>OX375870.1:24748746-24815674 GCA_947359475.1 Heligmosomoides polygyrus bakeri
ATCAATATCGACCGATTTTGGCAACATCAATTTTTTGACTGTTTCGCATCGAGGACGAGACCGCGGCGGAAGGACGATGACGTCATCGAAAAATCGATGTCTTCGAGTTGGGCCATGCTTGATACCATTCGATAGAGCTTTTCATGTTGAATTGAATGGTTTCATTTGTAGTGGGAAAAACGGTAATCTGGGCGAGTAATAGCGCGGAGAGCGTCAGCCGTTGTTGTGCTAAATTGCACGCGCGGACGTGTTCGGAGCACAATAACTCTGTCAAGTTGGAACCTTTCAGGTTGCAGCAAGTAGGTTTTGTAGGCAGTCGAGCGGTCTGTTAGTACGCTAAAGTAGAATGGTATAGCTTGGGAGTGGGCAATGTTATAGGGGTGCGAAAATGCAGGTGAGGCTTGTGTGAATCATTTTTTCCGATTTCGGTGAAACACTGCGAGAAGACGGGGCGAGCTAGCGGCATCAGAATCCGTATTTGAACAGAGCACTTAAAGTACTTTACGGCGCCGGGATCAGAACTTCTCAGCTGCCTAAACTGCCTTAGCCCCATCTGCCGTTTTAGGGCGGCGGGCTTAGCGGTTGCAGTTTCCTGCCCTCTTACTCGCGCATATTTGGGTTTCCGACACTCCCGTTAACACCGTTTTATTCATAACGAAAAGCTCTATCGAATGGTGTCACTCTCGACCAATTTTAAAAAATCGATTTTTCGACAATATCGAGGACGTGGGTGCTTTAGGCCGACCCGCGCCGACGATGACGTCATCGTGAACCGGTATTTTCGAAATTGGCCAAATTTCCTCGTGCAAACTTCGTCCAAAATTATCTAGGGGTTATTTGGGGCGCTGATTACGAATCCGACGTTCGTTTTTGAAAATTCCGCGGACTTCAGCAGATTACTTCCCGTTTGAGGGTGGTCGGGTCAGGATCACCGATCACCCTCAGTTATCGATATGAGCGGTCCCCTTCCGTAACCGTCCAAATGTACTTCGGCATCGTGTTTGGCATCCTGAAAAAGTCCCCGACCCTGTACGAATTTCGAGCAAAATCGATGACCCTGACCTGACCACCATCAGTTATCCAGAAAAAATCGAAAACCTACTGAAGTCGACGGAATTTTCAAAAACGGACGTCGGATTCGTAATCAGCGCCCCAAATAACCCCTAGACGATTTTGGACGCAGTTTGCACGAGGAAATTTGGCCAATTTCGAAAATATCGGTTTTCGATGACGTCATCACCCGCGCAGCTCGGCCTAGCGCGCCCACGTCCTCAATGGGATATTGTCAAAAAATCGATATTGCTTAAATCGGTCGAAATTGATAGCATTCGATAGAGATGTTCAAGCAGAACAGAAAGGTGCTATTGGGAGTGTCGAAAACCCAAATATGGACGAGTAAGAGGGCAGGAAACTTCAACCGCTAAAGGTCCCCACAGAGTTCTGCGGCAGCGCCGCGGCCCTATGCTTAACCATAGGGCAGAGACGGAGAGCTCGCCGCCGGCGGCGTCCCTGCCCTATCCTAACCATAGCGGCGTTGCAGCAGAACTCTGTGGGGGCCTTATGTCCGCTGCCCTAAAACGGCAGATGGGGCTAAGGCAGTTTAGGCAAGAAGAAGTTCTGATCCCGTCACCGTAAAGTACCTTAAGTGTTCTGTTCAAATACGGATTCTGATGCCGTTAGCTCGCCCCGTCTTCTCGCAGTGGTCCACGGAAATCGAAAAAATGCGTCACGCAAGCCTCACCTGCATTTTCGCACCCCTATAACAGTGCCTCCTCCTGCGCTAAGCCATTCTGCTTTGGCGTGCTAGCAGAACGTTCGACTGTCTACAAGACCCACAAGTTGCAGCCGAAACGATTCAAAATTGACAGAGTTATTGTGCTCCGAACACGTCCGCGCGTGCAATTTGCGAGCGGTCGCCCCCCCCCCTCGATTGAAAGGTTCTATTCTGTATGCATTGTTCATGGCGCACTCCAAACGCTCGCTGGACAGCCTTGGAGCAACTCCTGAGTAAGGCAGCAAGAAATTTCTGTTAAAAGTGCCCAAACGCTCAGTCTACAAGCTGTCTCCTCCCCTCGATTGAAAGGTTCGATTCTGTATGCATTGTTCACGGCGCACACCAAAGTTTGAGTGGGATGGCGGGGTATTTCTGATAACGTTCTCCAAACGGCTCGAAATAGTCTTGAAAACGTCGCAGTTCCCTGTGAGAGAAGATAGAAGCGCAGGGGACATGCGCTCACCCACTCGATTGATAGGTTAGGTTCTGTGTGCATTGTGCACGGCGCACTCTCGGGGCATTCCTGGCATGAAAGAGCACTGGCGACGTACGCCATCTTTGAGATACTCCGAAAGCACGCATATCCTGGGAAATAAGCTGCTCTAATCGCCCGTCCAGCTAATTTTGGACCACCCACGTCGAAAATACGGGAGTTCCGGTAAAGTTTTACACATGCTTGTGTAAATCTCGAAGAGGCGAATCGAATGGTATCAACCTTTATTCAAGAAACCTAAAACTGAAGGAGTTATGAGCGTGCGACGCTTTGCGACGCTATGTTGGCGTTTTTTCGCCCACTTTTGACCGTGCGGCGCGAGCGGTATTGTATGCTATAAATTGCGGTATCCAGCCGTTGAAAAAAAAGCAAAAAAAAAATCCTTCCGTAAAAAAAACTTAACATCTCGCTAACCTAGGACGGATGAAGGGCCTGGCTTTCTCGGGAGCGATCCGGACTAAGAAGCACCATTCGGAGTATTGGTGAGAACTAGCGCCTTTCCCTACTGTGCTATCACGCACCTGTGCAATTGTCTATGCCCGTAATTTACTAAAAGGCGATCGACCTTGCAACTTCAGCAGATCCATCATTTTAGTTTTATTCGCTTACGCTTTTTCTGAGATTCAGACTTTTTTATCCAAAAGGTTTTTTATTGGTAACATTCACGGTTGCAATGAGAAGCTGCCACATCCACAAAGGGGTGATAAAGGTTAGCTACTAGTTGTGGTTAACTATAGTCCAATATTAAGTGGTGTCGCAGTGGCAAGGCTGCAAACGTCGAACATCCATCCCACTAGCTCCATATTTTCAGGCAGTTAAAAACATTTCAAGCCAAAAGCGTCGGCGTACGTACTGACGCATAGCTGAGAACGATTCCTCCTTAGTGGCCTTTAGACAGTATATCAAAAGTACAAATAATATGTGAAGCGAGAAAAATGAACAATGATGAATGCGTAAATGCTCTTGTGCCTAACTGTTATACATAGGGACGGGTGTAATCGGTTTCCGATACTTTCGACAACGGCGCGCAAGTTGCGAGTCGAATTTCTTCCTATATTTTCACTATGAGTAAAGGGCAACAGTGTGACGCCGTCGCTACCGTATTATGAAGGTATTCGTTTACATGGACCTTTGTCCTTCACCCTTAGTGAAATTTTAGGTGTTGCCGACTGGTTAAACGGCGCTACTCGCGCACCGTTGTCGGAGTACATTGATCTTGTTGACAGTTTCCCCTTTGACAATGGTATCTCTCTGCCCTTCCAAAACCGAATTCATGAGTAAGACATCGAGCAACTTAATGCTAGTGATTCTCTACCGCTATAGCGTAAGACAATGCCAGTGCTCATGTAAATGCTGTTGTACTAGTGAATTCCCGTTCACTGAATCACATCGCTATTGCGTGCGGCATTGTTTAGCCGAAACGCCATGGCTTCGCATGTTGAAAGGTTCAGAAGCGGTATCGCTTTACAGGACGGGCTGTAATGAAATGGCTGAGAGGAGACCCTAGTGCATGGCGAATCACTGATTCAGTACCAAAAAGTTGTTTTTGATTTGCTTGCCTTCGCTTGCTTTTCCCAATTAAACAACGATGAGCTGCCGAGTAAGCGACATCTGTTGGCAAGATGTATCGCTCTCACTGCGTAGCGCTTTGATGTCTAGAGTACATCGGTCACTAGGAAAGGGCATACACTGTGGTCCATCTATACTGAGACAAAGAGAGCCTTCCTGGACAAATGTTCGAGTGCTGCGTCAGCATATCACTCAGTTTTATAGCAAATCTGCACGGCGAAGAACTTTGCTGGCTACTATGTACGAGCGATTTTCCCTTTTTGAAGAGACAAAAAACTACTCTCCTGCATTACTTGTTCCACAACACTATAAAATCCTGCTTGTGTTTTACTACATATGGCTAGAATTGAACATATGATCAGCTACTCCCGTACAAATATGTTATACGGTTCAAAACACATGGAATTTCCAGTGGTTTGAAGGTAATCGGAAACACATGGGAGCCAGAAATGTGAAAGCTGTTCTCAGCGTTTTGGTTTTGTTCGCACCACCGCAACGTGCTCGTCATGTACTCCTCCCCAGAAGAAAGCTCTTGAGGTATTCAACAGTGAAGCTGCGGTTAAGGGGTGCTTGCAGTCAACCGCATATTTTATAGAACGCCTGCAAGGTCGCATTGTTCATGTTGAGCTTGGGTGAAGTAGTTTTAGGTTCTGAACGTTCCCGCCGAATCGCGACTGGGTCTTCAAATTCTGATTGATTGAAGAGGTTGAACTAATTTTTGATTGATAGGGATTAATAACCAAAGTGCTTTGGTGGTTCATCGTATGTACTAGATTTCTATTCGAAACGTCTCCACTTTATTAGGTAGAAGTTTGGATTCGTAACATTAACCGTCCCTTCACCGGTTATGTGCTACATATGTATGTGGATAGCCATTAGAGTTTACTGCACGCACTACACATCGTTAAGAACTTCTCACCTGAGCGAATTCTTCCCATCCAACGAAGTTGCCTAGGAGTGAAAAGCAAACCCAAAGAAGGACGTAGAGCTACGTAGATGACTGCTTTGCATAACCATTTCACGGCAACGCATACATTGCCTTTCTTTTGTTTTCTTGTGTGCTCATTTATTTTTAAAAGTATTTTATTTTTAGCTATGTATTCCCGTTAGTGATAAACGTTGTTAGAAACGTTCCACGTTTGATTCTTCGTTAATTTCGGCAATCACAATTTGCATTAAATTGAAGTGACCACTCAGCCAAGCCAAGATGGTTGCATCCTTTTTTGCGCCTAATGTATCGGTGACGTCGCCTTCTTCGGAGTATGGTAAAGTCAAAGTCGTATGAGAATCGACACTTCCAATGCCCCTCCATTCCACAGGATCCCATCAAACCGACAAGAAGGACATTAGAACGTTACCATAAGCGAAGATGACAACTGAACATTATGAGTAGACAAGTGAGGCCACTGTCACCTTAGCTGGACGGAGGATGACGTTGGGAATGTGGAAGGTAATATGTATATCGAAGAGCTCCAGTCATTTTTGGCCTCCCACAGAGGTTAGGGCTTCATGCGATAATTAAATAGTTACTAAATCAAATTTTTAAAGTGTTTCGGTCTTTAGAATCACGGCCTTTAAATTACCACAACGTGCTGAACAAAACATGAAGATGTTCTTGTTTACATCCTGTAGTTAGAATGCTGCATCATTTTTAGTACTGAACGAATACCTCTTTTCTTTTCCTTCGCGAGATGCGCTACATTTCGGAGGCTGTTCATTCCTTTCCCCTTTTTGAGTGGCCTTATGCATCCAATGGAAATCGCTTTCAATGCCGAGCGATCCTAAGAGGAATGTCGGTGGGTAAGAACAGCTGCTTGCTGGTCGATGAGCTCATCAATGACTCGCCCTCTGTCCCATTCCCTCGAACCAGATAGCCGCTGCCCGTACCAGCAGCGCCATTTCCGAGTTTCTTTGGCGCTTCCGTTCCACGAGACTCACCTGCGCCTCCTGGTGAGCGCTTTTTCCGGAGCGCTCTGTGATGAGGTTAAGAATGGATGGCGCACACCCCTCCTCGTGGGCGCCGGTGCAGTCGGCGATCAAGCGCGCATATACGGCTGTGCGTGCCTGTGCGTGTGCGTACTTCGGTGTTAATACAGTACTTGACCGGGTCCTCATCGGAATGAGTAGCCTGCGTGAGTGCGGCTTTCATCGGCGGCGTTCGCCGCAGCCGGCGCCCGTCGGCCACAACGGGGGCGGCCGGCCGGCCCGGCTGGGTGGCCGGCTGGTCGGAGAAAGGGCTGGCCCTTACAGTCGGCTGACTGACTGTACACCGGCACTCGTTGACCAATAACACTGTCCCTAAATGGCGGGTGCCGAGTGCAAACAAATGCCCCCGCCGTTCCTGCATGCGCCGCGATTTGCCCCACATGTTCGCCGACAGTGGACGACCTCGTCTTCTACCTCACTTCCTCGTCCCCCAGTCTCCTGAGCTATGAGCAGGAACTCTGGAAGCCTGTCTACTCCAGATGGGACTGATCTGATCGGCTGCACTTTCCTAAGCCTTCGTCGCTGTACTTTTAATTCGCAGCTCTGGAACAACTTCATTTGGAAAATGCGCTTTGCACTGTCCATAGGAAGGACAATGTAAACCATTGTGCAGATTCTGATATCACACTAAATCCGTTCGCTTTAGCACTTCCGACTCTATAGATATGCTTGATCATTCTAGTGCTGAGATGCGCTAACATTAAAAACGCGTAACGTTCAATATAATATAATTTTCAGGAATATGCATTTATTGGCGCTATTCCTCGTCTCTTTAACGATTCTTCGAGTGCACAGCGAAGATACGGTGAATTTTAACACATAGTGTATTTGTTGTCTTATCCTGCAACAGGGATAGCACCATCCTCATCTCGTTTCTCATATGCCTAGCAGCCTCCTTTACACTTGTTTAACTTCAAAGCTTTGCAGCCGTTTAAATGCGACGACACGGAAGGGGAGTGTCCTTCGAAGATGTGTTTCTATGGCCTTGATCATGAAAAGGTTAGTGAAGGTTGAAGTTTTCAGACCCCTTAGCCTTCAATTAGGTAGTGGACAAAGCACGGATAATTCTGATGGTTTTAGAGAACCGTGTGGTCACAAATACTATGGAATTCTCTGGACTGTGAATATGTGTAATTGTGGCATAATTGCTTTTTTTCTACAACCCTTTCTCAGTTAATTTTTGACACAATCAAGTTGCTGAAACTACAGAATAGTCAATATTATCATTTCGGGATTCATCTACAAGCATTTTCTTTATTTTTTGGTAAGCTTTTCATATCGTTTGTAGTTGTGTTTCTTCGTTTTCGTCTTCCATTCTGTCACGCAGTCACTCCAGTTTGTAAGACACTGCATCTTTATAACTATTGTAGCTTTGTTGCAGCCCTCGTTCCGGATTAGTCGAAAAGGTTCATGCCAACCATTGTGAAGAGGTCTAACCTCTGCTTTCAGTCTGGACTTGACACTGGCTCAAGGAAATTTCTAAACTTTGAAGTGGGGTAGCCGATGCTGAATGCTTGCAGAATCTTCCTCTATGTTCGCCGTGGAGTGCGTTAATAGAACAGAACTCTCCGGCCAAATGTTAGCTCTACTCACTACTCTAAGAAGTGGATTGCATTCTATTTCTCTATTCTAGCCTAAAGCTCGAGGTACGGAAGCCTGCATGACACAACTGCATACATGCCTATGTAGGTTATTCATAGATTCGAACACTTCTTCGTACTCTAAGATTGTCATGACTCTTTTTCCGCTCATTAGACAGCTTCTAATAGATCTCAATACAACGTTGTTTTAGATGAAGTATCCACAGGCATTAAGCAGCTCTGTGTTACTTCATACCATAACGCATCGGATGTGACACTACTGAGAGTGCGAATGCCATTACTTCTTTCGAAAATTGGTGTATGTCATGGACCAGCCACAATTTTCAGGGTTCCAAAAATGTGTTTATGTGCTTTAAAGGCTACAACTTTCTAGCTCTTTTAGTCAAAAATGTGAAAAATAAAGATCAGCTGTTATAAAAATAAGTGATTAGTCCAATATATTAGTCCAATATTCCACGTACTTCTGGAGACCCTTTGTGTTAAGGCATCTCTCTGGGGTGCTTCTTAGGCAGGATGGGGATTTCGTAATCCTTAGCGAATGGATAGAACTGCACATTCTGTTAAACACTATGGAATTTTTAATTTTCCATTCTTTTCTATTGCAATGATATTTTGTTAGATATTTTATACGTCATCCAGTACTTGAGTTTTTGAGGTTTTGTCTCACATTATAGATGCTGTGTGATCAGCTGATCACCGTTCCATATTTCCTTTCTGTGACCCACCACAATACAATATGCGCTATCAGAAAGGATATCAATTTTTTACCTCAGCTACTTGGCTTTTCTGAAATCTTTTCACCCTCTGTCTTCCTGCTTTGTCATAAAATTATTTTTCTGTTAAATATTTAAAGATTCACACACGTTTTACCAAATAAAAGTAAAATACCCATTTGCACAAAAGCTAGCATATGCATATGTACATATACTTAGATATAGATGCATGTTCGAAATTCAAAAATGGCTAAAAGTTGCTAATTTCGACGTGAAAGGCGACAACCTTTTTTATGTTGGCGCCAAGGGTTATCTGATACAAATTTCCACATTTATTTGCGTCGTACCCCTTAACACAATACGGAAATAAATCTGGTCTAACTGAATAACTTATTTGAAATGACGTCTATTGCAACGCGTTTTCCTGTCGAAGCAATGACATTATTTCGCGATAACGTTTTAAAGCTTCGTTCCATCGATTAGCCCTGAGATTTTATTCGACGCAGCGTTTTCCGAAAAGCCGCCGAAACCGGTAGTGTTAAAACGGCAGCGTTAAAGCAAACCGAACGTGCATAACTCGGCAACTGACCTTTTGATGGCTGTGAGGATTACTAAGTGGAACAGACTTTAGGACTACTTTTAGCAGGACGACCTTCGAATACCCCAGAAGTTCCTGTCGATGCGGATAAAGAGAAATCGAAGTTGCACAGCTCCTCGAACGCATATGCTCTAATGTACCGATACGCATTTAAGCAGGCCAGGCTTCACACTGCCTTGTGAAGGTTGGCCATCTCTGCGCAGTACCTGAAAAAGTTTACTGACGCGGTGGCTACTTTGTAGGCTTCTTTATGTAAAGACTCTTGTTCGATAAAAGCGGTTTCAACTTTGTAGGTTATAAGGAATGGGCCACGTTGTGCAGAAACACGCAGAAACAAAAACTCTTAATTACTGGAAATGTATAAAACCATGAAAAACTCTGCACGATGTCTTCGTTAGAAAGCGAATACTGCAAATTTGGAAGGCTCTTATTCCGATGATGTTCACCTTAATTTGAGCACGCTGACCTGCTTGGACTCAAAACTTTGTGTCACCCCTTCAGTCCTTCTCTGTGTTGATTTGTCTTTAGGGTCCGACTCCCTCGTGGTGGCGTTTGTCGTGTGATCGTTCGATTCTTATGATCACCTGCCACAGTCTGGCAGTCATAGTTTTAGCGGCCTAAAAACACTAATGTTTCTTAATGTTTCGCCCTCTAATCGTAAAATGGAGGGTAGTAGTGCTTCTTAAGGGAGAAAGCACAAGAATAAAAAATTCATGTAACAAAAAAAAATATATGTAACAAATAAGGAAACAATATTTTCTTTATCATTCCACAAATTTCCTTTCCTAATTAAAAAACTATATACACAAGAAGTTAAGCTAACAAGTTTTTATGTGCAAAATAATTAATAACTAATAAATAGTATTAAATTTACAACATCTTCCTGCTTCACTGATGAACCACAGGAGAGATTCTGTAATAAAAAGTTTGTCCGAAGGCACCTGGCGAAACCACCATTAAATTTAAATTTTAGTTCTTCATATTACTTTCATTGAATTCTAATTTCGTTGCTCAAATTTTAAGTTTTATTTTATTTTAATTCACTTCTGCAAGTTAACACTTCCCTTTGACGTGGGCCGTATGTACATCCCACTTTTACAAATGCACTGACATCTGCAAAGCAACGTTAACATCTCATTGACGCATACGCTGGCTAACCTGAGGTACACAAGTCCAGGAGCACCTGGTCTACATTCGGTGAATGGAGAAGTGGATAAACTGGGCGGGGAACGAACCTTGAGCTTGCCGTTACCTACTTAGCTTGGTGCCTAAAAAGTATCTAGAAGCCGACCGAGTTTCGTTAGTTTAGGCCTGTGTTATACTTCGGCGATGCTGTTGTCGACGACGTCGGGCGCACTGTCTAGCACCCGCTCAACACTGCCGCCGACGTCGCCGACAACAACGTCGCCGAAGTATAACATGTAACATGTAACAGTATAACAAAACCGGCGTACCAAACCATAATGTCTGTGAAATTGATCGCGACTGAAGTCAGATATGAGTACATAGCTGTCACTGTGTTCGCTGTTTCTGCGCAGACGCCAGTGTTCAATGAGTGATAACAGTTCGTCTCAATATTTGCGAATGAAGGAACCCTCTCTATGGAGACGGGACTAGAGGTCATCAACGTTAGTCAAGCCTTTCGCATGCGCTACGTAGCCTAATTCCACAGAACATCACTAGGAACGCCTATTGTGTTCAGTGAAAAGCCTTTGCTTTACCACTTTCAGATATGATGATACCATGCCACGTCCCTGAAAACGGTGAAGCTCATGATACGAAACCACCCACTCCGAAGAAGTGTCTTAAACGACTGGGTTAAGTGCAAAGTGAATCTAGATATGATAGAAATTAGACCTCTTCTGCCAACTGCAATCCATATTTTCACAGTGTATACTAGATCCGAGGTTGATAAGGAATGCGGTCCGTCATTTTTTCAATCCGTGGTTACACGGATTGTGCGAAAAATCACATTTTTAAAAATTCCAGATTTTAATCTATTCTACTAAATGTGATTCTCACCAGACCGGATTTCGGATGGTTCACACAACTGATTTCGATCAGAAATCCGCTTTTATATCCGAATCCTATATCTGCCAAAACGAAAAAACGAAGAGAAATCAGTTATCTAAATCATCCGAAAATCCGTTCTAATAGCAATTACCTTAATATGAATCACCGCCAGATATGGGCTGTTCAAAGATGTCATTATTATCATGATCCCTCTATCCGGAGCTTGAAAAATTGACGGATACGGTTTATACGATGCAGCATCAGATCCAATGTATTCTTCACAACCTTTTCTTCGCAGCGATTAGTGAATTGATTTGCTATGTTTGTATATTTAGTTAACAGACAGAAATATTGAATGCTATATAAGGAAGAAATGACTTTGGGATAACTTCAAGGCACAACTAATTGTTGGATTTGTGTGTTTCCTTCAGGACATCGAGTAAATGTTTTTCGATGCCTGAAACCGATAAATATCCTTGAAAGACTGAACACCATCGGACTTAATTAACAAGGGCTCCTAAGTGAGAAACTAGAATAATATTTATAGGAATAAAGGATTTTTAAAAAGAATGACTAGAATGATATCCATGAAGCGGAGCTGTCTCTTTGAGATCTCTGTTATGTGGTCTACATAATAGATTCACACAGGATTATCGATTAGCTATCGAAGCACTATCAGTTGATTGCAGTTCATTTTCGTTGTCCTATCCCTAGGATGTATGGTTCTTGTCCGCATTTTCAGCATTACGTCTTTGGACATCAACCTAAACTAGTGAAGTGGAAATGCAGAAGAGCGTCCAACGATTAATAAAGGATAAAGGAGAAAGGCCGGCGTTGGTCATTCCCTTTGCAGCATGCGCCAGTCCGCAGTCGTCGCGTGAGCACCGAATCGGGGGTTCCTGGTTCAGTTCCCCCTTTCGGCCTAACAAGCCTTCCATCGCCCTGGGGTCGATGAATTGGTGTCAAACTTTTATGGGAGGAATAAAACACTAACTTGGCCAGGCAATCACAGGTCATTGTATAGGCCAAATACGCGCTCAAACTGCGTGCTCGATATTCATTAGAAGTAAGGTGAAGTTCAGTAGAAGTGACGATTCCTAGAAAGGAACTGATCAACTCCATAATTTACGTTTATCCTTGTATGCGGCCAAGTCAATGAATCCGATCCGTCGACGGTCCGTCAGAGGAAAAATCAGTTTCATACTTCCCACCGATCTCGTGCTAACAATTCAACAGCGAATTAATCGAATGCTTTGTCGGCTTTGACCCATATGTAGGAATCGCGATTTGTGGTGTGCACGAGGTTAGCACCTCGTACCGATGCCACCATATTCGCTAGGAAGTGTTGGTGGAATGTGGCTGTTTAACATTAGGAGGTAATCTGAGTTTGACTTGAGGAATAGTTTTGAAACATTTTCTGACTCGATAAATTCCTTTGGCATTTGAGTCCTAGACTGAGTCGAGGCATTTAGCCATCCAGTTGACATGTTCCAGTCCAATTTTCCTCTTTTCAGGCACTAACACATAAGGTAGAAAACATCATACTGGAACAGGAAGCTATATATCAAAACTGCGAAGTGTGTGGCGAAACTTTTTTTGTTCTGAGAGCTGGTGCTGAAATTGAAAGACTGATGAAAAAATACGAGATCCCGCTCAATCGCAAAATCTCTACATAAATAAGTACCTGAAATCCTGATTCACTTTCTCATATTCGTGTTGTGTTATGTTCTTTTCTTTATGCGTTTGTTATCTCTAGCAGCTTCTCTGTCATTCCCGCGTCAACGAGAAGATCGTGGAGCGCGTTAGGACATTGTATAGCCTCAGCTTGTCAAAGAAATGCAGAGTGTCTTCTGGAGTAGTTTTATGACGTCTCAACGGTCTCTCGGAACTTGCGCGATGGCTGCAGTGCGGAGCGTTTAATTTTGTTATTGTTGACAGCCTAGTGCCGCGCGTCTTACTCTGCTCGTCCTCGTCATTAGTCGACGGATTAGGGAGAGTGCATGGCGCGAGTTCAGTGTGGTGGTGATGGTAGCCCGCAATTACGCGATATGTGTTCCTGTGAACAAACTCCCGCCGTTCAGCAGCCCCATTCACTTTGCTGGCCCCATCGACGATTACCTCACGAGACAGTCAAGGCCATATATTCATGCCAAACGCATCCTATAACACACTGCGATGTTCCAGATCAAACCTGTCCGAGGTGCTTTTTCTTGTGGCAAGAAAAAGCCCCTATTCGACGGCGACGTGTGGTGCTGCCGCGTTTGACGTAGTTCAGTGTTCCGCAAAGTACAGTTATATGAGTTTCAGCGCTGTTATCGAGCTGGTTGTGCGCCCGAAGAGCTCTGTCACGGACGACGTAACAATGAGTGCTTTGCGTCAAAAACGGAGGTGCGTGATGTCTAACGAACTTCTTCCGGTTGATTATCACGGCACATCTCACTTCACCGTTGGCACTGCTACCTGATCGACTGCCACCTAGAAATTTGAGCGCTTTTCTCAGTATTAGGAAGTCCATGAATGTCGCTATTACTTCTCGGATGGCTGGCATATGGCAGGTTCGGATCGGTGTCCATGGTCGCAACACTGCGTGAAAGCTCGTCCGTACTTAGTTTTCTATCTACGTTTAATGAGGAATCGCCGTAACACAAGGCCCAAAAGTGGTTTAGGCCTCCGAAGAACACGACGCGCTCGAAACATTTGCAGCTACATAAATTGATCCACCTAGAACCTCATGCGCAACAGGGTACTTGAATGCGTCTGCGCCTGCGTCCCAATTAAACGACTTGGTGCTACCGCTCCTCACCATGGTTGGACACCCCACAGACCTAGGAGAAATTGATTGCTTGGTGAACCTGGGCTAGTGAGCCTTTCGTGGTGCTACGTGAGATCAGGCTTCCTGCCCGCTAATTCATCACTTAGTTGCGTGGAAAGATGCCCAACATGTCCTCATGACAGACGTGAGTGCCTAACAGGGAACCTTTACAGGTACCTTTCGAGGGGGCGTAGATCACGCCCACGTAATTTAAGAAAAGTGGGGGTAAAACAAAACAATTACTCAAACACACCAGTAGAAAGCAGAAGACATCTGCAAAAAAGGTACGAGCTTGTGATTGAAATCTTCAGTGTCCGTTAGACGACATCGGGATGTTCAAGGCAAAAAAGGCAGGAGAAGTGCCCCTCTTTAATCGTTCTGTTCGAAGACGAAGACATTCTGATTTGGAGGCCCTTACGATGGACATGTGGCCTGAAGTCTCACTTCGACACTTGCTCCGTCAGTTTATATAGGTTTCCATTTTATGAAGTGTACCAGAGCAGGTCTTATCGTCAGCAGGACAAAACAGTGACTTATTCGCCGTCTGGTCACGTCTAGTAGTTGTAAAACGGAATGACGCATTCAGATTGCTTTTGCGACATCTCGTAGAAGTAGATTGTTTGGCGCATCCCATAGCAAATTTGATTAACACCAAATTTCTTCCTTCATATCGAGAAGATATAATTTAGTTTTTTCACTACTGAAGGCTCATCAGCCAACACAATACGTATCCATAGCGTCTTGGTGGTTCAATCTCGAATATGAACTAGTGAGCGCTGAGCCGCTTTGAGAATTAAGATGTGTTCTGAGGAGTTCTCACGATCTCATGTGTGAGCTGCGAGCCCACCGGGAAAATATTTTGCTAAGGCAGTTGCTAAAGGCCTTGCAGATTGCAGGTAGAGGAGCTGGAGCATTAAGTACACCGGATTTAGCGCATGCTTCACGTCTTTCTGCCCCTTAACCGATGGCATTTCTGCGATCTGATTCTTATTTGCACCGGCGTCTACCGTGTTTTACCCTATTAATTTGTCACCCAGAACAAGAGAAGTCGACGAACATACCTCACACTCTAAGGTGTTTTTCGCAGCTTCAAGAAGGTGTAAGCCGCACCTTTTCGTACTCTTGTCTACGTGCGCCTAGCTTCTTTTTGATTGTAATGCTAGGAAGGTCGTAAAAAAGGAAATAAATAAATAAGCTTCGCAGTTGCACATGCAATCGAAGAGAGCCTTTTGCATCTGCTCAGATTGGTATTTCAGGTGAAGAGTTGAAAATGAAACCACACTTTGTGAAAGTTAGTGGCAGAGTTGAACTAATCCGAATTTTTAAATGGAGCAGCAACAGCCACCGCTACACGGTGCAGAAAATAGTCTCACTACCAGAATAGTTTTTCGACGAAAATAAGTGCTTTCCCACTTTCCGAGAAGATTTCTCATAGCCGAAGCAGTTTTATGCGTTACAGCATTGTGGGAAGAGAACAAGTTCATTTAGCACACGTGTTGCTGTATGGAGGCCGGCTGTTCGGCTCGCTATAAAGGCCTTAACGACTGCGTTGATGAACTGAAAAACGCAACGGACGCAGCAACTTCCGCAACAGATGTGACGACGACGACGACGACGACGACGACGGTGTCCTTTCTCGATGCTTCCACTGCTGAAATCGCAACTGAGTGAGTGATTCGTTTACTAAGCGATCGGGGGAGAAGTCTGTCCTTGCAGTCGCTGAAGATTTTAGAAAAGAAAGGTGCTTTAACAAGTTAAAAACAGGAAGTGAGCATAAAAATATTGTAAGAAATCACTGGGTTAGCGGAGTCCCTTTTTTGTGCGATATATGTGTGCTTCAACACATTTCCGTCTCACCAAATTATCATGCTACTCACTAGTCTCCAAAAAAAAATTGAAAAGGATGCTAAGGGCAAGGGCAACAGCACTATTGGAGAACATGCACTTTAAGCTAAAACATGTAGTTTAAGCTAAAATTTTCAATTTCAGAGTGCAGACGTCTTCTCCAAGGACTACGCCGTCAGCTACTAGCACGCAGCGCACTTCTAGCACTTCTAGCAGTACTACTGCTGGAGAAACTACTTCACAAAATACGGCTCGTGCAAGTGCCTTAAAGCCAGAGCAAAAGACTTCCACACAAGTTGAATCCTCGTCAACAGTAGATGCCAGATCTACGGGTACTTCTTCATCTCCATCGAGTTCCACTGAGACTAGCAATACCTCCGAGCCTGAGACGGCAACGCAGAGCACGTCGTCGATGAGCTCAACCAGAATAGCTCATCCAGTTACTTCTCCGCTTCAGAGCAGCTCAAGGTCCACTTCCACAGTAACGCCACGGACAACTAGATACACTCAACCTGTCTCAACAACGAGTCCTACCACAACCACTACTGCTAGGACCACGACTACCACAACTCCAAAAACTACCGCAGCTTCAACTACGAGACCAACCACTGTGACGCAAGCTCCAGTGGAAAAGCTCCGTTTGCTTCCTGACTTGACCCATAGCGAAGTTCCTGTTGCCGAGACCACAACCGAGAGAGCCACATCTAAGGCAACCACTACAACGGAAAAGACAACCAGACCGCATTCGAGGACGAACGTCGAAACATTCGCCGAACATAAGAGCCGTAACGAGCCGGAAAATTTCTTTTCGCCAGCGATGCGGAATGAAAAGCCGCAGAAGCCGAAATCATCTGAAGGCTCGACCAGGAAAACGGCTGATGGCGAGAAAGTGGCGACATCATCACTGATCTCAGTGTACGAGGTGACTACACTGGCCGTCAAAAACAGAGAGGTATGGGCCATGCCCTTTACATGGTTCAGCGCATAATATAAAATTTCTCTCCGCTGCAGTAATGATAATTTTGCAGGCACAGGATGGATGGAAGCCTCCGGTGCCATGGTGGTCAGCTGTAGCGTTCGGATTTCTCGTGTCAGTGATCGCTGCTTGGGCGGTGCTGTTGTTCTTGAAGAAGTGCGCCTCATACCGTTTTCCAATTAATTTTACCGAAACTTCGGGGTAGAAATTATATGTACACGTTAAGAACTGCCGCTTCTTGAAAGCGGTTCACCAAGATTCTTTTAGATCGGTGCTTATGCTTTTTAGCATTTGCTCCCTCAAACCTTTTTAGCAGTGGATCTGCCTATTGAAACTAATCTTCTAAGATATTGTGGACTGCCATTAAAATTGATTCTTTTTCAGAAAGAAACAACGAGAAACCGTCTCAACGAATAAGACTGGTGATAAGGAGCAGGGTCTTGTAGATCCCCTACTGAAACCGTCTGATGCCTCCGAGCATGAGAGCTCTCGTGTCTCTGACAATTCTCGCATGTGAAGTAGTCGTCTTGTGCTAGACTATTCTCATTGGCCTTCAGTGACGTATTCTGCCGTTAGTACATAGCTAATAATCCTACGATGTGTATTTATTATGTCAACCTTGAGCTTTTGTGACATGCAATTTTCGTTGACGATGAAAGGGTACCTGCATCAACTGTGTATTCTGTGTTTCATTTACTGACTGAGCGCTTTATTTGTCTCTAATTTCACTATACGACACGTAGCTTTACGTCATATCGTTCCATGCAGTCAGGTTGACGACGATTGAGAACTCACCACACAGTATTTCGATCGATTTATCCTTTGTTGGTACTGAAAGTGCTAAGCCATAAAGATTTCACTTTGTGCAGCGTATTTTGCAGGTCTATGCGCTTCTCTCTTCAACAGTAATCCGTAAGAGGAATGACCAGTTTTAATTTGAGGATAAGGAGGCGTTACTCAATCCTTTAGGAATGCGCCACTCACTGTCCTCCCCGACGTCCTTTATACGAGATGTCCTCGAGGCGATTTGAGTGCATATTTGGCCACACAATGACCTGCAGTGGCCAGCCGATGAATAATCCAGCGCTTTGTCTTTCCCAGACAAGTCTGGGACCGATTCACCTACCTCGGAGGGATGGAAGGCTTTGTTGGTCTGGGCGGGAATCCAAACAATGGACTTGATATCGGGTACGTGCGACGGCTGGTACATACGTCCTACAACTGTGCTACACGTCCCCACGTTTTACTTACACAACTGGAATTTGCTAACACCTGAAAACTGTCAGAAATTTAGAAATTTAGTTTAGCGACTAGAAGACGTAGTTTGTCAAACACACGCGGATAGCAGATTAGAAGATTCTGTAATCCGCAAGAGTTGTACGTTTCTGTAGTTTAAAGGTTTATTGTAGGTCTCACATCGTTGATAAGAGAACCCAATGAATCACCGCTGCAATTTATACGTAACTACATTTCGTGATTCTGTATGCAATAAGAAAGTTGAAATTTGCGCACTGCTACCCTGTTTCTGTCACAGAAAAGAAGGAGTGACTTCTAAAGTAAGGGGTTAAGAAGGGCCTTAAAAACCTCCGAAATTTATAAGAACCAACCATCTAAAGATCTGTCCCAGAACAAATTTTTCTTAGTTCTCCGTTGGCGGAGGTCGCGCCTTCTAACGCAAATTTATATCGTACAGACTGGACGTAACTTCTTGGGTTGGAAGAGACATGCAGTACATTTGGACGCAAAAGAGGATATATGTACTAGAGACTCAACATCGCTCCAAATCAGAATGTTGGGCAGTTTTAATCTCCACGGTGAAGATTTTAAAATCAATTCTAAGCCATAGACCTAGTCCATGTTCTGTTGCTATGAAATGTTTGGAGTTGAGCAGCACTCGGATCCTCACCAATTCAAGTTGGTGGACTGTATGATGATGAGACGAGTTTAAAAGCTTAATAAGCACCCAGGCACTTTACAAGCTCAGGCGGAGCCACCCTGCAGTAATCAACCGAGGCGCATCACCACGGACCTGCGAGCTCAGTCTGGAATACACCGCTCAATGGAATAATCGCCGCAAAGTTTCGTCCTGGTCCGTGTAGGGTAATTTCTATGGCATTATGAAGAGAAGGTCTACATGACGTGTATCGGAGGAGTCACTGATGACATGTGTTTCCAAGACGAAATGCCTACGAAGCATACGAGTGGTACGGTGGACGCGCGGCTCCTATGAAGGCCTGTTAGGCCTTTGCCAGAAACTGTGCACATTCCAAGTTTTAAAAAACTTCGAACAATTCCAAACTTCTGACAAACTGTTGCCACAGCAATGGCTATTAATCTACAGTTTATGCGCAGTTACCTGCTTTTTGGAAACAAATGACACAGCAACGTCAAAGTACGAAAAGGAATTGGAGTTTAGACGTACCTTTCAGTTAGTCTTCCAAATTCAGTTCAATTCTTTGGATGCTGTATTGAACAATTTGGAAGACACCAGCTTAAACTGAAAAAAACACATGCTGTGAGAAACTCACGCTCGTTGCTATTTCAAACTTTCAAGTGATACGTACTCAGAAGATTATAACGATTATCGACTGTGCTCAAGTGAAGAAAAACCTCGCTTGTCCTTTCTGTTTGCCTTTCCATCCCCAAAACCAAAAGGAGGCGTTTGCATGCAGACCAAAACCATATGGGAAGCAAAGGGCGGCAATACGCTTACGATGATAAAGTGAGCGTACCAATTCTCACAAGTAGATGAGCGAAGTGAGCCATAAAACAGCACAGAAATAGTGGGCTCCTTTAGAGCTAATTTTGTAGTTTGGTTGTAACAGTTTGTGTAATTCGCGCTCAACGGAGGGAATATTTCCGAATATTCCAACTACGTTTATCTACGTCATGAAGTCAACATAGACAACGGTCAAGTGCCGGAGCTACACAAGAGGAAACGTGCGGCTTGAGAAGATTTCGCGAGCATCGAAGAAGTTGTGAAGAAGAGGAAAACGGTCCGGCTCCGTGCCCACCACCTACTCGAATCCACTATTCTTCCTAAGTTAGCATAGTCTCGAATACTTCGTACTAGGCTTCGTCGACATTTGAAGATTAGAAACGCTGTTGGATGGGCCACGTTGTCGAAAATTAGGTGTGCCGGCTAAGTAATGCGTTTCGTAGACACCCGCTGGACTAGAATCGTCATCGACTGAACTCCGAGGGATGTCAAGAGAACACCATTTTGCCCACCAACGCGATGGTCGGAGCGTTTCGTGAAAGCTCTGAACGAACGATATGACGCTCTTCGTGTTCCTCGAGTGAGGAGGATCCATTGGAACATTTTGGCACGCAAAAGGATGGAGACGTTGCTGACTCCCGCTCAAGCTACTGAAAAAACCGTTGGAGCGATCACTTAATTTTTGATTTATTGTCAATTGGACATTATCGACGGGATCATCTCAAACCGGCGCACATTGGCAACATCAGCCAGGAAACCCTTCGTTGAACCGTGAAAAAATTACCCATTATAGCTTTTGCACTTTCACCTTAAGCAAAACAAGGAAAAAACACTTTTGTAGATCGTGCGGGAAAAATTACTGTTATCAGAACACCCTATTATATTCGTAATAGCAGGCGCTCGACAGCTTGATTTTCCCAGAAATTCAGCATAGGACAACACCTTGTACTTGGTGTCTCATAAATTTTACCAGCAAGAAGATATGGCCTGTAGATGAAGACTGCCCGAGGAGTTGGGAAAAAATTAAGCATAGCACAACACCTTGTGGGAGTTGTGGGAGTTGTCCAAGTAGAGTGTGCATGGTGAGCCATCGATTGTGAGCGCCTTTGCCTTTTCAGCGTTTATAGTTAGTCCGTGTGGAAGAGCAATAGCGGCGATTTCTCGAAGAATATCATTTGCGTCTGCATTAGTGTTTGCTAAGATAGCACTATCGTCAGCGAAAATAAGGTTCGTAACGAACTGATTATCTCCAATCTGAACTCCTTGTCGTCCGCTAAACAACTTCCGCATAATTGCATCCACAACGATATTGAATAGCAACGGTGACAACACGCATCCTTGCCTTACACCGGATCGAATTGTAAATGCGTTTGACGTTCCTTCACGTACACGAACAAAGCTGGAGCAGTTGGCGTAGGTCTCTTGTAGCAGTCGTACAATTTTCGGTGAAATATATTCTGATTCCATTGCCCTCCAAACAGCTGGACAATAGACGCTATCGAATGCTGCCCGGAAATCTATAAATACAATGATCATTCGCCTTCCACATCGTATGCGTTCCTCCATTATCTGTCTGAGAGTAAAAATCTGCTGGCAGCAGCCTCTTCCTGGACGGAAGCCAGCTTGTTCGTTCCTAGCGGTACATTCACATTGTTTCTGCAGCCTTCCTTGAAGTACTCTTGTGAACACCTTTCCCGTTATAGAAAGCAGGCTTATTCTGCGATAGTTTTTGCAGTCACAACCGTCCCCTTTTTTCAGATCTTGTATGATAATGGCCTGTTTCCATACCGCCGAAATTTTTTCCGCTCTCCAAATCAACTTCAGCAAGGAATGTATACGGTTAACCAGTACTTCTCCGCCAGCGCTCAGCGCTTCAGCCGTCACACCATCAATTCCAGCAGCTTTGTTGTTTCGTAACAGCTTGATAGCTTCACCAACCTCTTCTCTTGTAGGCGTAGTCTCCGATGCGACTGTCTCTGGTATAAGGACCGATGGTGGTGCAGCTTGAGGGCCTCCTGGTGCAGCGTGATTGTGCACTATCTCGAAGAATTCCTTCCATCGTTGGAGACACTTTTCAAGTGATTTTGTGAAGCTTCCATCAGCCTTTCTTATATTATCGTTTGTCGGCTTTTTCTGACCAGTAAGGCGTCTCAACGTAGCATAAAGAGCTCGAAATTCGTTTCTGCAAGCAGAATCCTCGCCTTGTTCTGCTAGAGAATTCCAATAAGCTTCATGTTCGAGTTCAAGTTGGCATCGAGTTGCGCGATTGAGTTCGGCGTATCGTTCACTATTCGCGAGATTTGCGCGTTTTCGTTGATCGATGAGATCGAGACACGCCTCAGAGATCCAGGGCTGTGTGCGTTGTCCAATTATTGGGCAAATTTCCTCAGCGCTTCCACAAACCACGCTCGTAAACTGCATTTCTTCTTTATCTACATCGCATTTTTCTGCAAGTGAAGCAAAGCGATTTGCCAGCTTTGGTTGGAACTGTAGTCTGGATGATGGTTCCGCGAGGATGAACCAGTTTCGTCGAATGATACGCTTAGTACTTCTTCTTGCTTTCTGCAGCTTGAGCCGTATTGTGGCACACACGAGATGGTGATCGGATCCACAGTCAGCACCACGTTTTACTCTTACCTCGCTGATAAATGTTCTAAATAGCCTGTTGATGAGGACGTAGTCCAGAAGTGCAAAGTCACTACCATTTGGCATACCACACGTTAGCTGATGGATCTGCCTATGTTGAAAGATGCTATTACCGATCAGTAATCCATCTGCAGCAGTAAATGTCAGGAGACGAACACCGTTGTCGTTTACTTCGCCTACACTGTGTCGACCTAGTACCTCCTCCCATCCAGTGCGATTCCTGCCAGCACGAGCTTTAAAGTCTCCAGCAAGCAGGATAACATCTGTTTTCGAGACCAAGTCAATAGCCGTCTGTAGGCTGTTGTAGAAGTCGCCTTTTGCATTATCTGGGCTGATCTTCGTTGGGAGAAGATGTATGTCCGAATTGTGCCACAGAGCATCAATACTGCTATTCGAGTGGAGATTGGATGGAACGCGAGCACACAGTCAAGTGCCTTTTCGTCCAAAGCGAATCCGATGCCTTCCGTATGCATGTCTCCACCAGAGTAAAACAACGTAACCTGAGCATTTCTGTCTGGGACAGGTATCTCCGTTCGTCCGGATCCAGTGAGCCGTAGCTCCCATAGTGCAGCAATGCTCACCTTATACCTGACAAGCTCACGACTCCTTCTGTCCTATTTGATAGGTCGTTGGGACATTTCACGACGCAATATTAACTTCTGTTTTGAAGTGAACATCTTTCCCGTATAACCAGTAGTGGACTTCACACCGGCGCCCCGGCTTCGGTTCATCCACGCCGGCGCATCGGTTGCCCCGGATGCGGTAGCTTGAGCTGAACTCGTATCACGATTCTCCATGATTTCTTGCCTAGTTTTTACGGTTCCTTGGCAGGGAACCAACCATTCTCCTCTGCCCGGGTTTGGGACCGGCAGTGGAAGAAAGGCGGAACAAGCAGCGCGTAAGATCAAAGTGACTTAATTTTCTGGGTTTCTGGGCTGCTTCTACATTTCTGGATTGCTCCGGCTGGACAGGTACATTTTCCGTCGTCTATAGCTCAGATGTCGCATTTTCGATTACCTCCATTTGCAGACGTATCGGGGAAGAAATTGCGTAAGGACTAGGCGTTGGGCTCAGAAAATATGGTGTTATATTAATTAATTATTTTTTCGCCTATAATTTCTATTGAATTTCACTATTTTTGCACGGTGCACGGTTGTGGGAGGAGATGTGTTTAAAAACCGTGAAAGACGAACAATTGCCATGCACGACCGATATTTGCATGCCGTCAAGTTTTCCAAGGCAACATCAGGTACACTATTATTTTTGGCCATTCTAGGATATTTCACTTGGAGAATTTTTTATCACTGACTGAATAGCGGTGACTGAAACTCAGCTTCAGTGACGCGCTCTAAGTACGGTAACAGATTTTCCTTTCTACTCCCTTCTCTTCATAGCTGAGCCGTCGACTCGCATATGATCTTTTAGAGCTCTCCTTGTAGTTTTTAAAGCACTACGCACTGCATAACAAGATAGTACGCGTGCAGCTGAATTTTACATTTGTTCCACGCGTTGATGCATTGTGGATGAACACCAAACTAATAGTGTTCTTCAACTGTAGCTGGTACTTACTGTGGAGAAGGCTTTGGAGTAAGATAGTGGCTAGTTCTACGTGAGAACCCATTACTTTCTAATAAGAGTAGCTGAAACGATGCAAATTGCAAGGAATATGGCATTAATAATACGTTAATTATCAGTCAGTATGTTGTTCTATGCAATTGAGAAACTCTCCTAATAAGGAATCGCAATTTTCATGTAATACTTATGAACTACTCTGTACGTAGAGGTGATTCGGTTAGAAAGTGTCGCTTTAAGCCGCTAACTAATTGGGCGGGTAACCCACCTAGTTGCTGAATTTCACTGTTTTGAAATTTCTGTCGGTTGACCATTTCTCGACATATTGAGCAATTCTGATTTCCATTCGTTATAATCTGGTGCACAGAGGGAGTGAGAAAAAGGATCTTCAACTTAAAGATACTTCATAGTTTTGAAACGCTACAGCAGGCGCAATGGTCTTTAGAATTCCAGACAGGTCTAGTTCTCTCTGGCGACTATAATTCTGAATCACCAACCGATGTTTGAAAATAATAGAATGTAGACAAAACATCGTTTAAAAAACATGCGCAGCAACGCATTCGTTTCGCACATGAAGACCAGCTGTAATCCCGTGATCTCAATTTCTTCAATACGTATAGGTAAGTGCCCTGCTTGAATTGATTTTAAGTACATATAAAGGATATCAGAATATGATTTGACGGAGTTCTTTTAATTTAAAGAATGTGGAATTGCGCAACCATGGTGGGAATAGGGGAAGGAGCTAAGTTATCGCCATCTGCACATTCGACATCGATGGCAAAAATGAAAATAAACTGCTCTTTGAGCTAGCTGTACCTTTGGGCTCTTGTCGCACCGAAAGCGTCTGCTCTTTGAATCTGGTGACTCCGTGATTGAAACTCTCTAACAATTCACTCACAAAGGAGAAACCGCACCCTCTTCCTTACCGCCGCATATTACCCTTCAAAATTCAGAGAAAGCTTGCACGGCGGTGGTGCAGCATAACCCGGTTTTCATGATTTTCCATCTTTCGGTCCAACACAGCAACTGCAGCATCTGAGAGATCATTTCAGACGCTACAACAGCAATTGCCACGTGTTGGTGTTGTTCTGCCCAAAAATCTACGAACGAATCGTGCCGAAATTCGAATGATCTTTTGACTGATCGTAGTACAAGCATCATGTGGTGTCCACAACGATTCACTTACCGAGAAAATTGTCCATGCCTTTCCTTCAGAAGGACGCAGCTGCAGAAAAAGGTATAGGGATTATTTACAAGCTTACCTACCTATAAGGTTTCCTAGCCTTTGTGGTTTCTTCCGCCGACACGGCTCGGAATTGAAGGTAGTCGAAAGCGCGAGAACTGAGCTGTAGACGAGGGAAGGTGCACCAGTCCAGCCGAAGCAACCCAGAAAATGAAGCCACTTTGATCTTACGCGCCGTTTGCTCCGCATGAGGCTTCAATTTATCTCACAGAAGGGTGAAGTAGGCGTTTGATCGTTTCCTATGCAGCGGATCAGCCGTTTCTCAATAGCTCTGTGTAGGCATTGCTGTTCATGCTCTTATTCTCCCTCGGCAGGTTTCAGGACGGAACACCTCACAAGCCTTGGAATACGGGAAAGACCTCGCGACGTTCGTGTTCGACTTCTCGTTACGCTAGCTTTACGAAAACAGTCGAAGCGATCACTGAACTTCTGCTTTATGGTCACATTATCGACGGACTCATCCCAAACTGGCGCACAGTGGCCACATCAGCCCGAAAGTTACTGATTGTGCATCGGAAAAGAGCCAGCATTAGGGAACCCTTCCTGGAACCGTGGAAAAAATTACCCATCGTAGCTTTTGCACTTTTACCTTAAGCAAAACAAGGAAAGAAGCACTTTTGTAGATCGTGCGGGGATAATTACTGTTATTAAAACACCCTATTATATCCGTAAGGCGCTCGACAACTTAATTTTCCCAGAAATGCAGGATAAGACTACATCTTGAACTTGGTGTCCCATAAATATTGTCAGCAAGAACTCAGCAGTATCATTTGCTACAATAACGCAAATCTAAGACATTTCGAAACAATACACATTCATAAATTATTATATGTATGGGGGAGTATATATATATATATATATATATATATATATATATATATATATATATATATATATACACATAAAATAGGGCAAAGTACGGGAAATGCCGCTTAGAATGGCGTTCTTTCGACTTAACATGTGAGCAGTTCAGACAGTTCTGTGCCAGGCCGCTCTACGGAATCTCGTTCTAAAGATCCTCCGAAGTTGTTGTCAGGCTTGCGCGTGTTTTGTTCTACGTAGCGCAAACCATTTGACGTCAAAGCTTGTCTGTAAATAAATACAGAATTGATTTTGAAGAATTTTCTCGGCTATTTCTCGGTAGGAAAAGGTGCGAAAATCTATGTTTATTGACAACCGTTAGGTTCTTTGAAAGAAATTGTATTGCTTTGGTTATGAATTTATGTCATCGAGCTGGTTGTGCTTACAGAAACGTGGCTAAGTAGCGAGAATGACCTAAAGCCTCTTTTAG
The DNA here is from genome assembly GCA_947359475.1 of Heligmosomoides polygyrus bakeri. NCBI lineage: Eukaryota > Metazoa > Nematoda > Chromadorea > Rhabditida > Heligmosomidae > Heligmosomoides > Heligmosomoides polygyrus. Next base: position 24,774,598 of record OX375870.1, read on the forward strand.
GCGTAGCCATAACCACTATGTTGGACTTAGATGTGATCGCACTTTGAAAAAAGGCGGTGGTGTAGTGCTACTGCTGAAAAAAAAAAACATTTTCGTACTGTGAAGTGTTTAAGGAGTCGGTAGCAAATTGCTACGAGATCTTAGTGTGTGACCTAAAACAGGACCTTACTGAATTTCGAGTCATATGTGTATATAGAGCCCCATGACTGTGGTGTTTCAGGTTCATATCAGTTGTCCAAAGCCATAAGTGACCTTTCTGCAGCCAATGTAACAACCTTTTTACTTGGAGATTTTAATTTTCCTGATCTGATGTCACATAACAGCCGTAATGTATCTAACAAGGGAGGTCAATGAACGTCCCGTGGCAATTTTAAATGTGACCTATTAAGGGTTGTAGGGGATTGTATGAGAAGCACCGTAGTGGTTCTCATATCTCCTGCGGACATCTGGTAGGTCAAAATGTGCCAAAAGCCGTATCACTTCAGTGCGGGCCGATAAAGCAAAACTGACGCTTGGAACTGCCATGTCGTGGTTAGAATGTAACATGCAAAAGGTTTGGGGCTGGAACAGTGACGTAATTACAGCGATTTCACAATTTGCTTGTTAGCGGTGCAGTGAACGAAGTGGAACATTGAGGTGACCCGCTCACCACCAGCGCTGCAGCGATCTGATGGCCGAGTGGCTATGGGGGGGGGGGGGGGCGGGCTTGAGGGAAAATTGTCGGCGGGTCGGATCCGGAGGTACGGCTGCTGCGTTCACAATCACAGCAATCTATCAAATATAAATATATACATCAATTAATTAATTGAATACGATAGCATACGATCACACATACGGAGCATACGATCACACAAACGCCATAGAGGAGTGCTCAGCTCTTACCACCTCGATTAAAAAAATGAATGAGTGGGCTCTACAATGGAGTATACCTCTCAACTTACACAAGTGCTCGGTAATGCATCTTGGTAACTCAGAACCTTTTGATTTCTCTATCAGTGGGTTTCCCCTCTCAAACTGCAACTCAACTAGGGACCTCGGAGTAGTTTTTGACTCAGATCTCATATTTTCAAAACATATTGATTACTTGGTCAAAAAGGCATACAGTGCGTTATTCATGATTTTTCGCAGCATTAAATGCTCAGATGCGGCAACACTATTACGGCTTTACAAGGCGTATGCTTTGCTCCGACTGCTGTGGTACAGAGTAGCAGGCGGTTATGATCCACTAGGTTTACCTGGCTATAAAGATCGATTAAAGATATTTTCTTCAAGCTGCCTGGTTTGTAGAAGATTAACCGCTGATTTGGTTTTCTGCTTTCGCCTTCTAAAGCGTGAAATCAATTTACCAGTTAGCAAATATCGGATTTTTATACCAGTCAGCTCGAGAATAGGTACTATAAACATACAGTACAATAGGACGAACAGAAAGCATTTTTCACGTGTTTTCAATTCCTTTTTTGCTCGATGTGCAAGGTGGTTAAGTAAGTTGACCGCGGAATTTTTCAACGCTACGACATCAAAAAGCTTTAAAAACAAAATATCAAGGTTAGGTCTTCCACATTTACTTACGGTTGATCACTTTTATTGAAAATCGTCGAAGTTACAGTGCTGCGGTCATCAGCTTTATTATAGCTTTATTATAGAGCATTATTGTTGTTCTGCACTTATGGCTTCAGATATGCATCGTGACCTGGCAGTATAGCATGGGAGGGCATAACCCATGCTGCGATAGATGATACGCCATCTCTCAATATCTCAGGGACGTTTCTTGTTAATATCGGTATTCATCTAGCTTCATTTACTATCGATTCACATCTTGCTTCCAACCGCCCGCTATTCATTTCAACAGTGATGACGCGCTACCTACAAGTATGACACTATCGCTACATCCAATACAACAATACTGTGCAGCAGTGGCTACTTCTAGTGTTCTAGAGCAATGAAAGCTTCTTATGATATCCTTTTTTTTCCTCGCAGGTATTGTTACGATAACTCTATTGTTAGGATGACTATGTCTGCTATTCTCGCGCATTAGCGTCTGGCAGTTTCCAGAGCCCCAGCGCAAAGGATTTATACCTGTAATACAAAATACCATTTTTCTTTGAACTTATTTCGTCAAGCCTTTTTCTGCTTAAAGTACTTTTCTTCTTCTGCTCGACCTCCGAATTTAGACAGATCATACAAGTGCGGTTGGTCTGATTTCAGTTCCTGTGGAAGTGTCATAGGGAGGTAGAGCAATGTAGCAAGTGCTCGTCTAGGTATGACTGGAATACGGCCGGACTCCTGGGTGCTATCCTCTCTTCAGGTTGCTCGAGAGTGACTTCCGCATACAGAGTGACTTCCGGAACTCACACATTAGGTATGCTGAATGCCAACGGCTGCACTTTTATTGCCTATGTCAATACATTTTTTTATCAACCCTAGTTAAACACTTCGACATTATATTTTGTTTCGCCATACCGGCCCTTTCTTTTTACTTAATATTTTTCAAGCCTTTGCACTGGCTCTTCTGAAAGATATGCAGAAATAATTTTGTTTAATCCAAATGCAGTTCATAGTTTCGTCCGAAACGCTCACAACAATTTGTTGGTGTTAGTTGTTTTAAAGCCGATTTCTGTTTTTTATTGTATCTTTTCTGTGTTTTTAATGGCGCACTATGGGTGCAATAATGAATGAATGAATGAATGAATGAATATATAAATATAAATGAAAATCAATAATTCGTAATTAGTACACGATAAATAAATAAATAAATAAAAATAAAGATAAAAATAAAGATAAATCCTTTTTATCCATTTTTTCTATCTCTCTTCAACTTTTGGAGTCATGAAGTAGTGCTAACAGACCCACTGTCAATGCCTAACGAAGACGGTCAAGATAAAGAATTCTATCTATTTTGAAGTTGGGACAGACCCTTGAATGCTACCGAGGAACTGCGAAGAAAAGTCGCCTGTTCACTCGTTCGTGATGTTAGCTTGGCTTGAACGAAGTGCAGGATGTAGAGTGGTTGCCGGACGATGACAATGATGTGGGTAGTATTACGTCTTCTTGTAGCAATGAAGAGGTTGTGTGTGTAAGGCCGTGAAATCACTAGTAATATGGTTGGTTGAAGATGAAGAAGACAGACTGGTACTGTTATACTTTTCCAGAAGTCGAATAGGGGTCGAAAAAAATGAAACAGAAATATAGTTAATTAATTAATTAACTAAAATATAAATATAAATAATAAATAATAAAAATAATAAGTAAAAATGAAATAATAATTTTTTCCTCGATCTTTGGACTTCTGAAGTTATCTGTTTTGTAGGCAAAGAAAAGTTGCCTGCTCCTACTCAATAGCCAGTCGAACTATGTACTATGAACGCTGTTTCTTTAGTTGTTTATTTTTGTGTTTATATCGTATCATCCAAGTTAAATTAAAGTTATAATGTCAGTATGGTACACTACAGCGTTTAAGATACAGTTTATATCGACAAAAACGGATGGAGCAAGACCAGCAACTCAAGAGCCGCACCTTCGGATTCGAACCCTCGACGCTTTCCCCGCAAGCACGCCCCCCATAGCCACTCGGCCATCCGGTCGATGCGGGGGTCGTGGTGAGCGGCGCACCTCAATGTTCCTCTTCGGTCACTGTACCGCTAACAAGCAAATTGTGAAATCGCTGTAATTACGCCACTGTTCCAGGCCCAAACCTTTTGCATGTTACATTCTAACCACGACATGGCAGTTCCAGGCGTCAGTATTGCTTTATCAGCCCGCACTGAAGTGATACGGTTTTTTGCAAATTTTGACCTATCCAGGTGTCCGCAGAAAATTTGAAAACCACCGCGGTGCTTCTCATACAATCCCCTACAACCCTTAATAGTCACATTTAAAATTGCCACGGGACGTTCATTGACCTCCCTTGTAAGAGTTTTTCCGAGATGTTCGATACCCATGGTTTCTAACAGCTTGTGTCAGCTCCAACCAGGGGAGACTCAATATTGGACCTTGTTCTGTGTAGCTCACAAAAACTATCACGGGTCCTTGCGTTGGCAGTAGTGACAATGGCGCAGTTATATTCCAGCTAGATTTAGAACTTAAAAACAAGGAAGATAGATGGGTTCCAACTTCAAAAATGCTGACTACTACAAAATTGGAGCATATTTAGCCAACATTGATTGGATTGGTATATTCAATGCTGGGAGTACAGTGACCAGCTATACGAAACGCTGCTGGCAATCCTACATCATACGATCGACTTGTACGTCCCCATGCGGAAGCTGTGCATTGATGAATTAGACCTTCCTACCTCAGGCGAATGAATCGTCGTCGTTTTCTTCTTCGGAGGAAGGCAACTACGACAGGCGAAGCTGAGGACTGGTCGATGTATGAGCTTCTGTCAAAAAAGCTGAGTAAGGCTCTTTACCGTTATAATGTGTACATTGAAAGAAAATTAGCTGAGTCGAAAGATAGGTAAGCCTTCTATAAGATTATGAGGTTTCGCGCTGGAAAGGCTGCAATTCCAGCCTTGATTAAAAGCGATGGAAAACTGGTCTACGATGAAGGAGATAAAGCTAACCTATTAGGCGAAGTGTTTAACGAAGTATATAATAAGGAAGAGTAAGGGGGCGAGAACACACTTGTTATTGATGTGGAAGAATTGCCGCATTTCTCGCAAATGAACGATACCGTATGGTTTTATAAAGAGGAGATTATTGAAGTGTTATCTAAGTAGCCAAATTCATCCTCATTATTCCCGGATTTCCTTCCATTAAGCTTTATGAAAAACATTGTGCATCAAATCGCTTATCCTTTGGAACACATATTCAATCTAAGTTACACTAAAGCAGAAGTTCCTGTTAGATGGAAACACGCGTTTGTCACCCCAATTTCCAAGAAGACTCCTCTCAGCAATCCCGGTAACTACCGGCCCATAAGTATCACCTTAATTTTTGCTAGAACTTTTGAAAAGATACTAAAGAAGCAAATCTTAGCGCACCTTGGTACCGATAAAGTAATTTCAGAAAATCAATTTCGGTTTTTAAAAGGTAGATCCGTAGAAACGAGCGTTCTCACTTCCTTGAGTAACTGGACTAAGTCAATTGAGGACAAAAAACGCACGGATGTTGTGTATTTTGATTTCTCAAAAGCATTCGACGAAGTTCCGGTAAAAATTGATGCTCAAAATGGAAGCAGTGGGTATTCATCCCCTGGTTATAAACTGGATTCGGCAATTTTTGTCCGAAAGAACATATCAAGTTAAAATCAAGGGCCAATACTCCAAGGTATTTCATGCATTTGGAGGCGTCCCTCAAGGTCTTGCATCTAGCGGCGTCCTTCCTGTCCCCAATCCTGTTCTTGTTGTGTACCTTCGACCTTCCAAGTCACTTCAATAGTCTAGAGGTTACATGCAAAATGTATGCTGACGATGTAAAAAATTTACAAAAGAATTGAGAACGAGAGAGATGTCTAATCAATCCAGTATGCTATTGTTTTTTTCGGCTCTTGGGCAGAGAAATGGGAACTACCACTTTCAATAGAGAAGACACATTTCCTGGTGATTGGGCCGAAAAGCCAAGTTCAACTTTCAGAATATGTGATGAATGGTCAGCTCCTGAAAAAGGTTGATGAAGTTCGAGACCTTGGTTATATTCAGCGACGTCCCTCAAGGAGGAGTCCTGTCCCCAATTCTGTTCTTGCTGTATACCTTCGACCTTCCAAATTGCTTCAATAGTCTCGGGGTTAAATGTAAAATGTATGCTGACGATGTAAAAATTTATAGAAGGATTGAGAACGAAGGAGATATCCGAACAATCCAAACTACTATTGATTTTCTCTGCTCTTGGGCAGAGAAAAGGGAGTTACCACTCTCAACAGAGAAGACACATTTCCTGATGATTGGACAGAAAAGCCAAGCTCAATCTCCAGAATATATGATTAATGGGCAGCTTCTGAAAAAGGTCGATGAAGTTCCAGATCTGGGTTACACTATAACGAGCGTCCTTTGCTTTTCTAAGCATTGCAGGATGTTGGTGAAAAAGGCCAGTTGTCGTTTACATAATATCTTCAGAGTTTTAAAATCTAATATCCCCGAGGTTTACATAAGGGCCTTTAAAACCTATGCACGTCCTATCGTGGAAGCTGGCACAACTGTCTTCAATCCAACTAAGAAAAAAGATACTGACCTTTTAGAAAGTATACAAAATAGCTTCACCAGAAAGCTTATGATGCGGTGTTTCTTGATGGATTACAGTTCAATTCCATGTGGACATCAACGGGCGATTTATTTTCGTCTTTCATCACTAAACGCTAGGCGAAAAGTTGTAGATCTTATTATCCTACTATATATAAAGGAGTAAGCGGTTGTGTCTGTCCTTCCGTCTGTCTGTCCGTCCGTCTGTCCGTCCGTCAGTCCGTCCGTCTGACCGTCCGTCTGTCCATACGTCCTTCCGTCGGTCCGTCTGGCCTTTCATAGACATCAAGTGATAGGCGTCCGGGTTGGGACGAGGTGTGACCCACGTCGTGTTGCCTGCGTCAGAAGACGTGTCGCCGATGTCGCGCAAAGGACGATCGGTTTGAGAAGTCGTGTTACCAACGTCGCTCTACAGGCGTCGGGATTCAGGAGTTGCGTCACCCATGTCGCGCAGTCGATGTCTAGCTTCAGAAGAAGTGTCACCGGTGTCGCCCAAGTGTTGTCCGGATTCAGACGACGTGTCACCGATGTCGCGCAAAGGACGATCGGTTTGAGAAGACGTGTTATCGACGTCGTTTAACAGGCGTCCGGGTTCAGGGGTTGTGTTCACCCATGTCGCGCAGTCGGTGTCTAGGTTCAGGAGTTGTGTCACACATGTCGCGCAGTGGGTGTCTAGGTTCAGAAGAGGTGTCACCAATGTCGCGCAAAGTACGAACGGTTTGAAAAGACGTGTTACCGACGTCGCTCGACAGGCGTCCGGGTTCGGGAGTTGTGTCACCCATGTCGCGGAATGGATGCTTGGGTTAAGAAGGGGTCTCATCGATATCGTGCAAGGGGTGTCCCGGTTCAGACGACATGTCACCGATGGGTGACCTGTGAAGGGGGATCAGTAATGGGGGACCAGCAAAGGAGGGTCCAGTAATGGGGTGAAGTGGAAAGAAAGAGGACCAGCGAAGAGGGGACCACTAAGAGGGACCACTGCAGGGGAGGGTCCGGTGAGGGGAGACCGGTAACGGGGGGGGGGGGGGGGGGGGTGAAGGAGGCCCAATGAAGAGGAGACCAATATAAGGGGGGGGGGGGGGGGAGAGAGAGACTGTAAAGGGGAGCAGTGAAAATGGAACCACTGAAGGAGGGGTCCAATGAAGGGGACCAGTAAGGGCGAACCATGATTTTTTATCAGAATCGTCCAACGGGTACCAGGCTTCAGAAGACGTGCTGCTGACCTCGTTACACGTGCGTTGGGGTTCAGCATATGTATCACAGACGATATCAACATGCGTCCGGATTCAGAACACGTGACCCAGACGTCGTACAACGTGCGTCCAGATCCAGAAGTCGTTCCACAGGTCATACTTTGCTAAGCATTTGTGAGAACTTTTTAAAGGCTTCGTTCGACAATTGTGCGCGTACTTGACTCTCACTACGCCTTTATTTATTTATTTTTTATTTCACTCCGGCACAACTGTAAGGGGTATTGGAGGGGTTGAGAGTGAGGGTAAGGAGAATGGTTAAAGTTATTGGAGGAACATGATTGCTCTCGGACAGTTAACGGTATCAAGCGGTCTACCGACATCCATTGGTTTCATTTATGTTTCTGCAGATTATGCACTTTGGGCTGAGACTCTCACAGTCTGTTCCTCAGGACTTAGTAGAACATGCACTTCAGAGAATGAAATGAAAATAAGAGGGCCTAAAGAAGAAAAGAACACGGGGTGTTTGGGGGCGAAGCCCCCAACCAGGCGTTTGGCGGCCGCGAGGCCGCTCTGGTGTTGTATAAAATTCTAGCTAAAAAGCTGGCTATCCATCCAGTGGATTTTATCGATGTTGAACTGACACGTTCTGTAAGAGGAAAGGTCATTCTTCGACTCCCAATTGCTAGATCACGAGTCAGATCAAATTTCCTTACTTATCGGATTCTCAAGGATTTCAATTTTCTACTTGGTAAGTACGAGGACTTGACGAGGTTGTCTGCTCAAGCCTGTGGAAGTTATGCCAAATAGTAAATGTTGTTGACGCCTTGCAGTCATTATGTGTCTAAGTGTTAACAGGAAGATGTGGTTAGTACTAGACTTGAGCTCGATTAATCGGGCCGAATAATTGTTCGAGCGATTTCGAACAATTAATCGCTCGATTACTCGAAAATACTCAGGGTTGATACTTAAAAGCGGCTCTACGGTTCTCGATTTTTCTCTGTTTTAAAGGAAAATTCTCACACTATTGATCACTTGTTTTGCTTTGTCACAGTCTTCCCAAATGTCTTTTTAGAGCAGTTTTTCGAAACCATGGAAGTAGTAAATGTGTGTTGTTTAGAATGAGTTCCGTCGTGGGAGCAAGGTGTCGCTGGCGGTCAGTAACATTAATGAGGTTTTCGGCCAGGATGAGGATAGCGAACGCACAGTACGTCGATGGTTCGAGAAGCTTTCATCTGGCGATTTATTCTTGAAAATAAGCCACGTGGGAGAACTGTCTCCAAGGTGGATAACGATGAATTGAAAGCTGTAGTGGAAGGCGACATTCCGCAAACTACGCGTGAATTAGCAGCAAAATTCAAGGTATCTATCTCTACAACATTGGACCGTTTGAATCAAATCGGCAAAGTAGAGATGCTGGATCAATGCGTACCGCACGAATTGAGCGAGCAGCAAAAGTGGTGTCGTTTCGATTCTTGTCTTTCATTGCTTTCACGGCAAAAATCCGAACATTTTTTACATCGCATTGTTATCTGTGATGAACAATGGATTCTCCACGACAACCGTAAGCGCTTGGCACGATGGTTCGATAAAGATGAAGCCCCGAAACACATTCCGAAAGCCAACATGGTGCCTGTTTGGTGGTCTACCTATGGAGTCATCCACTACAGCTTCATGAGACCTGGTGAAGCGTTAACTGCAGACGTCTACTGTAACCAGCTGGACGGCATGAGGAGGAACCTTGCAATTGGGCACCCAAGATTAGTCAAAAGGGACAGCCCAATACTCTCGCAAGACAACACACACAACGTTGCTGAAACTGCAGGAGTTGGAAGTGGAACTTCCCATTTACTCACCATATTCACCGGATCTTGCGCCAACTGACTGCCTCATTTTCCAAGCATTGGAAGCGTCCGTCCTTGTTTCGCTTCCGTTACTTATATTTGTCTGTGTTAGTTCTATTTTAGAACTGACACCTTTCAAATCAAATCGGTTGGATTTCTTGTCCTCATTCAATACGGTGTCGCTAAATGAAGTAGGATAACTTCACTCTTCACCACATATGCGCGTAATTTCGCGGCACCGCGCTCTCTCTCTCCTTGAATGGCAACAGTTCGCCGTCTATCAGGTCTCCAAGCTAGGGCATAGCACAATCCTTTCGATTTCCCTCCGTTTCATTGCAGGGAAGCACGGAAAGTGTTTTTCGAGGTGTTATTATTGTTTGAAGAGTTCCCGCTAAAAATGGAAGTTGCGTATAGAAGAGTTCGCTTGCGCAACCGGTTCCGAATGCTATGAAGACAACTAAAAACTGCAAACGAAAATGAACTCTTCTGCGGTAGCTTTGTAACTTGATCAACTGTATAATTCTTGCAGTCTTCGCTGCGCCGCACATATGATAAATCTCGTGTTTACATTTGCGATGGGATAAGACTATGTTGCTGGAATGCTAAAAAATGCAAATACCTGGCGGCGAAATTGAACAAGAGCAATGTCATCAAATGTTCTTATCAGAGGTAGCGCTAAGAAACGTTATGACTTATATATATATATATATATATATATATATTTATTTATTTATTTATTTATTTATTTATTACATGAGAACTGATGTAACAACTACACAATCTTGGAAAGGAAATTTTGGAGTCCAGTAAAGAGAGTGTAACTTATTAAAAGTAACAAACAGTGAACAACAAAAAAGAAAATCTAGGTAAAAGGCATAGGTAAAAGGCTCAGACAGAGCAAAAGAATAACAATCTAACAAAATGGATCCAGGTACTTGTTGACCATGTTTTTAAACGAAAGCACTGAGCATGGAGGAGTGCGATTTTTAATAAATTTCATGTAGCTGGAAGTAGCCCTGTTGATGAAAAAATTTGATCTAAGCTTCAACCTAGCCTTAGGGGCAATTGGTTTCAGCCGACCACCCCTTGTGGTGGACGGTCTTGCAATGAGAGATCTATCCGCCGCCAATCTATGACTTGGATGCCATCACAATAACCTGTTTTTACAGCTATATCAGGAAACTCGATTTGCCGTCAATAACTCTCTCACAGACTGCAGAACACGTTGAGGTCCCAAATTTCAGATGATATACGATTTTCTAAACAATGTTAGTGTTCTCTGCATAATTATTAGGCAGTGTACAAACACATTGCTTTTTTAACGCGTGGCTTAGCAGGCTTGGTAGCATAGGGACGAGTTTATTCGATTGCTCGACTTTCAGGAACAGCAAAAAATCGAGTTATTAGATTGTTCGGTTTTCGAAAACAGCAAAAAAATTGCTCGGCTTTCGAAAATTTCAAAAAATCGAGTTATTCGATTGTTCGGCTTTCGAAAGGAGCAAAAAATTGTTCGGCTTCCGAAGATTTTAAAAAATCGAGTTATTCGATTGTTCGACTTTCGTAAACAGTAAGAAATCGAATTATTCGATTGTTCGACTTTCGAAATTTTCAAAAATCGAGTTATTCGATTGCTCGATTTTCGTGGACAGCGAAAAATCGAGTTATTCGATTGCTCGATTTCCGAGGACAGCGAAAAATCGAGTTATTCGATTGCTTGATTTTCGAAGACAGCGAAAAATCGAGTTATTCAATTGCTCGATTTTCGAAAATTTCAGAAAATCGAGTTATTCGATTGTTCGACTTTCGAAAAAAAAATGTCGAAAAGCTCAACTCTAGTTAGTACGTATTTGTTCCTCAAGTGTTGTTTTGTTCATTTTTACGCTAGACATCCGTCTATGCCCATAAATAAATAAATAAATAAATAAATAAATAAATAAATAAATAAATAAATAAATAAATAAATAAAATGAGCCTTAGGCTTAAACCATTATTACATTATTTTCATTTTATTTTTAACAGGGTTTTGGCCAGAATATTTGCTTCCCCTCTAAATGGCAGGATTTAGTTCAGATAAGAGACTACTTAGATGCCTGAATTATTCCTTGCTGGTGGTTATTTTCGATGCTTTTCTGCGATAACGAAGGCCTGGGCGTGCAAGCTTGTTTAGACCATCATTGAAGCCAAGCGACAGTCATCTCGAGTCATTCTTTTGAAGACGTTGGAAAGATCAACTCTCCTGTCATTTCGCTCATGTGAAAATGTTCGGCAATTCAGAACACTACGGGATGGCTAGATGTTTGGCTCGAGCGAAGCGCTTTTGTAGTCCAAAAAGCAAATTTTTTTTACACTGGCTGACTTTTTCCTACTGGGAGCCTATTTTTGAGGATAACACTGCGCACGCAGTCGTATGTGGAAAATAGATTGTCCTTCTCTAACTTCTTCAGGTGGCTCAATCAGATAATGATTAGTTGAGCCGATTCATTGAAGCTGGATGGTGCTGTCCTTTGCTCCATTTGCTCAGCACGGTGAGCTTGTTCGGCAAGAACTAAGGATAAAGGATAAAGGACGGCGTTAATCAATCCCTTCTGGGATGCGCCAGCGCATTCTACTTCTACGGGATGTCGTGGAGGCGACATGAATGCGCATTTGGCCATACAATGACTTGCGGTGGCCAGCCGATGAACAAGTCAGCGCTTTATCCTTCCCAGACAAGTCTGGCACCAATTCACTGACCCCGGAGGGATGGAAGGCTTGGTTGGCCTGGGCGGGAAATCCGAACCAGGAACCTGGTATCGGGTGCACGCGACAGTCGCGCCTCCTACGACTGCGCTACTCGCGCCCTCTCGGCAAGAACTACTCCTTTAAAATATTTGGCAGCAACCCATTCTTTCAGTTCGATTCATTGTTAGTGCTTAAAGGGTCAGGCCTTCCCATAGTTTTCAACTTCGCCCTCGAAAATACATACTCGTTAGGATATATCCCTCTCGCCGTGTTCTTGAAATCAGAGTGAGCGGAGTACACTTGAATGTGAAGCTGCCTGCATATATATGTCCTGTGAACTCCGTTGACAGTTAATCATTTGAGTGATAGTTCTCCACGATAAATATCAAGCAAACAAGGGAGACGCATCCAAATATTATAGCTGAGTGGCGTAAAAGACAGTGATGTACTCCTGCGGCAGCAGCTCCGTACAGGTTCCCTTCGAGGACCAGAAACGGTATAAAGGAGTCTTCTTGAGGTGCACGTTCGACCTTGCTTGCGTAAGCGGCTCTACTCCTCGAGTTATCCAAACGGCACGATGTGCTTTGGAGCGGTTGAGAACCCAAATCTTGTCTTAGGCAACCAGGTGCTCCAGGAACTCCTTGCGAGGAGAGCGGCGTAGGAGAGACGGAAATGGATATGCTATCGGCCAAGGCATTGCGGGATCCATCGACTCAGCGCTTTTCGGTAGTCGAGGGCTTGGTGGCAACCGACGACAGTCGGTTGGGTACCATCTCTGGTCTTGTCACAAGACTCCGGATGGTAGCCTTCGGATCCTCCTTGACAGCGTCGAGAACGGCGGAGTCATCCAACGTTTGGAGGCGTTCCGACCGAGGTTTGCCTTTGAAGTGTCCTCCCCCGATGCGCTGTTGATGTTGCGGACCTCCGCCGTCGCTCCAATTCCACCATTGCTCGAAGGTGCTTCTGTGAAATTGACAGTGCACTAAAACCGAAGGAAGAGCATGCACACATATACCTACACTTTTGCAGAGATGCTTCCAAAGCGTTCTTCGACTACCGCATGATAGATCATGGATAAAAATCGAAAGTAGGGAGTTCTGGACTTTTGATGAAAACCCTATTCAGACTTTCCGATCAAATTAACAGTTGATAACCAGTTACGGACAGGCTTAGTCATAGGGTGTCTCAAAAAATGTAGCACTGTTTGGGAGGTGATAACATTGCTCGCCCTAAAGGGACTGATAAAGTTAAGGGGTCATACGAAAGATTAAGAAAATAGAAATTTTGTGACATGTAATCGGTATGGATTGTGCCGTGCCCTCGCCTGAAACCTTGCATTTTACACTCGATTGATTATGTTTCGGTTGAATGCTTGCCATACTTTCTCCGCAAAATAGCCGTATCGATTTATTTGTGCTTCTTTTATGGTTTAAAACTTAAAAAACACACTATGGCTTGCAAAAAATGCAGGATGTCTTGCAGAGATGAGATGCAGATACTACTTGAAAAGTTACAACATTGCTGCTAGGGAAGTCTCTGAAGATGTCTGACACTCATATGAAGACATATGATTACGAGATGTCTGAGGCGTGCAAACAGTCAAGATTGCGCCATGCCCTGTCTGATACTCTGCATTTCAGTCAGACTCGATTGATTGTGCATGGGCCGATTGCTTGTCACAATCTTGCCATCAGTTGACCACATTAACCTGTACCGTTTAACGTTTAGAACTTAACAATTACGAAAGACACGTGACATATGAGTTTACTGACTTCACGATTTGTCGTTTCGCTCTAATAACGCTCTCTACATATCTGAGCCCATAACAATAGTCATGCCCGGCTCTAGGCCTTCCGTCGAGGAGAAGAAGTTTATCACGAAGTGCAACTGGAAATTCGAATACATCGTCGAAGTGCAGAGGCGATTTGCCGCATAATTCAATTCTGTCGCGCGGTTCCTCAACAATCACTCGTGTCTGAAATGCAAAATTTCAGACGAGGGCCTGGCGCATTCTTGACTACTTGCATGCCGCGGACATCTCGTTACCTTGTGCTATTATATGAGTCTCAAACATTTTTAGAAGCTTCACATCTCGCTACCCTGTGCTTTTATATGAGTCTCAAACATTTTTAGAAGCTTCACATCTCGCTACCCTGTGCTTTTATATGAGTCTCAAACATTTTTAGAAGGTTCACTAGTAGAAATGTTAGAGCCCTTCAAATAGTATCTGCATTTTTTAGGATACCCTGCATTTTTCGTAAACCATAGGGTGTTTTTAAGTTTTGAATTTTGAAAAAAGCACAAATCAATCTGTACGGCCACATTGAGAGGGAATTATAACAAGTAATCAGGCGAAACACAATCAATCGAGTGTAAAATGCAAGGTTTCAGGCGAGTGCACAATCCATACCGCTTATACATATGTCACATAATTTCTATTTTTTGATCTTTTATATGATGTTTTTATTCTTTAATGCCTTTACTGAAAGCAAAGTTATCACCTATCAAACAGAGTATACATTTTCTGAGACGCCCTGTATAATGTGTAATGGTTTGGATCTGTTCTTGAAAATACACGTGCCGTCGCTCTTTTCTACGTATTCTACAGAGTTTTTTAACGAATGTTCAGCTAAAAAAACCGACGACTACCTCATAACCCCGATGTTAGTCGGGGTGACAAGTTATCAATCTTGAAGCCCAGTAACATTGCGAACAAGACATTGCGCTGAGTTCGGCAACCAGAACATTGCTATTGTTTTCCAATGAGAGCTCACATTTTCCTAGAACGGGAAGCAACAACTATGACGACTCTCAAGAGCATGCTACTACGTGTGTATGTAGAACTAACAAGAGAAGGATACTAGGTGACCATGGAACTTTGAGATGGGACGTACATCGCTGGATGCGGCTTCGAACGCTGATTCCAAATATGTGTTCCGTTTCTGCTCATGCAACTGTGAACAGAGATATGGACCTTTTTCATACCAGGCTCCTTTGCCCTCTGGTCCACGCAGAGCGGGCCAGTCACAAGAGAGCGAGCTCGAGTAGGGTTGAAGCTTCGCTGCCTGCCGAGTGGTGGCGCAGGGGGTAGAGGAACGCCGTGGTGAGACGAGGTGGTTTATGGTTCGACTCCCCTGTTGTGCAGCACCTTTGCACTTCCTGCCATGATCAACCAGAGCTCTCTGTGTAAAATGGCAAAGATGCAGCGAAATCGACTAGTACATCCCACCACCCATACTTATAAGTGGGTGATTGGTGCCTGAAATAACCCCCTCGGGCGAATTTTTTTCGACACACGGTGTCGGTAAGGACAATACTGATTTATCTTCCAGGCTATGTTTTCATCAGCTGTTGTGGCTGTTGTGTTGGCGTGCCTTTTGGAGGACTTCGGTCCTTCCGCTACTTCACGTCTTCCTACAAGGCAAGATAAGAAGATGGCCAGCAGTTTCCCATCCATCCAGTGAGGTGTGCAATGCGGAAGCATCGAGGAAGATTATGAAGAAGGTATCAGAGTGGAATCAAAAGAGAAGGATCCAACATGGTCAGTTGAGGAAGATGATGAGGAAAACACTAGCCAGCAACGTGGATCTTCTTGTCTCCATTTCTAATAATTCCAATATTGTTTCCCTACTGACATCGTACAGTGCTGCTCCTACAGCGGCTGCACTGATGTATTTTTTATTCGCTACGGTCATTGCCAAAAGCTGTTATGCTTTGAACATTTCGTAGTGTTATTTCACAGCTGCTAGTGCAACGGATTGTTTGTCTTCTTGCCATGTATTTAGCAACTATTCATCATGACAAATTGTACCTTCGTGCCAGTTTGAAGTTGTCAGTATGAAGACAAGTCCTTTCTGGTGACCTTTTCCGTTGCAATTTGACATAGAAAGGTTTCGTTGATCGTGGCAGACCTTTTTCAGGAAGTGCAAAGTTTTTGCACTACAGGGGAGTTGGACCATAAACCACCTCGTCTCACCGCGGCGCCCTTCTACCCTGCGCCACCATTGCTCGGCAGGCAGCGCCTGCTTCAACCCTACATGAGCTCGCTCTCTTGTGATTGGCCCGTTCTGCTTGCACCTAGAGGGCGAAGGAGCCAACGGTGAAAATGGTCCATAATTCCGTTCACAGATGCGCACAGCAGAAACGGAACACATATTTGGAATCAGCGTTTGAAGCCGCATCCAGTGATGTACGTCTCATCTTAAAGTTCCATGGTCACCTAGTATCCTTCCCTTGTAAGTCGAAAAAAGTTTGTCATGGAATTAGTAACAAAATATATGCGCTACACGACAAACGCGCGAAAATTTTACCAATAATCCCGCCACACAGTGGTGAATGAAGAGACAAGTAAGAAAAGCCTACCTTAGCAACCCGGATAGAAAATTAGGGCGGTTTTTCGAAGCGTGTGTTTGATTTTTCTGAACCAAAAAGCGAGGTCTGAAAAATTGAAAAAGCGGTTGCAGCTCATCTAAAGCAATTGCAAGAACCTTATTGCCTAACTATTCGTTATAAATTCACATCCCACATTTTTTGTCTTAAAATTTTATTATGACTTCCTCTAAAACCTAAAAAGTGGACGCACTGTTTGCATTTTTATAAAACATTTCTTTTATTTTATATCTTATCTCACTTTTTTAAATTCTTTTATTTTTTTATTTATTTTTTTCCAAGAAAAAATAGCAACGAGACAGCTAACTCTGAAGTAGTTAGAAGGCTCAAATTCAAACCATTGCTGATGTTTATTTCGAGGTCAAACGCTTGCGCTAGGCTAGTTCGAGTCCTGCCTGGCGCATCGTATCGTTTTGATCGCAACTTGACATTCTTCTAACTGCTCCTGTCCTCCATGGCAACCGTTCTAGGCTTAGGCAAAAATAAAGACCATCATTGCGTTGCAACAATGTGTAAAAAAGCAGCAAATTTTTAGTGCATTAAAAAGAGGTCGCGCTCGGCATTCAAATAACTCGACTCATTTCTTATTTTATTGATATGTAGTGTAAATGCTCTTCATTTGAAAGAACAAAGCAAAGACGTGTATTTTTCACAGCTGTGTAACTCTACGCAAACAAAATTTTTGCTATCAACCAAATCGCGCAGTGGCGCGACTCCCTCTTTTAATACACTGAAATTTGCAATCTGCTCTTGCGAGCTCCAAACCAATCTGTTTTTTAAAAATAATGTCTTCACTGTATAAATGGACATGTTTGTAGGTCACGGTTGGACGTTCTCGACAAGTCCATTTCCGCTGCAGCGATTCTACACGGGAAATTTTTGGCGTTGAGCACGATATGAGAAGTGGTGGGAGCCCTCTGTTTTGACGGAAAAGTGAGTAGAATCGATGAGCTCCACTTGAGGATGTAGAGTTTTATCTGACGCTGACCGTTCGAGTACGAGGAGGGAAGCTGCCATCCATTTTGCCGTCTGGGTGAACTGGAAGGCTGAAGGGCTGTACGGCATCGAAGGTATTGTCGATCAACCCTTCAACGTGAGGTCAGTGACGCCTTCAAATCGTCTGGGGATTCCGGTGTGGGACGTAAGGTAAAGGACTAGACTTCATAGATCTGCCGTGGCGTGAAGCCACTCAGCTGATCCTACAAGTTAGAGAAGACAGAGTACGAGACACACTAAAATAAACAATGTATTCACTTCTTGGAGCAGGTAAATTTTAAAAAATTCGAAGAAAGCCACTAATTTTTTCTCAAAAAACGATTTTAGTCTCCTCAGAAAGTAACCAGTTCCATGTGGAAGAAGGCCCTTTTGACTCGGGAGATGTTGGCGATGCTTTCAAAAACTGCAATCTTGCCTGGAGGACTGTCCAGTTGAATTTGAGAAAGGCCCAATTTGACGTGAATGTGGTTTATGTCACCCGAAGTTTGTCGCATTGATGCTCGCCGACGCCTCTTGCTGATTCACTAGTCCCTAGGGGCGGGTCGTTCTCCGCGCACAGACGAGGAGTCCAATGCCAGGCAGGCGGTGCCACTGCCTGCCGTTGTTCTTCGCCAATCTCGGTTTCACTGGGTGACTGCTTCTCATTGGGTTTAATTCTTCTGTGTAACAGGTCATTCAAAGGGGTTATTAAATATTATAGTTATGAATTTCTCATGTATGTACGGCCGGGCTTTTTCAGTGATAAGATGGAGAATGAAAGGCTGTTCCTATCACATATAATCGTAGCAGATTAACTTTCTTTGAGTTCAACTCCGTCTCGGGAGAGTTTACGTTCACAAATTAGGTAACAGTATTTCCAATGTTAGAATCAAATTTTCATTCAACCAAATTTCAACCACCGTGATACCGAATAAAATTCCTGCAACAAGGCACTACTGTCGATGTTATACCCATTTCTTCTAGAAAATTAAGGATTTTTTCGGAATGTCACAAGGTACGTTGCTGTATTAGCCTGAATTAAGCCATACAAGAAAAAGAGAAAATGTGTCGCCAAATTTACTGCCGAAAAAATAATTTTCTCCAGGTTTTCCCAGAAGATAGATATTTATCTATCGCGGCTTGATTCAAGGAGTATGTGCCGAGAGGTTTAACCACATAGAAGGGATTACCCCTTTCTACAGACCTTTGCATGGACATGTGTCACACGCGGCTTGAAGTCTTCCAAATCTTGTTCCTTCCCACATTCTTCTGGTTATCGGTGACGAAACATTTAACAATCGCCCATAGCTACCATGTAGTATATGTATGGACTTGGCTTATGTATAGTTTTATAAATTATATTACACCCGATTAAAAGAAGGAAAACACTCGAGGAGAAAAATAAATTTTTACATAGAATTACTCAAGAATTTCAATATGGATATAACTCTTAGATTCGTTTTATGTCTTTTAGATGAGCTACTGCCGTGCGTGTTCGCGATCTAACGCAGTCGGAAAATGATCCGGTTGTTATCTGCGCATTAAACCGTGGTTCTTCCATTCCTCTGGCATCGGTGAGACAGTGTGAGATTTGCAAAGGAATGATTAAACACTGATTTGATCATCGGCTGACAATCTACGTCAAATATGCATTGAAATTGAGTTGACGATATCCAGTTGAGGTTGAATGCGTGGCACAAATGGTGGTCAAATAGGGACTGCTAACGCCGTTCTCCATCCCTTATCATACATCTGATTTTCGGTTATGTGAAAGAAAATAAAATAAAAGCATAAAGCACGGCGTTACTCAATCCCTTTTGGAATGCGCCACGCATTCGACTTCTACGGGATGCCGTGGAGGCTACATATTCGAATGCGTATTTGGCCATACAATGGCTTGCGGTGGCCAGCCGATGAACGCAGTCAGCGCTTTATCCTTCTCAGACTAGTCTTGCATCAGTGTACCGACCCCGGAGGGATCGAAGGCTTGGTTGGCCTGGGCGGGAAATCCTAACCAGGAACCTGGTATCGGGTGCAGGCAACAGTCGGCGCCATCTCTCACTGCGCTACACGCGCCCTAAAAGAAAGCAACATAGGATATTAGTCTAGTATCTTTTTTCTCCATGACTCCTGTTCGACAGTTTTTAATTTACTTGCCAAAGAACTGAATACACTATTTGCGAGGGATCTACTTCATGAGGTCAACATAATTCGGGGCGTGCGTACTGTACGTACATTGAACCCGAATGATTTTTTTTTGGACAGAGGGGCAGATGTGTTCGATCCCAGTTATCCGGATCCCAAAATTACGGCTATCCAAAACATCCGTTTATCCGAAGATTCGGTCTCGGAAAAATTGCATCATACTCACCATCTCTACAAAGGAGGTTGACGCTAATAAGGTTGTACCGTTCTCTATGGCTTGACACGGTGCACAGCCTTCTCGTTCTAAATTTTCTAGCCTTCAGTGATATTCGGTAGAATTTAAGCATAAAAGACAAGTGAGGGGAACAATCAACCCTCACGGAAGAAACTACGCATTCTACTGTGCTTACTTGAGGAGCGTATTTTGCGTAGATAATGTCTTACAGTAGCCAAGCGAACGATGAACATGTCACTGCTGCTCAATTCTTTTTGGAAATTTCTGATACTAAATCGCCACTCTCTAAAGAACTCTTGGTTGTCATCGAAAAAATCATGCCATGGGAGCGTAAATATTAAACTTTGAGTCGAGGCGCACCTGACACTTTGAAAGGGTTCAGCTTCCTATGGAACTTCGGAGAAAGACATGTGTCATGTGAAAGGCCTTGAAATGCTTATTACAAATATATAAAACAAATTTGCTAAATGGAACTACATACTACTCTATTTTTACTTCATTTTTGCAGGTCAGAGTTGGCATTGTCAGCTTCATGTAGCGCTCGGTTCCCTTGGTTAGCAGCCGAGGCGGCGGAGCAGTGGTAGCGTTCTCCATTTAGCAATTTACCCATTTACCAAATTTGGTGTATCTATTTGAAATCAACGTGTCAAACTGCTTTACATGGAGCAGGTCTTTCCTAGAAGTTCCATGGGGAGCTGTAGGCATTCCCTTATGAGAATTGCGCTTCCTCCAATTGCGGCATCCAGGTACTAGATAGAATTCGACATCCTGTAATCAGTTTTGCACTTATGTACAAGCAAAGAGTCAAGTCAGAAAAACCTTTTGCTCCAAGCGGTTCGATAGACGCATAAGAAAAGGTTCCTGTTGAGAGCATGGAGTTTCTCCTAAGCTGCAGCTACTATTGTTGACTGGGCAACAAAGTGCTAAGCCTATGTAATCTGTCATGTCCCGCATGCAGAGAACAGGTACTCATCAAGTGTCTTCACAACGCAACTGCATTGGATGTATGATAAGTGCAGCGCCCTAAGTAAGGAATCTGCGATGCGCTATCGGTTTCGTATATACATATATATATATATATATATATATATATATATATATATATATACTGAAACAAAATTTTTTGTTGTTTTCGTCAAACTTTGGCCGCATAGAAATCTACTTTGAACGGTCAAAATCTTTTCGTTCTTTGTAGACTCAACTGTGCTTGTGGTCTACTGTAGACAAAAAAACACGGCTTTCGTACTTATCCTGTGCAGGAGCAACCAAAGTTCAAAGATAGGAGAAATACTACGCCGCATATTGAGATTGACCAATCCCTTGTTGGAAAAAAGAAAATCTAGCCATTTCTGTCCATTTCTCAAAGCCATTTTACATGTTTTTTAAAGACCATCGTTCTTACAATGGGATAGTAGAATACTGTCTTCTGTAGCAGGCTACTAGTTGGGTAATTCTTAACTGAATCTTAGGTTTCCGCATGTTTGCGCTTATCTGAAATCGGGCTTATCTTATTCAAACTTGGCACTATTTAGTACCACAATGACACTTGATGCGTAACAAATACAGATCTGCTGAAACAATAGAGGATTTCTGAGTTTTGATGAACCTCGTCAACGAAAAGCCTTCAGGACACGCCACTGGGAATCTCGGAGGGGTCGTAAATCAATTAAAGGAGCCGAGGAAGCAAAAGCTTCATAACTAGGTCACTGCGCAATCGTCGTGATGTTTAGATCGCTGGATAGAAAATGAGACGGGGCTTCTAATGGTGTTAATTAGATTTTAAACAAATAACTTTGAAAAGAGTTATGGCAATGCGACGCTTTGTGACGGATTAATCCGTCGCAAAGCGTCTTTTTTGCAAAGAATTTGAGCGGTATTGTAGCTCGCATCTTCATTTTAGCATATCCATTACTACTAGCATGTCGCCTTCCTTTGCTGCTGGCACCATAAGTTCCAATTTGTCTTCCACTTGTGCGTTTTCCACATCCAACTGGATGCAATGTAGTAAAGTTTAAAAAGTTCGAAGAAGTTTCTAAGCATTTCATTAAAAACTCGACTACACCGCATGTCTCAAAAATGTTTGAATGGTCAGAAAATTTTAATTTCCCAAGACAAGAGCACGTCTTGCCGCCTGAGAAGCATTTAGCATTCCGGCATTAACTGTTGGGATCAGCGGCTCTCTCACACACATCCATTTCCAGGTATTCCATCAGCGTTTGAATCAATTACAGCATTATATTATTAATCCCGAACACTTCAGTACAGATTCAGTTGTGCAGATGCACGTACAGAGATGGCTGAGATGGCTTTCGGTTGTAGTTGCTTTGCTTCTCCCCTTGCCTATCCATATGCGATAATTCAGCTGCTGCCGTCGTGTTTCTTGCTCAGTACATACATGTCCGTGTCTTCCTCGCATACACGTTTGCCGTGTTGGTTTTTTTCCGCTCGCAATGAAGAGCAGTCCGGCTCATCCACATTCGGATGTGAAGGCGCGGGATCTTTGGTTTCTTTGACGTCTCCCGGCGGCAACTCGTCGATGAAACACTCTCCGCCCAATGACTTCAAGCCTCCCTTTCTCGCCAAACTCGGCCATTCTCAAGCGCAATCCCGTTATTGCTCTTAAACTACTTAATCACACCACTACGCGACATTATCTCCTTCTGAACTCTGTCTTTTTACTCCTCTCCACCCGCTTTCAAGAAGGTTGATCATTTTACGGCTCCATTCGCGTTCAGGTCAACACTATTGTCTAAACCTTGTTCCTCGTATAATTAATGCAAAAATTGAACCAAACACCATCTTGGATGTTCCCAGTGCTCTACTTCCTAATGTTGACCTTAAGGCGACCTTACCTGGACTGAAATTACTAAAAATTGAGAGAGCATCGTATACGCACGTTGTAGAACTGAATCTGTAAGTCGCCTACCTCCGAGGAATGCCACGCCTCGTATTACAGCGCTTACAGAATCCTTGATATGCTTCTAATTGGTATAGTATTCCTAGGGCCTTAGTTAGCGTGTAGTGGAAGGTGCTGCAGCAGGTCCGCACAGCATCAAGCGCCAACGACAGCAAGGCCTTACATAAATTCACGTCATAGTCGTTATCTCTTTTTCGCTCTTCCCCTCTGGGGATGGAAAGTGGGCTTATGACGTGCCAACGATACCATCCAACAATGGAGTGGAATTGCGAACGCTGTTTACAAACAAGCCTTGGGCAGTCCACTGAGGTGTGGGAATTTGGTGCATTCAAGCACGAAGTCGAGTTTGCCCATCTTGTGCAACTCTACTGTCGTTTAGTCGAAAATGTTACACTAATGCTCTTGGCTCCTTATTAGTTTCGATTTCTGGAGTTCACACAACGGTTAGCTAACCAGGAAGTTGCCACTGATCTTCATGTATGAGGGTTGGAACTATCAATTTTTGACGCTCCTCACATTGCATCACAATCATTCTCCACACTCCCTAGTCAAGTGTGAAATGGCATGATCTCTCACGAATGCCTAATCAGCCGGTGGGCTGTAAATAGATCAGCGTTCGAGGCAACTCTCTCCCCAACTGCCAACTTTGGAAGGACGAAAGACCCAACTGGGCAAAAAACAAACCCAAAAGGCATCAGCTGCAGGGTAGACATCCTAAAACGATTGCACTATTGGAGAAATAATTACTCTCGCTTTAGCGACTAGAATTGTTGTTTTCTTGAAACTGATGGAGAAGCGCAGCAGGAGGAAGCTTCGACTGTCGCCTCTGAATTGAAATTCTTGCACTGATCCAGTACAAGCCAAGCAATGTTAGCATCCACCTGGGTCCAGATTCATCAACCGATTGCCGGCAGGTAACGATATATCGGTTGTCGTGTCTTGTCTGTTTCTCTGTATCTCTCTGTATCACATACCACGTAAGCCGGTATGGTGAATCCGCGGTAAGATGATGCCAGCGGTATCGTTGACGAATCTGGCCCCTGGCGTCGACGAATTTAGCACCATAATTGACCGGAACGATTCAACACTGACCTCCCATCGGCTGGTCTGCGCAACCCATTGTACAGCTCAAATAATCACTCAGGTTAACATCCCACGAAATGAGTGGAGCAACGCAAAAGGAAGTTGATAGTTGCTGTGAACTGTCCTTTTTAGTGAGATGGGCGCGTAGTAGCGCAGTCGCAGAAAGCACCGTTTGTCGTGTGCACCCTTTTCGAGGTTTAAGGGTTTGAATTTCCCGTCCAGGCCAACCAAACCTTCCACCGCTCCAGAATCGGTGAATTGATACCAGAGTTATCTGAGAAGGATGAAACACTGACTTATAGAAGGGCTGAGCCTTGAATCGCTTGCTGTATGCCCATGAGAAGTCTAGCCAGTCGAGTATCCTAACCGTAGTCGGAAGAGGTGTACACGGACAGAAGCGGCGCTGTCTCGGAAACACGAGAGTGCAAGCACGTCGACCCGAGTCGTGCAGAGAGCAGAGTTTCGGCGATTAAGGATGGAGTGAGGGTTTGACTCCGCTCGGTGTCATTCTGCCTTGTAGGCTTATAAACGTTCAGATAATTTATTTCACTAGCCTTATTAATGAATCTTAATGACACGCTTAAATTCTTTGAGGGGCAGAAAGTGGTGCTCTTCCAATTGCATTACAAAGTTCCCAGAAATCCCCGAAATGCTGACAGTCGAGGTTAAGTGCAGACGGTTCGGAGCCGAATAGAAGCTTATGAAATGCCAGGATGCAATGGGAGTTAACAGTTGAGGACAGCTGTCCTCCAGCACCTTGATCGTGTGCGATGTCCATAAGCCACACCAAGCTGAAGGTGTGAACACCTGGCGAACAATCAGTGGTGAGGGTATCGCTTCCATTTTCCCGCATTAATCGCCGGAGTAATTAATAATAAGCCAAACAGAATGTCATATCATAGCCATAGAATGTCTAAAAATTAAAATTATCAAGCGACTGGAAAGCTGCAGGATCTCGGAACTGGTGAATGTCTGCTGTTGATAGCTGCAACACTCCGACAGGTTGGTCGCTGCTACTCGCATCTCAAGCTTTTCTTCTTTGGAAGGTACTGCGCTAACTCGTATGTGTGCTTAAATGCCAGAAGCCCTAGTTTTGTGCCTCCGCGTTCTTCAAGGTCCGTGCATGGCAGTCCAGTGAAACTTCTTTAGTCCTCCAACACGATTCGAGGGCAGAACGGACTACAACCAGCTAGTCCTTCGCTCCCACCACAAATACAATGATATTGTTGGCAACTCCAATCACCTCTACTTATAAAAGCAAGGCCAGAGGGACAAACTTTCCTGCGTGTCGCGCGAAGAAGTAGCGCCCCCGTGCCTAACCCAGAGCTTCGCTTTAATTATCTGATTGGTAGTATAAAATTCGATCAGGTGTAGCAACGCAGTGGATCATTTTGCGTTTACTGTGTTTCTTCTGTATTGCGGATTTATATGCAACTCCACGATAGCAGAATTGTCATTATCAAGCAGAAGCTGACATACTGGGCGAGTTCGTGGCGCGGTTCTTCGCGCGACACACCGCAAAATGTTTGCCTTCACTGTGAAATAAGCCTATAAACACCTACATATGTAGCTTCAAAATAAGCATTTGTTGGGGATCATCCAGTGTATTCCTTCTCTACCACACTGTGTGAATGACTGATAAACCTTCAAAGAAAAGCAAAATAAGTTTTCAGTCGAAAATCTGCTTGGAATTTGTATAGAAGTGTCCAAATTAGTCTGAAAGGGGTCCATTCAATGGCAGGTGTTCCGTTGCACCTGAAAAGTATTCCGCCTGTTACGAAACCTGTCCAGTTTAATGAGAAATTATATATTTTGTAAAAGATCACCTGCACATCAAATGTCAGTCGCTCCAATGTATCTGTGCTGTAAAAAGTCTAAGTAAAAACAATTAAACCATAAGCAGAAAAATTCAAAAATATAGCAATTTTCCTGCAAATGTTCTCCATCACAAAGACATTCACTGTACCCAGAGGTAGCTATGTACAAAAAAACGCGTCGCTGGCTTCTCTCCCTTCGAGTTCCGTCATCTGCCAACTGTCAAGAACTCTGCAACAATAATAGAGCTGTTTACCTGGTTATTCGTGCAATCCCGATGGTGACTCAATTCACTCGCATAACGGCCGCGCCCCATTGTGCGAATCCTGAATTTCCCTTTCAGACCTTGCAGACCGTCGACCGGCCGGCGTTCTATTCCGCGTTTTGGCTCGATCCGACCACCGGTTTCCCGTCAATCTCGGACCACCTTGTCGGCGAATATTCGTCTCCTGAAACACGAGTCGGCCGTGGCATTTCACGAGTGTCTGGTGGTGCATGTTGTTGGTAAACATTCCCTCAGTCTCGGTCTCACTCTCACACTCCCAGGATGACATCGATTGAGGGCCACGCGTGTGGCATCGAGGCCACGTTGTCCTCTGACAGCGTTAAGCAACACCTCGTGAATCAGTTCCACTTTCGTATCGAGTCCAGCTCTAAGTGTTCCCTTTAATCAGGCTACTGAAGAAAATAAGGAAATTCGAAAATTATTTCGAAGGCGTTTGTCCATTTCTGAATTCGCTCGAAAAGTTTGCAGGTGAAGGAGGGCTTCGTACATTACTAGGAACTGTTCCATAAATATAGCGTTAGCAGCTTTGTAGTCAATTCTTTGTCGATAGTTCTTCCCGTTACGAACTGACGCGGCATAAGGAAGCAGCGATTGCCGTATTATTCTTGGTCGCATCAATGGTACGTTCATTTGTGTATGTTGATAGCGCACATATGATTAAATGCTTGTATTGTTTTAGAAATCGGATTATTATGTTGCGCTCGTGCCCAAGTACGCGTTACCGCTACGTGCGTTGTTTGACAAAAACTCGCCCGTCGAACGAACAGAATTCCCTTCATTGTGAACAATCGTTATTTATTTACTTAATATTCTTATTTATTTCTTGTTACTCACGAATTCGTATCCATGGAATTAGCTTATGTATTTTACGTCAATGTTTACTATTCTATAATAGAAGACAGAAAAGCAAGGTAGAAACACTTCGCTTCCACCACAAGATCTTGAGCAGCAAATTGCCAAGTGACTACAGCTTTGGCAGATTAAGGAATAACTATTTGTATGCAATGTGCATTTTCAAATAAAGTGATTTTCACGCTTTTTTAGCTTTCTGGCAACCTTTCATTTTTTACTAACAGTCTTCCAGCAGGATTACAATTTTATTACGAAGGAATATAGCGACATTTCTACAGCGAAGGCGTCGCAGTACTTCATTTTCCATAGAGTAAATGTTAAAAAAAACCGTGCACCCTTTTTGCAATAAAATGTTTCTTACTCATTTAAGCAATTATTACAGAATGCTTTCCAAAGCATACAAAACGAAATCATACCTACCCCATGTAGTTACACCTCCATGCGCTTGTCTACGAATTAGGTTGGAAAAAAGTTTCATTTTTTTAGAAGATTTATTACTTTACACTACAAAGTCAAGTCAATTGAGATAAACTCCATTTTGTTCCACTACACTTCTCCAAAGACTGGGTAATTTTCTAATCCCGCTCGCGTAAAGACTGCAGTTCTGGAGTCGAACCATCGCTGAATCCAATTTTTGAGGTCTTCGGCCGTTTCAAAATATTTCTCTCCAATTTTTTGCTTGAGAGCATGGAAGAATTGCAGTCGGTAGGGGAGAGATCAGGATCACACGATGGATGTGGCATTACCTCCCAGCTCAGCTTCTTTATTGTTTCTCTTGTGAGTCTTGCAACATGTCGCTTTGCATTGTCATGCAGGATCATCACCTTCGACTTCTCAGGCCTCTTTTCTTGGAGAGCTGCGGCGACTTTGTGGAGTAGGCCACTGTATGTGGCAGCAGTGTCTCTCCACTTCTGGGGGTTTCCCAGTAAATCACTTCTCTGATATCCACTAAACACTCAAGAGAATCTTCCTTTCGTGAACATTGGGCTTGAGATCAGGCTTAGGGTTCTCTCCCTTTTGTACCCATTGCCTTTTTCTTCGGAAGTTGGCATACGGAACCCAGGACTCATCGCTTGTCACAATCCGCGGCAGAAACGATTTTCTCTCGTATCTAGACAGAAGAGAAGCAGCGATGGAGAGCCGTTGACCTTTCTGAGTGACTGACAGGGCATGTGGAATCCAAGCTCCGAATTTCCATACAAAGCCAAGATTCTTCAGATGGACTCCCACTATCCTATGAGACACTTCGAGCTTCTCAGCCAGTTGACGTGTCGTCTGCCAACTATCGCCACGAAGAAGATGGAGTAGTTCAGTGTCGTCCAATTCATTGGCCTTCCTGACCTTTCTTTGTCCTCGAGTGAATAATCTCCCTTTAAAACTTTCCGAACCACTCATAACAGGCGCGATGAGTAGTAGATCCCAAGCCATATATGTGGCCAATTTGGTCGGCTGCTTGACGTGCTGACGTGCTGTAGATCCTTTAATGAATTCATGAAGAATGCCGTGCCGAAAATGGCCATGAGGTAGATCTGGCATTGATTCCGGAAGATTGGATAGATAACGAAGTACAAGAAGGGTCTTGACCTGTGTCCGCGTGCGAACGGTAGACAAGTGTGATAGGATTACGAAATCAGCTATCAATATTGGCTAGAGCGTTTACAAGGAGAACGGTAAAAATTTTTTCGAAGTGTGAAGAGACGTTTTTCCAACCTAATAGTATGTACATACATCGCGCCTATAATCTGAGACTTATATTCTGTAAAAAAAGTTGAAGCTGAGCGTACTCTGTTCCTACTGCGATGTGAGAATACTTGAGTACTTGAAGCGCATAAGTCTGACTGTAGCCATAGATGTCTCATAATGGTGTTCGTAATTGAACTGGCAAATGTGCACTTTTGTGCCTCTCATTGTAATTCAAGCGTAGACAAAAGCTTTCTATCTTCTTATTTGGCTCGACCTTTGAGCAAGGAACCATGTCGAACCGGCACTCACTACAAGCAAAACTCGGGGATTACATTCGCAAAAAGCCCGCAGCTAGATACTGCTTGCAAACAAGAAATTGTTGTCATCCAACTTCGTTCAATTTCCAAACTGGAGTTTCAGCTAGGTTACGAATAATGCTGCATATAATTCACCATATCCATCCAAAGTAACAAAGCTCTGTGCCAAAATTTTGATGATAATGCCCCTTGGGGCACCCCGTCCCATCAAATCGAATGGTCAAGCTAGCCACACCTTCTTTACTCACTGATCGACTGTCTGCGATTGGACTGAGTAAGGGAGCACTAGCCTGCTATGGAAGTGAGGCACACAAATAATTTCGGACGAGGAATACGTATCCAAAGTGCAATGCGTGACACACTTGAAAAAAGGGTTGATTAGCCGGCTTCTCATCCTTCTATCGTTTAACATGATGGCAAGTTCTGGACGTATTAGACAAATCCACTATGTAACTAAGGCACTACTACTCGCTATATCCGAGTGCGGCATGCTCCGCCCGCAGTGAGGAGGAAGTAGGATTTCGCGGATGACGCTTTACTGCTGTAAAGACGTTCGTATCGCACCCAGAAAGCAGTGAGGTTCGGGGAGGCAAGAGACAGATGATGCGACAAATTTTCTATTTCATTTTTGTGGTATTCATTCGTAGCGCTATAGAACAATTTATCTATGCACATCTAATAAGTAAAATTATTTCATTCAGGTCTGGATAGCTTGCAGTGTTCAATGCCAGAAGATTGCTGAACTGGTGAAAGGCTCTCTCTGGGGGAGTAGTCAAATTAAACGCCAAAACCTATTCAGATGTAAGTGGGTGCACACTTATTTAAGTGCTCTCCCGAAATCGTGTGAAAGTAAAATACTAGACACATTCCAGCGGAAGGTTAACCGTAGTGACAAAATCCCTCCATAAAAAATATCGAAAAACCGAGATTTTCTGTTCCGACAGAAATTGGTATCTTTCGGTAGCGCTTTCAGTCATGGGTAGAAGGGTGAATCCCTTCTATTCACTGTTGGCATCTTGAGGGAGTATAAGGTTAAAGGGCAAAGTGCCGCGTTACTTATCATTTTTGGGATGCGCGACGCATTCTACTTCTCCGACATCTTGCAGAGGTCAGTTGAATGCATATATCACCTTTACAATGACGTTTGGTGTCCAGCCAAGAAACTTTTCGGTGCTCTAAAGGCTTTGTTGGCCTGGGCTCAGAAATCTGAGCCGTAGGCATGGTATTGGGAGCACGCGAGAGCTGACATCACCTGCAATTGGGCTCCGGTGCGTATAATTTCTTCACTTTTCACGCCACCCATGCTGTCTAGCAGTGGAGCTCTCAAGCGTACGGCTTTGAGCCGAGAAGGCTTGAACCCTGTAGAGTAGTTGCGCTTCGAAAACGCTTGCACGGCAGATTGTCGAGCTCACGTGGAACTCGAGTGGAAATGGTGAACTCCTTTGCAGTCACCCTCAGGCTGCAGAGTTTTCTTAAACACTGGCAGGTTCTCTGTTATTCATGTTCAGTGCTTCTGCCACCTGAAACGTCGACATCGAACCTGATATACTTACCTGAAATATTCCGCATTGACATCCTACACATGACGGGCGCAGTCCAGGGAGGTGCCGACTGCCGCGTGCAGCCGATTCTATAATAGCTTCTTACATAGTTTGGGTTTCCCGTCAACGCCTAAGCTTCTCCGAGGTCGTCGGATTGGTGCCATAGTTGTCTGGGAAGGATAAAATACGGATATTTCATTGGCTGGCCACCGCAAGTCATTGCATAAGCCAAATATGCATCCAAAGTGCCTCCGCGACATCCCGTAGAATAAGAATGCGTGGCGCATCTCAAAATGAATTAATCAACGCCATCCTTTATCCTTTATTGTACATGTCGCACTCCAGTGGCACACCTGACAGTATATACATAGAGCACCACCTGAATGAAATTTCACATGAACCACTCAATGTTTCTTTAAAATTCGATCAATTGTGTCGATTCTACATGCCCTCTGTACGGCCCATTCCACTAGCGTTTCTGACAGCATCAGGCGCGAACAAAGTAGGCCTTGCTCGGAAGACTCCGAAACCGTGTTTGCTCTGGGAAATGAACTGCTTCCACCACAGAGTGCTCTAGAGACTCTAAGACCACGCAAAATGAAATTCCGGTATTCTGGGAACAAAGACACTTGTGTGGATCTCGCAGAGATGAATGAAACGGTGTAGATCTTTTCTCACAGAGCCTTGATTTGAAGGAGATGTAAGTATAGGACACACGGTAAGAAACGGTTCAATGTGTTACTTTACCGAGCTATGCGAGCGGTATTGCAGTCAGTCCAAATAACGGTGCCTCATCAAGTTTTTCCTTGTTTTCCTAGCAATTAACCTGTAGCACGTGACCTCGAGGCGGAGCGAGTTTCACCGAATTACCAACTCCTCGTATTTCTGTTTGCCCAGCGCTGCTCGGCCAGTTCTCTGCCGAACACCCCTCCGCCACTCTAATGAAATTGGATCAGGCTCGGAAAAAAATTCATCGCTCCGATGCGGGGCATCTCCTAATTCTAGGCGAGCGGAAATTAAAATTGTTGGCCATTGTTGAGAGGAGGAGATCGATTTCTTTGCCCGCTACGACGGTAATGAGGCCTCTCAATCATCAACAATTCCATTACTATTCAGACGCCTGGTGCAAGCGTTGTGTAAAGCGCTGAAGTGCTCAGTAGTTCCATGTCGTGTGACTCGTTCAACCCTGCCGTGAGGTGAACGGAGGGGAATCCTTTCCGTTGAAGCCCAATGCATTTCCAGCTATTATTCGCCTACAGCGTTATCGTGATAGGATAGGGCGTTCCATATGGATTGCTGCATAACATGGGATACTCCTCGGTGTTTCGCAAAACTTATTATTTTGCAAAACTTCCAACAAAGCCTGCCAGTGCCACGCTGAGCTTCTATAGAGTGTACAATAAGTTGACTTTTTCTGTTTTCATTCTTTATGACCTGAACAGTGCCTTGCTGATATCAGAATCATCTCTTCTTGACAAAACACTAAGGGATACACAGGATAAAAGAATAACGGTGGGCGGGAAAAAGTAAGATTCTGGAGTGCGCCACGCATTTTCCTCCAAAATATCGTGGGAATATCATGGAGGCAACTTTGGCAATATACTCGCAAGGCAGTTTTCAATAGAAGTCACTAATCAGTTGAAGGCCTCTAGAAGCCTTCACCTTACAACATCCCCCACATGCACCACACATGAACCAACCACGAAGGAAAAGTCCGCCAAATATTTTCTTAATTGTAAAATAAAAGATGATATTTGCACATCTTGTTTTGCTAGTACTCTACCCATCGACCTGCAACTTGCAACCTTTCCCTGTAGCATCCCTGTGAGTGGCGTCATTATTGAATTCCTCATGTGAATGATTTCTTTAGGAGGTAAGGTAGAATTCTCCACAGTCTTCGGTTTTCATGGCTTTTTTCAAAGCTTTGATCTGCCGTGGCACCTTGGTTTTGTGTTACACCGAGGAATCGGAACTGGTGGTCGTTTATGTGTTCCCATGATTCCTTGTCGAATGTATTCTACAGTCTTCAACACTATTTCGATTCCTGTTGCTTTGCTGTATATAAAGTTTATCGCATGCACATTCCCGATGAATGGCTGTCACAAAGAACTCAGTTTTTTGCTACGACATCTATAAAGCTCAAACGTTGACTTTCTGTTTGCAAAATACAAGAGCGATATTGTCAAGGAATTGTGTTCACATGAGGTTGTCCGCCCTCTGCTAATTATGTTTCACTAGCGTTTGTTTGAATAACGTTACTGGTTTTGGCCTTCAGAAACCGGTACTCGCTTCTTTCCATTCCTTTTTGTTTGAACTACCCCGTCGATTTCAAATTCGCCGTGAAACGAAGGACAGAGCCAAATATATCACTGCACGCTGAACAAATTAGATGCCCGACTTCACAAAAATCTTCTACTACTCCTATGCATCGCCAGCAACCAGGTGCTGAGCGTGTGTCGATAAATTGGAGCATTTCTGCCTTTGAAATTTGCCCCTTAAAAATGTTGCCCACCAATTTTCGTGGTTTCCAGAAACATCGTTTTTGCTTTTCTGATTGCTTCTTTTTTCAAAACTTTTTCAAAATTTCGTATCAGATGTCTCAGGTAGGAGGTGCAGTTCTGTATCTGCAGCCTAAGCCAATAAGTTTCGGCTACAAGCTTCAGCGGCTTTTGTTTAATTCCAATTCTCCGACTCGCCAAACCGCACTTGTTCATTCGCCCGCTCGCGCTTCACTCACTGCCAGTGAACTAGAGGAAGCTGGGCGTTCTTCGCGGCTGTTTTAATCAAAAAGATCTCGAAGCATCGCTGGAGCCCGCTCCTCGTTTCTGAAGCTTTATCGCCTTTGCGCCTGACGGCAGACATTATGTGCGGGCAGGAAAACTCCCCATTATGTTTCCCTCGTTCGAATGTATCTCTTCTTGAATGCACATTGCAAATTTTCATCAGATGTTCCAAATGTTTTCAGGCTATGAGACCAAATGATGACGACGAACACGAGTTTGACTTGACGAGGAAGAATACAGGTAGGAACTCCTGACAAATTTCATTCCAGATTAAATTCAGCATGTTTCTGTGTCCAACAAAGTATAGTTCGTTTAAATTGGCAATCCTCAACTCTCTATTTACGCTATTTACATTAACGTAATTTGCCTAGTTTCAACGCAAAATTAAGCAGAAATCTTTCCATATGTAAGATTTCAAAGTTGCTGTAGTCAATCACTGTTTGAAGGCTTATTTTAGCTGCTAGTTGAGCTCTTGCAGAAATATAAGACATGTAAAAACACAAGATCGTGGAAATTCGATTACGCTTGAACTGGACTGCTGCAAGCACAAGTGAATGAAGAGTTATTATGAGAGTTATTACGGGTGCAAGAAGCCATTTTGTAATGACTTCTTGCACCCGTAATAACTCTCATAACAACTCTTCATTCACTTGTGCTTGGAGCAGTCCAGTCCAGAGTAGTTATATACTGTTTCACTTTTGTGGGGTATAATTACTTGAGTAGAAAAGCGAAAAAAAGAGAGAAACAAGTCAAAAGCTTCGGATTTTCTGCACGACTGATTGTGTATGGGTAATAATTGTGGCAATTTTGCCGTAGAGTAACTATGTACATACATATGTCGCTGATTTATGCTCATTAGTTTTTAAACTAGCAATTTGATGCAAAACAGGTGCTCTCAAATCTGCAAGCACTAATCAAAGCAGTATAACTCTATTGCTCTATCACCAAAAAATAAAACCATTTAATATGAAGGAGCAGAAAAATGAAAATTTTATGCGCACTGAGGAGTGAAGACGGTGCGCGCCCCTCCAGAATTCTTTATTATAGTCGCAGCAAGCTATGGCTTTTCAAACAGTGCTTGGACGGTCTGTGTATATTGACTAGTGTGTTGCGGTGTTCCCCTAATTGGCGACATAAATGCGAGGTTCAACTGGTGTCTTACAATATAGGAACGTGTGAATTTTAGTTTCGCCTAGAAGAGCGTCCACATTAATCCGCGATTTTGATTGGATAAATTTTGATTAAATAACCTCATTTCTTTTGGATTATTTTTTGAGTGCGTGGTAGCGCAGTTGGAGGGGGCATCCTCTGTAGCGTGTACTCCGATTCAAGGTTCTCAGATTGAATTTCCCGCATAGCCCAAGCGCGCCTTCCATTCCTCCGGTGTTAGTGATTCGGTGTTAGACATATCTGCGAAGGATAAGGCACTTACTTGGCCATCGGCTGGACTTAAGACATTGTATAAAAATTCTGTTGTATAACATTTTATAAAAATTCATTCAAATTTCCTCCACGACAATCCGTAGAAGCAAAGTATGTGGCGCACCCCAAAAGGAACTGAATAACGCTGTCTTTTATTCTTTATTCTTCAGGTTTATTTACTAGCTTTTGAGCCTTAACCAGTTCGTCCAGGTAAATTTCAAAATTGAGGCTGCTTTGCCGAGTAGGAAAAAAGTTTCTTCGATCAGGAAGCCTCAAAATGTTTAAGAGGATACGGAGACATGGGATACCCTGCGATCGGCAAATCAGCCGATATTATGTATCATCTATAGTATTGTAATCACTTCAGTGCAGTGGATGGTATGGTAGATGGTATGCGGCCGGCTGACCGATCTGGTTGCAGACTGTGACTTTCAACCCTCGCAAAAGTTTAAGACTGTTTCAGTCAAAGCCTTATTGTTTGACAGTGAAGCATTTCGAAGCACCAGTTCTGGTGCAAAGTTCTATGCGGCACCTGGATAAAGAATACTGCTGTTCAAAGTAGGGGTTCAGCCGAACCATCTGTGAGAAAAAACATTCCTCTATTCGAAACGTCATGCCACTCGGTTAACACTCCCACCCAAGCGATCATCACGATGCTGCGGACGCGTACATGAGACCACTTCGATATCTCAGTCACAAGAACATGTCCCATTTCTCTTTCAAAATGATCTAGAGGACGCTACTGTGGCTGTGAGGCGGCAAGAATTTGATGACCACCTATAAACAAAGAATTTGACCACTTTATACGACATTGTGTTCAGCGAAAAATTTAATTTTCAAGTTTTTAGCGCTGCTCTTCTCGAACGAACTCACAGCTCTCTACACTTTACTCGCGATACTGTTCGTTGCTAGTCTGGCCTACATCATCGTGAAGGCCGTGATCCAATCAAGGAAGGCTGGTTATTTTTCATCGGTATGAATAGCTCTTGTTCAGACATTCGAGTTTGCGCTGGTGTTCGAGTCGAATGGGCGACTCGGTCGGGAATTCGACTCGATTAGCGTCATCGTGCATCGCAAATTGCCGGTTAACCACTGCATACGTGACATCGCGTGATGACTCCTAGATGGCTGTGTCATTAGTATGGCTACTAGGAAGAGATCAGGGAGCATTGCACGAAGCGCCGAATGAGGCACTACATTCTGGACAGCTTTCTGAACAGTCGTCTCGGTACTCTTGCAAACCCTCTCTAAGACATTTGAAAGACAGCCATGAGCATTACTGTGCACCAAAAAATGGCACACACTGTGTTCGGTTTTCTTTTGCTCTACTTATTATTACTTATTGAAGCCGAATTACCACTGGAAGGGAACTGGCTAAAGTTACATATATTTATGTATTTATTTATTTGCAGAAGGAAAAGCAGAATGCGCAGTTCACTTCAAAGCCGTATTCTAATTTTCTCAGAGTCTGGAGGGCATGTACCTCAGCTAGGATATAACAACGGATGGGATTTTTGCTTGCACAAACCAATGTTAACTCCAATAATGGTGCCTAGAATTGCAGTAAAGGAAAAGAATCTTAGGGCAACACAACACAAATGCAAACTGTAACGTAGGGCGTGTGGTCGCAGTCGGAGGAGGCGTCTACTGTTGTATGCACTTCAAGTCAAGGTTCTTGGTTCGGATTTCTTGCCCAGGCGAACCAATCCTTCGGTTGCATCCTTTGGTTGTCGGTACCAGTAAGTTAGTGCATAGACCAAATAAGCATTTAAATTTTCTCTGCGACATCCGGGAGGAGTACAATGCGTGCTGCATCCCAGTAGGGGTTGACTAACACCTTTATCGAGAATACGTGTGTATTCTATCCTCAACGCCTTCTAAAGCATGTAAAGATCAGAGAAGGGCTACTACTCTCAGGGGGACCAGCAGTGCGTAACCACACAATTTACGGATCTACTTACAATGCATTATCTTGTTAGTGCATACATAGTTACTTGTTTATACCAAAGTTTTTGAATTCGCGCCATATTTATTTATTTATTTACTTATTTATTTATTTTATACATGGAGAATCATGTAAACAAAGGAACGTTGAGGAACACAAGTCAAAGTATAATAATTATAGGCAGAAAGAAATCGGAACAATCAACCTAATAAAGAAGGAATTATTAGGCTCATCCAGGAAATATTGGTTGAGATGTGTTTTTTCCATTGATTTGGAGAGTTGGGTTAGATGTGCCTCTCACATAATTTGCAAATTTTAGAGTCAGAACAGCGACTGAAAAACTGAGACCTTAAACTGCCTTTTTGCTCTGGGAAACTGAACCTTCCACTAGCCTCCCATGGTATTCGTTGACGTTGTATTGGTAATAATAGAAATGCTTAGAGAAGGGGCTTGAAGTATGTAAGACTAAACTCCCCTTTCTCTTGTTTACAACCGGCAAAACACAGAAAGAAGACGTTCGAAATCTTCTGTACATTATGGCTTAGCTCTGGACATTAAAGTTATGCCACCAATATTAGGGGCCACTAAAATTTTGAGAATAGACATACATAAATAAATAGTAATATTGCAAGCATACATACTAGCATATTCGTTGCTCAGCATGGAGCATCGCTTTCCATTATATGTTACTCAGTGATAGGTCTCAGACTAGCACTGCACCATAAGAGCTAGTGGGAATCTTAGGAGGTCAAGCATTAGATAGAAGGAAGCAATATCAGTGGAAAGGGAAACGTAATACCTAGTAGCCCTAAGTTTGCCGCACTCGCATGTGTTCAATTCCAAGGAATGCCTGCATGTGCATTTGACACTTGCGCTAAAGAACAACATTTCCAGAAGCGACAATTCCCTAAATGACGGTTTGAGAGTGGCGTAGAAGAATTTGCGGTAGATCGAGAAGGACAGTTCTTCTCGAAATCTTCTGCAAATCATGTCGTGCCACTGGTCATGAGCCGCTTCATAAAAAAACAACAACCACCAATTTGGAAAAAAATGCTCATGCTGTCTCCACTGAAGGAGGAAGCCATTGGTTGCTGTCATCGCTTTTGCCGAGACGTCGTATCGTAGAATACAGACCACGTCAATTTCTTTTTTTATGCATGGTGACCACTCTGCAGGAGACATTTGATACTTTAGCTTAGACCGCGGGCCAAATTACGAAAAAATCACATGAGCATTGCTCCTACCTGTTCTACTAGAGAAGCGAATATTCTGAGCATTGCTTTCCTTCATTTTGAAGTTTTTGTATCACTAGCTGGTAGTCTCTTATAGCAGTGTTTCACAGATGAATTT
This sequence comes from Heligmosomoides polygyrus bakeri, assembly GCA_947359475.1. Classification (NCBI taxonomy): domain Eukaryota; kingdom Metazoa; phylum Nematoda; class Chromadorea; order Rhabditida; family Heligmosomidae; genus Heligmosomoides; species Heligmosomoides polygyrus. The sequence goes on from OX375870.1 coordinate 24,812,266, forward strand.
TCAGACTACCGCTTTTCAACATTGCTTCCGATTTTTCATTCGTGTCTATAATAATAGTGTTTCCGAAATTGAGGTCATAAGGTTCTGTAACATAAAAAAGACCAGTCATTTTGTCGTAATTTTTATTCTTTACCCTCAACTAGGAATTCTGTTGTAGGCATCCATCCGATTATTATCAGGACTACATAAAGAGCACCAGGTTTACGTGGTTGCACTTTACATTGCATGGTTTTTACATCTGCCATGATTTTTAGGAGAGTGTCAGGTGGACTCCCCCCCCCCTCGACACGAGTTGCACCATGAGGCCTATTAGGCCCTCTCGAGAAATGGTTAAAGGGTAAATTATAAAGAACGGCGTTACTGAATCCATTTTGAGATGCGCTAGGCGTTCTACTTCTACGGGATGTGGTCGAGATGACCTGTATGCATATTTTGCCCATACAATGGCTTGCGGTGGCCAGTCGATGGACAAATCAGTGTTTCTTCCTTCCAGAGAAGTGTGGTACCAATTCATCGACCCCGGAGGGATGGAGGCATAAGTTGGCCCACACGGCAATTCCTATGCGCATTATCATTTTCTTCTGCTCTGTTAAAAAAAACTCTAGTGCTAGCCACACCTACGTTTGTGATGAACCAGTGGTGTATAAATCTTCACTAGAAACGCGAGGCCATATATCGCGAAACCGCAGAAGAATTGGCTGCAGTTGCCAGATCGTCTGGCAGAGACGTCATAGACCAAAAAGTAGTGCGTGAACTAAAGAGCTTTCCCAGGTAAATTATCTTGACAGTGCCTATTAATTTCGAAAAAAAAATGTTTGTAGAAGTACATATTTGTGCTCAAATGAAAACATTCCCAGTGACTAGAGTGTATCATCTGCGACCTTCTGCTCTGCATCCTCACTAACTTGGAAGGAGAGTTTAGAAACTTCCAGAAAGAGAGGTATTAGAGTTTGACTTCGAACTGGAAAGGCCTTTGTGTTTTGCCTCATGTCATTCTTTAAATACGCAGAAGATATGTCAACTGTAGGTAATTGAAATCCTAGCAATAATTAATTAATTAGAATGGGGAGCTAGGTTGAGCTAGGCGTCAAGTGGGAGCAATCTAGTGACAGATTCGTGTGCGCCCGAGCGGCGTCTTCATCTGAATACGCTACTGATCCTTCCGCTCTTCTAATATAGAACACAATTTGTTGTGCAACGTTTATTGCATTTAGGCCGTGTTTAGCAGGGGAATCAGGTACTTCGTGATAAATTTGACGACGTTATGGTGATAGAACCACCTCCACGATCCATTTCCAACATCAAAACAGGGGATGTTGGTTTCAGTTTGAATCCTTGATCTACGCCAGAGAGGGTCCAGTCGACCTTAGCCGGGCGAGATTCGTTTAATCTTTATCTGTATGACGGAGCGTGCCTAGGCACTACCGCCGGAGGCCATCGCCCGGAAGTCCTACGTAATCCGCACGGAGATTTGACCGCTGACCTTCGTTGCCTCTACTTTGACAGCATCCGTTGTGATTTCGTCAACCGCAAAGTCAGTCGAAGCGGCACGCCGCATGTTTTTCTCCTCAAGTTCAGTGCTTGATGTCATGCTCCTGCGATCAAAACAACCTCTCATATGTCGTATTTTCAACAAAAAAACCTCGAAAACAACGATTTTGAATGCTGTCGCGTGAAACAATTGTAGACGCGACATTCGGCAGGTGTTTTCATGCAAACGGGACTGTGGAACTCTGGTAGTAAGTTAGTCGAAATGGATTCACCGCAAAGGTTATCGTGAATGTTCTACATTAACGTACTTAACACCGTTAGACATGCGGACGTAGTTTTATGATATCTCCAGCAGCGAATTCTGAGCGTTGTAAGCAAGTTCAGTGTCAATGTTAAACGAGAAGACAGTCGCGTAAAACGTTTATCACCGGTAGAGGCTGAATCCGGAGCGACAGTGAAGTAAGTGTTAGTTGAAGAAAAAAACCGATTGCTCCAACAACCAATTGCTTGATGTTATTGTCTTCAATCGGCACGTAGAATTCGACGCTGGATAAATTATGATGTCGAAAGTGGCAACGCCGAAGCGTAAGCCAAAGTAAAGCTCTGGACCAATCTAGGCTAAATATTCCTGCGTAAGAAAAGCTAAATACTTCAGTGCAACATAATGTTAATGCTTGATTGCGGCTCAGCTTCATATCTGTTTCAGAAAACTTTAAAAATTATTGTTCCATTATCGTGGTAGAATGTTTAGGTGAATAAGCTTCGCATGGACGAGTACTGTAATGGGATATTATTAAAGCACCTACAACGCATTAAGACTAGTCGACGGAAGAGGTGATAGTTCCTCGAGAAACATAGCCTGATTTTATCGCCGGATGACCTCAGGGGCCAGATTCATCAACGATACCACCGGTATCATCTCACGGCGGATTCACCATATCGGCCTACGTAGTAAGTGATACAGAAAGATATAGAGATACAGGTACGATAACCGATATACAGTTACCGGCTGGTAAGCGGTTGATGAATCCGGAACCCAGGTGACTCCTCTACACTTTCAGTTAGAGGAAGGGGTGTCCAGAACTCCATCTCGGGAATGTGGTATCAGAATATGAACGGAAACGCTCGGATAGGGAATGGGACGGGGAATCTTAGATGGCGCTCATAAGACCGCGTAGGGGTTTTATTTCGAAGTCACCACCCCCTGCTTACCGAGGGCAGGTGAACATAGCGCAAACAGAGGAGGTGCCAGATCGCGTATACAAATCAATTCAGGGTTGGGTTCTCGTTAAAGCCATCGAGTCTCCAACATCACGGGGTCGGTAAAACGGCACCTGATATGTGTTTACTTGTGTTTATAGGAAGGATAAAAGACTGAATTCACTATCGGCTGCCAGCGCGAGTCATTGTACATTGTCAAGGACGCGTATTAAAGTTGTCCCACGACAGGAGTAGTAGAATATGTGATGCATCCCATTAAGGGATTGATCAAAGCAGATCTTTGCTCTTTATCCTTGATTTCGACGTCACAAAGAGGCAAGGCTCATAAAGTTTCGGCGTAGTCGCCCTTCCGGAAAATCACGTTTTAGGTCCAAAAAGCGCCCCCAACCTGGACCCAAAGAAGATGACTCGTTGCGATCTCACAAGGGACGTCTGTAAACTTACGCAACGATTCTCAACAATACCTATCTGCTTTGGGTAGTGCATCTGACACAGAGAACAGGGGAGAAGTTCAGGGACCGGATTCATGAACGCGGCCGGAGGTAAATGCTACCCCCAATTACCTCGACGGCCATTTACCCGCCACTTTCCCCGAACTTACCTCCGTTTTCTGATTCATGACGGCCAAGGCGAGGGTTTTGCTCCGCGGCCAATTTCTGACCCAATGTGCATGCTTCCGCTGGCCCGCTGGCATCAG
>OX375870.1:24815874-24861679 GCA_947359475.1 Heligmosomoides polygyrus bakeri
TTCTATTGTGGTCTACTGAGTTGTCCAAAAATGGCAAAAATTTGTTGTCTAATAACTCATGGACCAGGGATCGGTGGTAAGTGTCCTCTCCCATGCAGTTAGTGTTGGCCATTCTTCCGCGTCAACCTTCAACTGATTCGTTTAAGCTTTTCGGTTTTAACCAAATGTGGGCCAGAATTTATTTAGCACACGGGTTAACTCGCTGGTTCCGTTCCTCTCGAGCCCGCTGCAAGTAGAAACGGGTTTCCTAGTGACAAATTTTTGCCATTTTGAACCATCCAGTCGCCCGCCGCAAAAACATCTTCACCCCTGCGTTCCTTCTTGTATGCCCTACAAGGCCATATAGGCTTTGATGAGAGTCGTTGGGGTAAGCTCACAGACGCTCCTTGTCAGTGTCACGTTGGGCAAACAGTAAAGGCCTGACCGAGACGAGTTCGAACTTTGGACAACAACCTGCTGCTTCCAGTGGACCACTTTCACCCACTAGTTGATTCAAGAGATCGCTTAATAGGATCGGACAATGAAACTGCTCGACTTTCAGGAGTCGAAATCCGAGACGCTGCCGATCAACGCAAAAGGTGTCGTGAACGCAGCTTGATGATGGGTTCGATTCCGACGATTCCTCCGTTATACTCCCACGTGTACAAATGTCTAGCCCCGCAACATATCATCGACCCTCGCGGTCGAGTTAGTGATACTCAGTCATCGCAGCTTTACGAACTGGTGTGGTTTTGTTAGATGGTGCAATGCCCTTCCCGATGTGTACGACTTTCATGATGTTATTTGTCGAAACGTTCTGATATTCAATGCCGGTCAACGCTGTTAATACGTTTATTCAGTTACATTTATTCGTTAATTCAAATGCGCCTCTGTTAACTCTGACTCTGACGTTTTCGCCTCGGTTCCTTGAATTGTTCCGCTTCAGCACGCCCTTGTCTCGAGCTTACCGCTCTCGATTGTGCGAACCTGCAAATGAATCATTGACGTTGCTGCCACGTGGCTGTTATTCCTATTGCTGTTCTGTGTATAGGCAAGCCTGTTCACACAAGAAACCTTGTGCCTCAATAAGGAGGAGATAAACTGGGAAAATAACAAACGTCGGGATTAATGGCTTCTGATGCCTTATCAGAGAAGGAAACGAGTTGGAGGTGACCCTGTTAATTTTCAGTCCATTCATTTTACTTCCTTGCTAACTTTCCGTGGTCAATAGACCTCCTTTTGAGAAAGGAGATGCGGGACCGCATAATAACCAGGGGTGTGCGTAAATGAAATTTGAAATTTCATAAACCGTAAATCGTAATTACGAAAAAAAAAACCGTCGCAAATCGTAAATCGTAAACCGTAATTCGTAAGAGTCACCGGACGTGTAGTGCAGTACAACTAAATTTCCAGAGGCTTTTTCCATTAATGTTAATCTGATGTGATTCAATATTCATTTATTTAGCACGTTATATTCAGCTCATTCTGAGCAGTTTTCCTACCAAACTGTTTTCTATTTTCACGCCTTCCTGCTAGTAAGTTACCTCTCAAATCAGACTTTACACGTTTCTAGAAAGTCGAAAAAACTGCTAACTCAAAAAGCTAACTTAAGCCTATGCATGGTATTCCAACAAAAAGCTTGCATCGTTTGAATATCAATTCAATGGAATTCAAAATTTGCTACCAGTCTTTCGTTTGGCCTAGAATTTAGCAGAAACAACAACGAAAAAATCGCTGGCAAAGCGAAAAATTTAAAAAATCGTTTCACTACTAAACAATGCGGCGAAAACAGCAGCTGGTCGTGTAATAATCTAACAAACATACTAGGCCGTACGATGAGACTACGCCTTCCGTTCTGAGAGAAGGCATGGCGCAATCCCATCGTGTGTCGTACCGAAAGATCTACGCTTTTCAACATTTGGAAATAAGTCCTAAAACATTCGGAAAACCTTTGTGGTGGAAGCCGAGGAGCTCCATCAGTCACCGCCAGTGGAAGGTTAACATTGGTGAAATTCATGATTCACTAACGTCCACCTCCATCAGACGGTGACTGGTAGAGCTCCTCAGCTTCCACCACAAAGGCTCTGAAGAAGGCGAAACCGCCGAAACGTAAGCCGAATAAAGTGTTGTAACAACCTCTGTGCTCAGCTTCACGAACCAACAATTCGACACGATGCATAGTTATGCCGAGATTCATGGAAAGTCGGACATGGAGTTAATCTATAATTTTCTTGAGGCATCTGCAATTTGGCATTTTCATAGACAGATAATTTTTATTTAGAATGTGTCCAGCTTGGTTTGAAAGTAGTCCCACTTCAGTTATGAGCTGGGAAGAACACGGTTGAAGTTAAAACTGATTCAGTTTGAGTTTGCAGGAGTCCATATTAAACGCTGCAAGTGAGAACGGTATATATTATGTTGCCCCATAAGTCTTCGCCGTTTTTTTTCAACGATTCACTGCAGATTCCACCGGCGGTCTCTTGCATAGTGCTGCATAGATTTCGAAAGAGAATGATTTGCTCTATCAGATCATTTATTGCGTTTCTTTTTTCATCATGAATTTTGTCAATTTTTAGGTCGTTGAGGCGAAAAGTGAAAAATTGAAAAAGTAGCCATTTGCGCACTTGTTCTCTCCGCTTAGGTTTGTAATTTTTTGCGCAGTTTCTCATAGTATTTTGAAGACAATGTTCTGCACTACAAGAATACGTGTTGGTCCTATTTTCCCATTTGTCCTCTATTGATTTTTAGGTCATCAAATTGGGACGTCCGAAGGAGGATGGTTATTTTTGCCGACAGCTCCTGCTCTGTGGTTGGACTTTTTGGGTTGGTGTTATATGTCGTTCGAAAGAAAATGCCTTGCTCTATGAGAATATGTGTCGCGTTTATTGATTTCTATTGAATATCAACAAAATGCCAAAAAGAGAAAAATCGTCTTCACCAACAACTCCTTCTCCTTCTTCAGTTGTTGATATTCGACAGAAATCAGCGTGAGCCAATAAACGCGACACAAATTCTTACTGAGCAAGACATCCTTTTCTAAACGACATATAACACCAAGCAAAAAAAGTTCAACCACAGAACCGGAGTTTTGGTAAAATTTCGGATGGGAATGTCGGAATTCCCAATTTGATGGCCTAAAAATCAATAAAGGGCAAGTGAGAAAATAGAACCAACATGAGTTCTTGTAGTACTGAACATTGTCTTCCAAGTGCTATAAAAAACTGCTCAAAAATCCCAAGCCTAAGCGGAGAGAACAAGTGCGCAAATGGCTACTTTTTCACTTTTTCAATTTTCACTTCAACGACCTAAAAATTGACAAAATTCATAATGGAAAAAGAAATGCAACACATGGTCTGATAGAGCAAATCATTCTCTTTCGAAGGCTATGCAGCGCTATGCAAGAGACCGCCGGCGGAATCTGCAGTGAATCGTTGAAAAAAACGGCAGGGACTTATGGGACAACCTAATAGATAGCTGCAGGAAGGTACACGTTCATTGCTCAATGAGATACCAGGTACCGAGCAATAACCACAGTGCGATACTCCAATTCAGAAGCTCTGTTAATTGTAGAGAGATCGCAAAGAAGACGTTTCTTAACTTGAAAAATGCTCTCAGTTCTGAACCATCGATCGACAAAATCATCGCGGTAACCTGCTAGACCTGCTTAAAGCGCAGGTTTTCTATGCAAGCTTGCATGCATTTTTCCAATTTTGAAAACTAAAATATGGAACTAGCATTTAAAAATTCTCTGCACTCACTCCGGCTAACCTTCGCCAATTCTGTAACGAGCGTTTGCTCTCCGAGGGTCAGCAGCAGTAAGTGAATCAGGGAAAATGCAATCGCCTCAATCAAACCACTGAAGAGGGAGAACAAATGTGCCACAACCAGCCAGACCTTCTCTTCAAATTTTCGCTTTGACCGCACTTTGTATAGTAATTTGCACCGCCCCATGAAGTGCAATGTAAACCGATAGAAACACCAGTGGCTTACGCTTTCCACATAAGCGTAGCAACATTCTAGACCCTGTTTCCAATCACAAATGTTACTCGATAGTAAATTTCCGCCAATTCCATTCATGCAGGATTAAAATGAATCTATTATAAACAAATTAGCTGGACGTTGTTACTAAATAGGGCGTGGGTCAAAGGATTCTCGTCCCTCTTTCTTAAAGAAATTGCCTTCAGTGTCTTTCTGTGGACTGGAGTGGAACGACCTTCGACTGTAGGAATGTGATCTGCCTTACTATTATAGCTCTAGGCCGGAAACCGAGGAACCTAGTCTCTTAGAGAGGAGATAATTTTTTAATGATGTATTGCACTTGTTTCTCCTCTTGAACTTGTCCGTTTCCAAACGTCATCCCTTTCAATGTCAGAGAAATGATAAAGTTGGTTAAGTGAAGAGATAAGTCGTATTCGAGAAACCAGTGCACAGGACGGTGTCTTCTACCACAGCAGCACATTGAAAATCAAAAACAACTCTAAAAGGAAGTAGCAGTGCGCTATAAGAGGAAACCATTAGAGTGGGCACATCTTTATTACCCGGCACACATAAATCTGGGCCCCAGTTGGTTGTTGTTCGAAGACCACATTTACGAAAATTTACGATTTACGACCCGGAATGTCGTAAATCGCAAAAAATTCGGCAAAAATAGCCGTGAATCGTAAAGTCGTAAATCGTAATTACGCACACCCCTGATAATAACCCTTCTTTAAGAACTAGAAAAACAGTTATGGAAGAGCAATGCATCTAATAAGCATCCATTCAATGAAGAAGGAAACATTGGATACTAATAAATGAAGAAGGAAATGGACAGTTCAAGAGCACTGCATCGATAATCGAAGAAGGAAACGCTCAAACTTTGAGGGTTAATGGTAGTAATCGCCTCGCTTTGCGCCATCCACCCTACTATATATTGATTACTGTTGAATTGCTTTTCCACTTCACTGGCAGTTCTACCATAGCTGCCCCTAGGCCCCTAGGGGTCTTCCGAATTATTCTCACCACGGCAGCGCTCCATCATCCTACATAAACTCCGAGATTCTTGGCTAATTCGCTAAGCTTCATGGAGTGTACAGGTACGAAAAGTAGGAGAATTGCTCTCCGTTACCGCTGTAGTACGCCCAACGAATTCTCCAAGCTTTTCTTTGTAGCTGCTTAAAACGTACCTGCACCCTTCTACCGTTGACGCGGAAGTCGCAATCAGACCAGTCCGATGACGTCTCTTCCTAAAGTAAAGGCTCATGAAATGATGACAAATTGAGTTTGTCCATTGTTTGTCAATGGCTCCATGCAAGGACGGGCGCATATTTACTTCCAGCGGCATCTTTTCAGCTTCACGCCCTCGTTGTTTACTTATTGTTGCTCGATTTTCGGCGCATCCGTTCTCAATCATCACAAATCCGGGCGGAGTTTCGACAATCGAATCCTGCGACTTGGACACACTCTCCTTATACAGATGGCACACTTGCTTCGTGGAATCGAAAACTCCTGTCTGAAAACCAATTAGTGATTCCTGCACGGGGTTGGCATAAAGAGTTGGTCAGGTATCAATGACACTTCGTGGCTATATTGCATTGCAGGAGCCGGTAAGGGCAAGCACGATCTCAAAAGACTTTCAGCTCTGGAATATTTGCCACTTGCTAAAATATGGAGTGTTGCAGCTGTTTTTGAGGTAATTTATAGTCAGGTAATTATATTTTCTCGTTAATTTACAATTTACAGTTATTCAACTAGATGCGCGTAGTACAGTGTGAAGAGGCGCCGGCTGCAGCGTGCATCCCAGGCCTCACTCCACAAAAGATCGGAGCCTTCCAGCTGACTTCGCCATGCACATGCGCAGTCTCGCTGCATGTAGTCTTAAATTGCCAATGGGCGAAAAAAACTAGTATGGAGGAGTAAAACTTCTGAAAATGGTGTGGATGTTACGTTCGATTAAACAGCGCCGGTGGTAAAATGGCGTAAAGCATTCCAATCCGCTCAGCAGGATTTGAGGGCTCGAGTCCCGTCTAGCGCTAGAGTTTTATTCGTAGCAAACATCGTTAAACATCGTACAGCTTCGATATCAGCCACTTGAGACTTAGAGAAACTGGATTGAATCACTGGCGAAAAGCTTTTATTTATGCGGGATAGGACGGGTAGGTTTTCACTAACCAACGTAACTCAGCGTTGATCCAGACACAAATCATAATTGGCGGCAAATCCTTACCTCGATTAGAAAGAAAACATGGGAATACATATTAAGCCATGGATTTTAATAGACCACAACTCGCAGCTCACAAACAGTGGCAACACACCTTGCAGGAGTCGTCGTTGAGACATGACTGCAAACAGTTCGTGATGCTTTGTGACGGTTTCTGGTCGGTTGGAATACCGGTCAGACTTTTCTGTACATGAAGAATAAACACCTCGTCTTCTTGGCAGGACCCTAAATGTAAATTTAACGTTTTGAAAGCAAAAACTCTTCCTCTAAAATTCTCCGTCCGATGGATCAAATCTGGTTCTGAAAACTTGTTTGTAAAAAACACAACCAGATAAGGATAAAGCACAAAAAACGAGGCCTTTCAGTTTCTTTGTGGGAGTGCTCCTCGCATTCTACTCCCACGGATAGAAGATATCGTGGAGGCAACTTGAATGGTTTTTTTTTCTAAACCTTTTCAAGAATCTCGAAAATAAGTAGGGCAATAACTCTTTACACATGGGGAGTCTACGGAGTCATTACTTTTGTATTCGAATGAATGATAAAGGACGGCATTAAATGATCCTTTTAGGATGCGCCACGCATTCTACTCCTACGAGACGTCGTCGAGGCGATTTGAATGCGTGTTAGACCTACACAATTACTTTCCGTGGCCAGTCGATGTCCAAGTCAGTGTTTATGCTTCCCCGAGAAGTGTGATACTAATTCACTGGCCCCGAAGGGATGGAAGATTAGGTTGGCCTGGGGTGGGAGCGGGGGGGGGGGGGGAATCCGCACTGAGAACCTGGAATTGGGTGGGCGCAACAGCCTGCACCTCCTTCAGCACTATCTGCTGTCTACCCAACAATATGGTGGAGCATATCCACCAAGTCCCAACCCGTTCCCTCTTTTAATAGCAGTGCGTAGGGTTTATGTCACTTGGGCTCTGGAACTGAGCAAGTACGCATCAGAAGGAACTGCGAACACAGTCGCGAATCGCGGCGACTTTGCTCTGCGTTGGTCTATTAGTCATCAAATAGGCGCCAACGTGTACTAATCAGCTATTCTGTTGTACGAAAGAAGGCTATTCTTTTTCGATGTCTTCGATGTCACAGTAGGCTGTTTGAAATTCTACTGAGCAGCGTTGCTCGTGTAAAATTCTCTGACTTACCGGATTTTTCGCTTGGCAAGCAGAACTTCTCGGCATAAATCACGTCCTGATTTTCAACCAGGCTTCCGGGACCATGTGGTTCAGCAAGTATGCTGTAGAGCTCGCACTTTTTTGTCATTGGGAAGTAGTTCAGTGAGTAGCAGACGAGCTGCTCCTGATTTGGACCCTAGACACACGAGTTTGCAAAATTAGCATAAAATACGAAAAACTGAAAATGGTCTTAGTCTATCAAGCACAATACAAGGTGAAACCTACTAGGTGAAAGAATGCTTCGCTAAGAACTACAATTAATCATTTGCGATGAATCCTTCTCAATGCTGCTAAGAAATCTCTCAAAAAATCGTATTTTCCAGCACCTCATTTGACGAGCAGAATTTTGCACAGTCACCCTGATTGACATCGTTGAACACCTGCAACAAAGATGTTAATATTGTTTATAATACAGGTAGGAATAGCCGTTTCTTATCTTAAATATAACAGGACTCACCTTAACGGCTCCCTCGTTGTTCGCTGGACGAACAATCTCATTCCCGATCACTACATAGTAACCGGTACTCGTTAGGCAGGTTGCTGGATGATTGCGTATCTTTACTACATAATCTTGGTGGGGCTATATGCACCAACCTGGCAGCTCCTTCTCATCGCTTCGGCTGCTGGCAGATAGCAGATCCTTCGACGATTTCTTTTGAATTGTCTTCATTTCACTTCCCACGTTCTTCATGCTACAAACAAACGTCTAAAAGCATACAAGGAAGCCGTCTGTTGCAAAAATAAGGTGGCGGTTGTTGAGTTGTTTAAACAAATGGTAATTTTGATTTTTGTGGAGTATCTTCTAGTCAAGACTGCCTTCTGGCTGGTTTTGATTAATCGGTATGAAGCTCAGCCAGGCTGTCCAATAATTCCTGTCCGAAAATTTTCAACATTCTATAATTTTCCTTAGAAGTGTTATAATATCAGGCAAGTGTAAAAACCTTCTAGAAGGCTCTCCAGAATTCCACGCTAGGGGTATATAAGGCGCAGTCGCCGCGTCTAGCTACCAGTACAAGCTAAAATGGACCAAGGTCGAATTCGTACATTACTACGAGTGGCTGCTGGGCAACGACACGGGCACCGCGGTCGCCAACATCTGCAGAGCGTGCAAGGAGGATGCAGTGTCCCAACGCACAGTCAGGCGCTGGTTCAATCTTTTCGAGAGCGGCGACACGCGCCTCGAGGACAGGGAACCAAGAAGATCATGCTCTGCTGCTGGTGGGACGCCAAGGGCATGCTGTACATCGAGCTGCTCCCGTAAGGCAGGACGGTCACCGCCTCCATCGATCAGCTCGAGAAACTAGCCGCCGCCATCCGAGAAAAACGTCCCCGACGGGCATCGGTCCACCTGCTGCACGACAACGCGCGCCCCCACGTGGCGAAGGAGCCCCAGCAGAAGTTGGCGACGCTCGGCTGGGAGACGGTTGCCCATCCGCCGTATTCCCTGGACCTCGCCCCCTCCGACTACCACTTGTTCCCCCGCTAAGCACCATTTGGCCGGAAGAAAGTTCACCAACTACGACAACCTCAAATCCGACATCGCGAACTTCTTCGAGTCGCAGCCCCGGAGATCTGGGCGAAGGGGATCGGCGACCTACCCAATCGATGGGCCACTGTTGTGGATAACTGTGGTGATTATATTGTTGATTAGACTTGTTTTTCAATAAAGTTGAAAAAAATTAAAAATGGTGAAATTTTCGGACAAGAATTATTGGACAGCCTGGTATTCACCTCATTTTTATTTGAAGTGTTCAACTGAAGTTAGAGCTAGTTGAGACGTATCGTACGCGAGTACGCGATTTGTTTTCCCTGCCTGTCGTGCGGTTCTTACAAGGAAGAAGCCCGGCTGCCCCAATCCTACCTTCGCTGGACTGCGATGGATGTTAGTTCCCTACACTTCTGTACTACCCACCTACCACGGCACTCCGCCTCCGTCCTACCCTTACAATGCATGCGATCATCGAAGGCATTCTAGCATCAGCCAATTTCCCTCTTAAACCCGCCGGCGTATCGACTGCAGGCGTCGGCTTGTGCGAGGTAGGATCGATGAGCGCCCGGTGACTCTCCAGCCTTTAAGAATCGTGGCGAATGTCACGACAGGGTAGATCGGATTTGTTCAGTTTTTAAACGATTTGGCTTGAAAGCCGTCTAGGTATAGTCATCTCCAAACCTCGAAACAACGGAATATGACAGCGATCGATAATCGATTGTGTTTTATGCTTATTAGCTATAAGGTCCGCACAACGATCATTACTTTTGGGCAGACTTTTTATAAATAAACGAGATAGATTGAGCTGAAGAATAACAACTGCGTAGTTGTAAAGGGTCGGCAGTGAAGGCCAGGGTTTCCAGTTCCTCAGGTCTGCGCCAAGCCCCTTGTTTATAGGCTTCAAGCTCCTAAGTTTGTTTTGGAATGAGCTCTATCTCGAACTTGAAAACGGATGGTCCTGCTAAACGTACTGTTCAAGCAAATATCCCGCTAAAAGGTTAACTTCGGAAGGCAAAATCTATCCTCGTCATGAAAACGTGTTATAGTCAGCTGATATTGTAGATTTTCTAGAAACGCCTTGATTTGCGCGAGCACTAGTGCTGTCTTGGTAAACCACGTGTTTTCGGAGTAGGTACATGTCGCATTGTGGACAATGCCAATATTGATATAAATCGCTTTCTTTGGAGAATTTAGTGTTTCTCCATAATCGTGAGAAGCACTTCGTTACGTTTCATGGTACTGCCCTGCATTCAGCTCCATACGGGCTTCATTCCGTTTGCACCTCAAACGGTTTAGCATTTACAGATTAATTTCCAATGCAACTGACATATCGCTTGGCATTTCAATGTCTCGCAGCAGTTCAGTGTCGCTTTCATCTTGAGGTGGAGAATGAGGTTTCTGAAAATTGAGTGGTCTTATTCATGAAAAATTTAGAACGCACAGTTGACTTTCGACTTGCCTCATAAATCCGCTCTTGTTCATCGGAAACGGATCCAAACCTCGCGAAGTTCAAACTGTTCTCAGCTGGCGGAGAATCTGAACAGTTTCTTTTGGTGTAATCAAATTCTCTCATGCATCGGTTTTGACTGCCCGCTGACTCTTTATATGATGATGGGTAGTACCGACATTAGCAAGTATCGAACTTCTCTCTTGCGTAGGGAATATCTCGTTACGTCTTTCACACGCAGCGTATTTAGAAACTCTACTAGGAAACTATCAAGGATGTCTAGATCATTCGCTTTTCTGAGGCCATTTTCTCGATTTTGAGGAAGGCCTCAGGTGGAAACGGAATACTTATATTATAATAGGTATATTTCCATGGGGGCTGGATAACGTCGACCCTTCTCATTTAACAATGCCCTTCATAGGCAATCGACGGCAGAGAAAATAAACGTCATGACCGCACGTTTTTATACCTCATGACTCTAATAAGTTTCCTCGTGGAAATGGACCATCCTTTGTTCACACGGTTGATTTCGGTGTCACCTTCTAGGCATATCCAACGCCATACTACCGTTTCCCACCCATTCGACTCACACCAGTGTACGATCTGAATCGATCCCTTTCTTACATTAAAACCCTGTAGCGCAGTCTGCTTTTAACAGAAATCCGTGGAGATGAAGAATTTTTCGTTGAATTTTGAGCTAACTAACTTCTCTGTTGTTTTATCATGATGGGTAGCTCTTTGAATTTCTTCTCTTAACTTCCGCTTAGCTGTTAGCTTCTCTGTTTTCACAGATTCACTCATGGCACAGAGTAAAATGCTCAGTTGCTCAGCGGAATTAAGCACATTGATAACGAATGTCTTAGAAAGGCTTATGCTTACATTAACGCTACGATTCGGCTCAGTCTTATAGCCATTTTTTCACGTTGATTTGAACACTTTTCAAGTCAATTTGGACACTCTTCTAAGCTAGCTTTAAGACTTTTGAAGTCTAAGCGAACTCTTCAAAATCGAAACGACCTGTAGGCAGATTAAAGCAGAAACTCAAAAAGATGATTAGAATCTTTTTTAGTTCACGGAAAATTTGGAACAACTTTTTTGAAATGTTTTAATTTAACTGCCCCAACAAGGGTAATAATTGTGCAAACATTTTGTTTTTAAAGAAAAAATAGTAAACTAAGATTTGCCTTAAAACATAGTGAGGAAGCAAGCATGCCATGCAATCAAAAAGTTGGCAACAACTTCTACTTGACTGATATTGTAAACGCCACTTACCTTCATTTATTTATTTATTTATTCATTACACTTACACACTTTATTTACGCTTACTACTTACATGATCTATCAAAGAGAGGATATGTGTGTTCTTAGCAGTTGTTTTTGTTATATCGCTAGCAGGCGTTAAACTCCAAACAATAACTCTGCGATCAATCAAATAAAAATTGCAACGTTCTGGAAGAGAGCATAGCGCAATCTCTTCCTTTCGAGCTAAAAAAGGCCACGTTCCTGCTTTTTAAACAAATTTCAAATCATTATTTTTCCCAGAGTAAAAATTTCATAAAATTTCAAACAATGAGCTCACTTATTGTGCTGATAAATTAAAACTTCGAGGAAACTTATACTGAAATTTTCCTTGAAAAAAATTGTTCCATCGCTTTGATTTTAAAAAAGTTTTAGGCTAGCTTAAAAGGGAACCCTGCTTGATTTAAAAAGTGTTCAATTTGATGCGAAAAGTGTCCAGTTCGACGTGAAAATTGTATATTTTGGATAACTATGTAACTGTATTCCAACTCACTTTTACACCCATCCTCGTCACCAACTCTCTTGTAAAAATCTATTCCGATTGCTGGATGTAGAATGGCAGGCACCTAAACATAGAATCTGCATCCCATTTTGTTTCTAGAATAGAAGTGGAGGATGGCTGTGAAGTATGATGCCTTCATTCCGTCGTGGTCATAGAGTCGACATGTCTTCTGAGGAACGTCGTATGTGAAAGACTGGCACAAGTGCTCCTGAAACTCGATCCTCCGGCAAAGGTTTATGTGAACGAAATCACGAAGACCTTACCCTTCTTCTCACGTTTCCAGCTGCCATAACGCAATAGTCGGCACACGCACGTAACGATTCCATATGATACTCAGCCAGTGGGGGATAGTTGTCTATGGATCGACGAGATATGCGCTTGAAGCATCGTGCTGCTGAAAAGATTTCGGCGATGTCTGTTCCGTTCCGATGTTTTTATTTAAAATTACTGCTAAATTTGTTCACCGGTTTTTTAAAGAAAATTCTGCTCTAAACTTTTTTCTTTCTCCTGCTTTCCTTGAAGAGCGAAATAAGCAGGAGATCTCAATTTCAAATGCAATTCAGGGAACACAACTTGACAGAACTACTGCATCGGCTGTGTGGCAGTCTTTAGAGCTAGCATGCACTGAAACGTGGCCTAATTTAAGGCCGTGTACTTGGCAGCTGCTCAGCAATTTCAGTTATGCAGTCATATGCATTGACAAGCTTAGGTGTACGAGAGGGCTTACATGGACCGTACTACTCCGCCCACTTAAAGTGTATTCTTATCATATTTGCGAGGATCAGTGGTAGAAGCAACTGTTGCGTATGCGAAGCCGTGCAGGCTCCAGTTGGGTTGCTTCGAACATCGAAAATGAAGAACTCGAGTGTACTAATTAGCCATGATTGAAGTGTTTTCAGAAACAGACACTTCCTTCGTACCAAAGGAAGACTCAACCTGGAAAAGCCTTCAACCACTTTCTTGGGCCATCTAGGTTTTTCATTGTGTCGTTGCCGAAAAAGTTTACAGCGTCTGCTGGCCCTGTTTAATTATCACACATGTATAATCTAGCTTCGTTACCCCACTTGTCTCTACAAATTCACTTGCCACAAAAACTGACATCACTGCTTGTATTGTTGCAAAATTTCCATCCTTTTAGGTACATATAGCAGAGCAGAAACGTTTGACTTATTTTTAAGAGCATGAGGCTTAAATCTCGCCGTGTTTTTTAGAACGACCATGCACCTTTCTAACGTGTTGCGAAGTATGTTGATTATGTTATATTATATTGTAGCTGTGTAAACGGCATTTACATGAGATTTTGCATTTGAGAAATTAATCAAGAATCATCATTAATAAAGGTTTTACACCTAATTTCGCAAAGCCTCCATTTTGCGGAATAATTTTGGTTACATAAAAGTGCGCATAAAGTCTTGAATCAGAACAAATGTTTTAGGGTGGGTAAGCCTAACATTGGTTTGGCGACTTTATTCCTCCTGCTAGTTTTTATTTATTTTTTACACGGGCATAGTTATTTGCAGTCCGTACACAGGAAATATGCAAACGTAGAAATGCAGGTACAAACTACGTATGCATACCTTCTATACATTTCTTCTTTCTTCTATATTTTTCATACTTTTTTGAGGCGGAGTAAACATTGCAGGAAATCAAAGGCAGTGGTATCTTATGGAATCAGACGTAGATTCAGAAATTCATGAATTCTATGGATGAAGGATTCTGTTTATGACAAAGTAGCGTTTACAATTCCGTTAGGCACACCGGCATGGTATCAGTTTCAAAGTTTCTTAGAGACAATAGGTAGGACCGTAAATACCGTACGCACAGTAACCTTCAGAGGCGATAACAGGAATTAGGGTACGCATATTTGATACAGAATACGCATGTTCGATCGTGGCGTAATTCATCATACATACTCAATATTTCCGTCTGTTTGAGCCGAGAAGCTCTGTTTTAACCGTTTCCGTACCTTTCTCTAGGTTCACCTCAGAGCACAACTTCCAAAAGAGCAAGAAGTAAAATCGTCTCGATTCGATCTTTCTACTGCAAGACTTCGTGAAACAGCATTTACATTATCAATCAAGTGAACATCGCGACAGATTGGAACAGGCTACATATATCAAGTCCTGTGTATGACTTCAGCCCTCTTGCTCTTTAGAATAGCAAGCAGAACTCTGCTTCTGCTAAAAGGCTAAGACAGTTATGACCCTCTACATGCTGAACACAGTAAACGTTAACACCATGCTCCCATGATAACCTACACCGTTGAACAATACGGTGGCAACTTTGCTGAGTGTATGGAAGTGCAACTTTGCTGAGTGTATGGAAAACATAAACTAATCTAAGTAATGCAAATTTTTGTGAAGGAGGTCTAACGTATGTTAGGAACTTCTAGGCTAGGTGATACGCTAGGTGTTTTTCAAGTCTGCCCCGTTGCGCTGCGCTCCATTCCAAACTATTGACCATCGCGAACCATTTGATACCATTCTCGATAAGAGGATGATCTGGAAAACTCGTGCTGTCAGACCATCAAATCCGGAGCCTATGGATAAGCAGAGACGTTTTCGGCTCCCATACTGTGGAATTATGCTAGACTACATTGGTGAGTATGCGGTTAGATATATACTTATAGTTTCAGTTGAAGATGGATTACTTTTTATATCAGGCATAGCTTTGCCGTTATAAACCTTCACAAATGGAATAATCCATATGGGCAATTTGGTAATCTATGAGCGATATTAAGGGGATGAATCCTGCCCTTTAAAAATGAAACGAAATAAGAAATGAAACGGCATGTTGGAGCCATGTAAAAACGACAAGTCTCTCTTATGATAGCGAAAACGTAAGAACACAAATGTTTTTTGAAGGTAAAGCATCGCAAAGATATCCCGTAGTGCCCTTTCCCTTTCGGTTTAGAAATCACAGGTTTCTCTTCAAAAATTCGCTGAAGACTCTCTCTAGTTTTTTAAGGAAGAACATTTTTGAAGGTTTAAGGAATATTAAGGCACTCGTGAGCTTGACGAATTGCCAAATAAAGAACATGATATTTAAATGAAGCTCGTGGACCTAAATGATAAATCGCTATAGCTGAAAATGTTGAGAGCATCTTACATGAGTAGGCGAAAGTCGCTGCAGTTCCAAACGTAGCGATGAAAGCGATCAGCAGCCAGCGATCCAGAATCGACATCATTATTGAAAGGAACACCTAAATGAGGTCATGACGAGAGACTCGGAATCAGTTGCACTGAACGCGCGATTTCAGGGCGATCACTGGACGATTTCACTCGCTCTCATCTCGCGATGGGGGGAATAAACTCTAATCGACCACCTTTTCGATTCGTCAGAGATTTCACTTGAACCAGTGCATGGCGGGGCATGATACTAGGAGACATGCAATTGCTGTTATGTCTCAATGAAGGAAGGAGGAAATTTCAAAAATATCACCAATTATTGATTCACCAGTGTCTCCTATATTCATTTATTTATTTCGTATTTTAAACGCAATAATAAAACCTGTTCAGTTTTTCTGATACGTATTTTTATAGCGCTCGCAGTTTCAATTTTAAAAAATTGAAGTTACTATTCTGCAGTATAGCTGTGTTTTTTTTGACTTCCAGTCAGAACTAAAGTGTGACAATTTTTGTTTATTTTTGTTGTTGTTCGGACAAAAGAGAAGTCAATCAACAAGACAAAACAAGATCAATCGATATTGGTTTAGCCGTTGCAAGTAGAGGTTAAAGTCGATTGGGGGGGGGGGGGCGAAGCCTGGGCCAGTACAGCTGTGTACGGCTGGGACAGTTAGGAGTGGTAATCCCACGAATGGGAGGTGGCTTGGATAGGCTTCATATGAAGAGTTTTGAGGAGTTTACACTATCCTGTCCTATGGAGTCGTCGAAAAACTTTTTTCCTCTGTAACTAAGGTGAGAAAAGGAAAAGTTGAACACCCGCAGCTCGGTGTTCTGACATATCCATCTGCTGGCCAACGCAGGTCACGACATGGCTTAGACATTCCATCGTTATAAAAATCAGAACCATGAGGATAAAACAAAATAAAAATAATATTAAAACAACAAAACAAAAATAAAACATAAGAGGTCATTTTCAACATCATCCTGGTTGCTGAATTTTTTATCCTCCACATGACGATCTAAATTATTGGAGAAAAATGATAATCGGTAGCTGAGAGATCTGGTGGTGAATTTGCTGGATGTGGCAGAGTTTCGTATCCGAATTCCACCAGTTCCTGGAGAACAGTTTTGGGAACGTGCGGATGCGCGTTGTCATGCAGTAGGATTGGGCCTCTTCGACTGACCAAAGCCGGCTGTTCTTCAATCAACTTCTGAGGTCTCAATTTCGGCACAGTACTTCTCTACTGTGATAGCCTTTTCAGTCTTTAAGAAATTGTGATGGTCCATGCCAACATATGCCTACCATACGGCCACCATGGTCTTCTTTGGATGGAGACTTGGTTTCGACGTCTCCTTGGGACTCTCATTCTTGTCCAGCCATTGTACAGAGCTACGACGATTGTCATTGAGGATTCGTTATTCGCCGCCTTCACGATCTTGTCCAAAAAGGGCTTCATTAGGTTGCACAGTATAAAGGATAAAGGATAAAGGACGGCGTTACTCAATCCCTTCTGGGATGCGCCAGCGCATTCTCCTTCTACGGGATGTCGTGGAGGCGTCATGAATGCGTATTTGGCCATACAATGACTTGAGGTGGCCAGCCGATGAACAAGTCAGCGCTTAGTCTTCCCAGACGAGTCTGATACCAATTCACCGACCCCGAAGGGATGGAAGGCTTGGTTGGCCTGGGCGGGAAATCCGAACCAGGAACATGGTATCGGGTGCACGCGACAGTCGAGCCTTCTCCGACTGCGCTACACGCGCCCCTAATCAATAAAAAGGATAAAGGATAAAGGACGGCGTTACTCAATCCCTTCTGGGATGCGCCAGCGCATTCTACTTCTACAGGATGTCGTGGAAGCGACATGAATGCGTATTTGGAAATACAATGACTTGCGGTGGCCAGCCGATGAACAAGTCAGCGCTTTATCCATCCCAGACAAGTCTGGTACCAATTCACCGACCCCGGAGGGGTGGTAGCCTTGGTTGGCCTGGGCGGGAAATCCGAACCAGGAACCTGGTATCGGGTGCACGCGACAGTCGCGCCTCTTCCGACTGCGCTACACGCACCCCTAATCAATATAATAGTGTATTAATACTAAAGTTGTCAAACAGTATTTTTCTCACAATTTTATGAAGGAGAACTCTTTTTACTTCATAAACTGATTGTGTTCAACAGGAAACTAGTGTTGAACAGTGCCCATTTCCGTTTCCACCTTCCGGTCCAAAACCCGGCGGAACACGAAAACGGAAGAGCTTAAAATGGCCCGAAACCGGAATTCGGAACACGGAAACGGAAATTCCGCACATCCCTGCCCATCAGGTTAAGATGTTCAGATCCAGTGGGAGATACCAAGGGTTTGGTTGCGTTAGCATTGAACCACTCCGTCGTTGACAGTGATACGTATCAGGTCGTTATCGTGCTGGACCCCGGTGGAAGCCAGCCGGACGAGATGAATCTATTCCCTCTAGATTACTTCTCAGGACCGTAACCTGCTGCCTTTTTCTTGTAGGCTTCTGTGTGACCTTCCGACGTTTGTTGAGCAGAGAGACCACTGTATTTGGACCGCGTTTTTCTGTTTGAATAATGGACGTCTTTTGGAGCTCGCTCAATGTCGGAGAGCTCCACGGACCTAGGCGTTTTCATCAGATCATGAAGCTCGTGCTCATTGTTGCCATTTTGATCCTTTTATATCCGATGTTGGGCATAAAAACTCATGAATCGGGATAATGGCTTCTGGCCCCATGGTACCGCCCTATTTTTCAATAAAACTTCATGGCATCCTACAACAACAAAATGTAATGCATGGAACTCCTGCATAAGGTTTTTGGTCACGAGAAACAGGATGGGTGAACATCACTGAGCCTTGGCTGCGCGTTCTTATGGCTAGGGCCCTTTGCGAAGATTCAGGAAGCAGCCTTACAGTACATATTTTCCCAGAGGATATGAACATGTCTCATTGTAAAAAGTAGGTTTGCATGGTTACTGAATGTGATGGAAGCGACATGATATAACAGATAAGGATAAAACTCAAAATGCGGCAAAAATCCACGAATTTCATTTCATCAGCCCTGAAAAGCATTGAAAGGAGCACAAGCAATCCACAAGAAATCCGAACCAGGAACATGGTATCGGGTGCACTCGACAGTCGAGCCTTCTCCGACTGCGCTACACGCGCCCACTAGATTCAGATTGCACAGTATTAAGGAGATGCACGTGTCGTGTTCTTATCAATGTGCCCTGCCGAACATGTAAATTTGTATCCAGAAGTTGAACCACGTGATCAGTTGCAGATGCAGCTTGAGTCGATTCCAAATCCAGTCAACTTTCTGAGAACCTTACGTTATATTTTCGTTGGTTAGTTTCGACCTTGTTGGCCTTTCAGGCTGTATTTGAGTATATTTCCCTTATTAATACTCTTTTCATTTTCACTAATCCACTAGCGACGGTGTGCATTACTTACTATTCTCATGTTCCTCACACATTTCTTATTTTCTGCAATCAATTACCGATTTTTATAAGGTTAGAGACGGTTGAAGTCATAGTCGCATGACGCGAATCATTCCAATCAAGACCTTCACCTTAACTTAACAGATCTTGGATTTCTCCTCGATGCAAATTTGGGTTTCGACGCGCATTGTGAACAAATTGCAGATAAAGCGATGGCTGTAGTACACAATCTCTTTAGAAGTCTTCCCAAAAAAAACCCTCTGTCCTTGTCAAAGTTTATAATTCTTACTTTAGACCGATACTTGAGTATGGAACAACAATTTTTTACCCAGTTAAGAAGAAGAATATACTTAGACTTGAAAATGTCCAAAATAGCTTCACTAAAAAACTATTTATTAGGAAATGTGATTTAATTACCACTATTCCCAGCAGTGAAGTAAGAAACAAACAACCTGGGCTACGGAACCTTCGTACAGATGAAGAATATGCGACCTCGTAATGGTTCACAAAATTCTCCATGGTTTCCGAGGACTTGATAAACGTGGTTTTTTCATGGTGAGATCATCTAGAACCTGAAGTGGAGGAGAGAAACTTTCACTAAGTACTGCAAAATCTTCAATTCGACATAATTTTTTTGTTAATAGAGTAGGTTCGGATTATACGAAACTTTCCAAAAAGATATTCCGTACAAGCTGAAGCCATTT
Source organism: Heligmosomoides polygyrus bakeri (assembly GCA_947359475.1). Taxonomy (NCBI): domain Eukaryota; kingdom Metazoa; phylum Nematoda; class Chromadorea; order Rhabditida; family Heligmosomidae; genus Heligmosomoides; species Heligmosomoides polygyrus. Next base: position 24,835,247 of record OX375870.1, read on the forward strand.
TTGCTAATGCAAGCCAATGTCATGTGGATGTCATTCTATACTGTTTCTAAACATATTGCTCTTCACATGGATTTGAGCCATGCAATAAATAATAATAATAACTGCTTCGGCCAAATACGTATTCATATCGCCTCCACGACATCCCGTAGAAGTCGAATGCGCTGGCGCATCCCAAAAGGGATTGTGTAACGCCGTCCTTTATCCTTTATCCTTATCCTAATAACTGCTTCCACACTGATATCAGTGGCCGGCTCATCCCAATGTGTGGATGAGTGCTGATGGTCCCACGAGTGTGGATGCAGCATTTGGTGAAACAGCGCCGGAGGTGTGAAGCGCCCTGTTCGATTAACGGGAGGTACGTGTTCGGGCTCCGCTTGGCGCTAGAGTTTCGATCGAAGCAAAACATCGTTAGAACAGTTTATAAGATTAATTATTGATTACAATAACAACAAGCAGTTGATTACTGTGGCTGCGTTAACAAACGATATGACACTATTAAGCTCATGATTCCTCCGCCGTCATCTTTAGCACGCCTCCATCTGAAGATCTTCACAGCTGCTGCACTCTCGCTGGCGTATTCTTACCTGCAATGCGATATCAGTCAAAAATCATTTTCTGTTTATAATGTAATCTTAGTTAGTGCAGACCCTTCGTCCATTCGCTGTAAATTGACATAGACCCCACTCTTCCCATGACGACTCCGCTGAGTTGCTGGCTGAAAAACGTACGCAAGCATGAATGGTAAGTCTGCAATATATCTATACCACTGGGTTCGAGGTGAACCGTTTTTGCATTGGCTAGCCTTTTTACTTCGATCAGAAACGAAAGTTTGCGATAATGTGGGAAGAATATTAACAATATGATTTTTAGGTGGGCTTAACGAATACGATACATTATTGAATAAAACGTATTTAATGATTGAAAACTCTAAATTCTTCAGGGGGCTATAAAATCAGAATAGTCATAGGTGACGAACTTCAATCCATAATCGCCAGACATAAAGTTTCATAAAACGCTGCTCTTTCCATGTATTAAACTCAATTTCCTTCAAAGGATTTTCATCAAAACTGCATGCACAGATTCGATGAGAGATGCATGGTTTGACTTAAAATCTCGTGAGAAAGTATGTAGGAAACGATCGGAACAGTTTGGCTACTTGCAGAACGTACAAAATATACGTTTCTAATTTCAGCCTTAATTCCTACAAATTTTATATCGGTGTGTGCATAGTTTTCCACTATGTTTTGATACGGCTTCCCTTCTTCCCTTGGGCGAGCTTATAAATAGACTGTAGCGTCCTTTAGTTGAAGAATAACCAGTTTCCACGCCAACGCATCCACTACTGCACTTTTGCTCAAGGCCTGACTACGAGAGAAAATCATAGGTTAAATTCTCGAAGCGCCCAGATGTGCTCAGAACATGAATGCGTCAGTCGCTTCATGTGGCAATGTATGTACCTGTATTAACGCAACGACTAATTCTTAACTTATTATTATTTTATGTTTATTTCATTCCTAATTTTCATGTCACTGTGTAAGAAAGTGGAGAGGAGCCAGACCTTCGAAAGGATTTCTGAAATAAAGGAATGATAAAATAAACGAAAAAACGATTTGTGCCTACCGTAAGGGAACAGTCTATGAAAAATGTGTTAGCATGCAGAACCTCACCGTACAAAAATTAGAATTCGAGACCGCTGCTAAAATATCAGTGCTCTGTCAAGTTATAACGCAGATTATCACTCCTCTAAACGAAACTGATTTCGAAGCAGGGGTAGATGTGGACACTGCACCATAGAAGCTCAAGAAAGCAAGAGTAAAACACAAAGTCCTTTCCAAACCGCTTCTTTCTCGCCATGAAGTAAGACTGGCTTTCATTTCAAAGGTGATGTTAAGGAGTTCCACCTCGCTTTAGTAGTATAATGTTCGCCACTAAAGCCAAGCTACCTACCCATCCAAAGGCTTCTGTGCAATACGGATGAGAACATGTTAAAGAGACATTTGTTTTACAATGGCACGCAATAGGTGAACATTTGTTGTAAGATATTTCCCATGTTCGTTTTTATATTTTACAGTGGAAGAAACTTGAGTAGGGGTTTCAGGAAAACGTGTAGGGCACAAATGTCCTTTCTGCTGAAGTGACATATGCATATCCTTGGACAAACTCCTAAGAACTGACCGACCTACATAGACTGAGCGTTGTGCTCATAGCGATGCAGTATTTTCCTCGCGCTAGCTCTGACTCATTTGATTCAACGTTGTCTATATGTGCGGAACAGAAGAATAGCGCAATTCTCTCATGCATCACATGGGCTGCAGGGTAGTGAACAACTGTCTCAGCGAAAGAGTGGTTTACGTTAGATTCAGCGGAGGCTTATGGAACATAGACAATGCAGATGAAGAAAACTAACCGAGATTATTGGACAGCAGCGATGGGACGGTTTCTGTGGTTAGCTGACATCCATTTTCAATCACCATGGTGTGTTCGTTGCCATCAACGAGAAGCGATGAGTCCGAAGCTGGTGACTTTCCGTGAAGAATACACAGTCCGACTTTATACGTGACAGCCTGCAATGCAGAAAACCTTGGTCTTGTTTCATTCTATGGTTTACATCAAAACTGGAAAGCTGCAGCTTTTAGTTCCACTCTAGCGCAAGTCCGCTTGCAACACCGAAACCATAATATGCAGTGTGGTTAAATTCCCATTGCAGGGCTCTTGAGCCCGGATGTGCGGATTTTTTGTTGTTGTTGTTGAGAGAAGCAGGAGACGGTATGGCCAACGGAAAAGCTCCAAGTTCGCCGGAAGCCGGTGTAACACAAGATACATTCACTTCATTTAATTTTCCATTATTCAAAATGTGGCACTAGGTTGTTTTCTATCAGCGAACTTCTGCAAAAGCCAGGCGCGATCCTCCAGTTGTCGTCAACAAAAAGAAGAGGCAAAGAAATTGCCTCTTCTATTTGTTGAGATTCTTAGCCTTAATTGTATTTTTTTAAATTTCATCAATATGCATAAGATATCGAGATTCATCTAAGCCTTTTTTCCACTGCATTTTCCTGTGATTTCTTCTCAGAATTTTCTCTAATCGTAGAATTCAAACAGAGTTGTCGTCATTTTAAACGCAAAGAAGCATTAGCAGTTTCTAACGAGTTACATACATAGATTTGATAATTTAATCATACTAGATATACTTAATCGACATTGATGAATCATCCACCTAGAAGGCATTGTTAACAACCTAAGATTGCTTATAGAATGGCCTAATATCAAAATCTAAAGCCTAGAATTATTAAGATGCATTAATTTCCCAGATGAGCGCCTGGTCGGAGGAGGTGCCGGCTGTGGCGTGCATCCAATACCAAATTCTTGGTTTGGATTTCCGCCCAGGCCTAATCCTTCCATGACTACGGGTTAGGCGAATTGGTGCCTGACTCGTCTGGGGAGGATATAGCCCTTACAGTTCCATTGGCTGCTCATTGTAGGTCACCATTTAGGCCAAATACGCATTCTCAAATCACCTCCACGACATCCCGTAGAAGTAAAATGCGTGGCGCATCCCAAAACGGATTGACTGACGCCATTCTTTATCCTTTTATCCTTTGTTAATTTGGTACTTGTGAAGCAAAGGGCCCGTGGTGCCGTGGGGTTGCCGGGAAACATGTTAACGCGGCAAACCCACGGCACCACGGGGCCGGTACTTGTGATGCACCCGTCCTCGGGTGCTGTGGGTTGCCGCGTTTCCGTTGCGCGTTAACATGTTTCCAGGCAGCCCCACGGCACCACGGGCCCTTTGCTTCACAAGTACCGTTAATTTTTCACAAATTTCATTCTTGGTGGAGATGTGCAATATCTTGGACTTTCTTGGGCAGCAGTTTTATTTCAAGAATTTATGAGTTGTTTTTCGGTGAGTAGAAAGTCTCTTCTCCGCGGCCATCGCAGTGCATTGGAGAAATGGGCATCGCAGTGCATTGGATGAGCAAACGGTGCGATTTCTGACAAAAGATCTTCCTTCATACATTTTGAAAACAACATCATGTAGATGTACATTTCATGATAACTCGAACACTTTTGAGCTAACCCACGGCATAGTGTTTCTTCCGGTAATAATCTGATTCCTGCTTTCAGCGAAAAGGGATGCAGTTTGTATGTCACACCGCTCCCCAATAAGGACGCTAACCACTCATTCGGAAGCAACCACGAAGAAGGCGATGAACAACTGCTTCTCTTCCTTCTGTATTTTAAACAATCCAGGTTGAATCGTGAGTGATGAGCCTTCCAGAGTCACCTTCTCTTCCGTCTTCCGGTTCATAAAAGTGGAACACGAAATACTCAGATAGCCGGAAAGTGCAATTACGATCACGGAAACTGGAATTCCGCACATCCCTGCTCCTATCGGAAAAGACAAGAAGGAAGGACTGCGGCATCAGAAATTGTTCGGTGGATTCCGGATATTGTTTGAGCCGCGAAGGCTGAGCTTAAACACGTAAATTGCGAGGCACAGAACGTTCTAGTTTCACTTCCACTTTTCCGCATCCAGTGAAGTGCGCTTGAAGACCAACCAAACATAATTTCCAGAAGAAGAACGTTTTCAGAAGATCTGTTTCAAAATCGGATTGAAAGCAATTTTAATGAAAGTCGTCTACGCTTGACGTTTGTCTCCTATTTGATAGAGACAGTGTCATTACAAGATAAATTCTGATGGCCCTCATACTCACTTTGCACTTCTTATTGTCAATACAGGCTGCGACACATGCCACCACAGAATTCAGACCGGGATATGAAGTCAAGATCTTCTTGTGCATCTGTTTCGCGGGATACACAATGTATGGCGTCTCAGCAGAACAATCCTTTTTTGCTGAAATGACGATGATTCATACAGTGACGATGAAAGCGTGTTTTTATGATTGGCATTGCCAGACAGCGCCAACTGATACCAAAAATCCAACGAATTTTGGTATCAGTTGGCGCTGTCTGGCAATGCCAAAAAAAATCATTGCTCACATTCGACACAGAACTTGTCTGCAAAAATATATTTGCTGTCAGTGGCGAGACGGGCGATGTTTCTGTTCGATTTGGATCGCTTTCCATACAGATAACATTTCTCCTCTACTGGCTCGTAGTTCGCCGAGTAACATGGGATCGGTACACCGGTCGCATTCTGAAACACCTAATGGTTGAGCAGCCGTTCTCCTATTCTACGAAGCAGTGGTATTGCAGGAAAAGGCGGAGCACCCGAGCTATCACTGAAAACGTTCTCAGAAAGATGCAGATGCCACAACAATGCCCTATCGAGTCAGCCGTCCAAACTGGTCGCTTAAGAGGTTGTTCAGGAATATTGAATCTGGAGGCTGTTATTTTACAGTTCGTTTACAGAATTTGGTCAGCAGTTTGTAAAGTTGGAGGTAGCTTGAGTAACACAAAAAAGAGAAATGCATTTGAAGGCGGCGAATGAATAGTAATGCAGATGACATGTGCTAGAAGTAGGATGACTCACAATGTTCTGTGTGCAGTACATCACACAACTGCTCTGATCGACCCCTTTGAGTTGCGCTTCGACAGCCTTTGACGCCAAACGATATCCGAAGAACACGAAGTAGCTCACCGTCTCCTTCTTCTCGCATACTGGAATATTTATGAAGTTTAAAATGGGCTGGTCAAGTTATCGAATTTCAGCACTTTAGCACAACATTCGTAGCTCTTTCAATGATGATTTGGAGAAATTTCGAGAAATTCGCTATTTATGACAATTTCGTAGGACGGATTAAATGGACAACGACTGGTGCTCTGTAGATTTTTAAGAGACTTTTTTCAACTTTTTTAAATCGGTATCTTTGGCTACACTGAAGCTCTATCCTCTCGTCACACAGTCCAAAAAGGACGAGCAATGTCAACGAGATGTGTGTGGTAAAAATACGTACCGCTGTTGTGAGTAGGATTTGAGAAACCAATCGTTTCGGTGCGCTCTTCAAAGATCTCTTCAGCTACTTCGTCCGGATATGTGAACGTTGTCGTTCCCTCTGGTGTGGAACTGGAGGGCAGCTAAAATAACACCTAGTTAGACATTGAAAAGGATTGGTATTAAGAGAGAATACCTCAGTGGTCGACTGGAATGACAGGAAGCTCGCCATATTCTCGTAGTTTGTGAGCTCTGCATTGTTCAGCACCGGTTCTATGTGTACTGCATACTGACGTGGACGTTGCTTGTATCCTCGTTTCGGAACTAAAGTGAGGTGATGTAAACGAACGGTGAATGGCTTGTCACATTTACTCTCCAGTGAAATGTGAATTCTACCATAGAGAAGTCTAACAACTAAATAGTGCCTTGTCCTACTCAATGATGCTTGCACTGTTAGACTTTTGAACTCACCAACTTTGTCTTGGCACACCCCAATATAGCTTGTTCGCTCATAGAAGTCATGGTTTCTCGCAGGAACCACTTCCGAACCTGAAGAACTTTCCTTTGCCTGCATTATTAAGGAATTCGTAACGTTTTCTTTTGCTTATCAGTGCTTGGTTCATTGGAGAAACCAGTGAATATTTTTAAACGACTCATTTTTACCGGCACAACTGTGTACTCGTTTTTAAGTGAATTTATGACCGGTTATCCTAAATTAAGTACTAACACTGCTTACTTGCACAACAGCCCTAGAAGTTTGGTGTATCACCCTAACCGTAAGAACGCGCAGCCAAGGCTCAGTGATGTCCACCCATCCTGTTTCTCGTGATCTTATGCAGGAGTTCCATGCATTACATTTTGTTGTTGTAGGATGCCATGAAGTCTTACTTAAAAATGGGCGGTATCATGGGGCCAGAAGCCCTTATCCCGATTCATGAGTTTTTGTGCCCAACATCGGATATAAAAGGATCAAAATGGCAACAATGAGCACGAGCTTCATGATCTGACGAAAACGCCTAGGTCCGTCGAGCTCTCCGACATTGAGCGAGCTCCAAAAGACGTCCATTATGCAGTCGGTTTTTCAAACAGAAAAAACGCGGTCCAAATACGGTGGCCTCTCTGCTCAACAAACGTCGGAAGGTCACACAGAAGCCTACAAGAAAAAGACAGCAGATGACGTTTCTGAGAAGTAATCTAGAGGGAATAGATTCACCTCGTCCGGCTGGCTCCCACCGGGGTCCAGCCCGGTAATGACCTGATACTGCTCAGTCTCAACCGCGGTCCGCAGATTTGTCTAGTAAGTAGTGACGGGTGCACCTCCTTTTGACCGACCGCCATATGGCTGCCAGTCTAAAGTTCACTCTCGAAGACATGGAGACGAACTGACAAAAGGTCGGAATCGATTGTAGCTAACCTAACATTCGAGGTGACAACCTCGCTTTTCATCATCAAGATAATGCGTTCATACTCAGCAAGCATCGGAAGATCACAGAAGCGTACAAGAAAAAGGCAGCAGGTTACGGTCCTGAGAAGTAATCTAGAGGGAATGAGATTCTCCTTGTCTGGAAGGCTTCCCCCGGGCCCAGCCCGATAACGATCTGATACGTATCACTGTCAACGACGGAGTGGTTCAATGCTAACGAAACCAAACCCTTGGTGTGGCCCACTGGATCTGAACATCTTAACCTGATGCATTATGGGGCATCCTCACGCACAAACTGTACAATAATGCATACTACTCGGTTTCTGATCTCAAGGAAGTTACAACTAATGCATGAACTAATGCATAGAATTCTATCACTGGTATCCTTATCTGTAGTGTGCCAAGCAGAATTTTTGATGTTACTTACAAAAAAGGCTAGCAGACTGCTCAGCGTGTTTTGTTTCCTACTTGTTTTGTTATTAATTACGGTTTTTATGAGGAGGGAGGTCCTTTTAATTTTGCACCGGTCCATTTTTCAATCAAAGTTAATGGCAAAGTGCATCGAAAAGGCGTCCCGCCTACAACTCCTACATAGAGGTTTCAGACGCGATATACTCGGCGGTGACACTATGTACAATAGCAGTGCGTTCTTAGGCGACTCTGGAAAGATCAGTGGGTGACTTTATAAATTTGTACCGGAGTTAAAAATCAGCATTCGAACACAACAATGCCGCTATAATAAATTATAAAAATCATTTTTTGGAATTACCAGCAGGCCGAGAAACGAACTTCAAACTTCAAGAGGTCGCCACGTTACGTTTGACTTATCTTTGAACTTTTGAACTTTTATGATTCCTTTCTCGTTGTGTTCGCGAAGCCAAGAACAAAGTTTACGGCGGGAGATTACTTTGGGTCGGTATCATTGCCTGAACAACGTAGAAAACAACTCGATTGCCTCATTTCATCTATTCTCCAGATTCATTGAATACTGCAACAATAGGAGATTCCTTCCCAGTCGGGACAGTGCACTGCGCCGATTTTCTCCCTTCACATGGACTAGATATCCATCGACGTAGTCTCTTCCCAAAGATATTCGCATAATTGATCACCACGTGGGCAATCAACTCTGGCGTTTCTAAGTGCCATCAGGAAGAATTCGCCTTTGCTTAGGCAGAAACGTGTGTTTGGAAGACGATGGACACACAAAGAAGAGTTGGATGGATATTATGTCGTACATATGAAATAACCGATTTTGCCACCTCAATTCCTGGCCAATTTTTCGTGGCTAGGAATGTTCCCGTTTCAGGAATTGCGTACAGTTTCTGAAAACGCAGAGCCTCCGCTTTCGTACCAGTTATTCTGGCATAATTGCCTCTTGCCGAGCTTTTAACGTCGTTTCTACAGTATGAATCAACGTGATATTCGGGTGCTCTACTTATATGAATGGAAAACTGGACACAACGCCACGGCTGCAGCTCGTATCATCAACGCTGCATTTGGGGAGGATTTCTCTAACAAGAAACGCACACTTCGCCACTGGTTCGAAAGATTTCGATCTGGAGATGGAAGTCTCGAACGTGAATACTGAGGTAGGCCGCCATTACTCCTCAACGACGACCAACTCAAAGCCATGATGGAAGCGGATCCGCGTCAAACTGTTAGAGAACCGGCACGGCATTTCGCTGTTGACGGCAGTACTATCAGCCGCCACTCAAGCACGACCGGAAAAGTAAAGAAATTGGACAAATGGATCTCACACGAACTGACTGCCGGACAGATGCTGAAGCGCTACATCTGTGCTTCTTAAGGCTGCGCAATCTAGGGGAGCCTTTTTTGAACAGGATCGTGACACGCGACGAAAAATGGGTCCTTTATGACAATTGCCCGCTGCTCGCTCTGCACAATGGCTGGACAAGAATGAGAGCCCCAAGGAGATGCAGAAAGCAAGTCTTCATCCAAAGAAGGTCATGGAGACCGTATAGTGGACAATGGCTGGTGTAGTCCATTACAAGTTCTTGAAGACTGGAGAGGCTATCACAGCCGAGAAGTACTGTGCCAAACTTGAGGCAATGTACCAGAAGTTGATTGAAATCAACTTTGGACAAACGAAGAGGTCCAATCCTACTGCATGACAACGCGCGTCCGCACGTCTCAAAAATTTTGTTCAGAAACCGGATGAATTAGAATGTGAAACTCTGCCACGTTCAGTAGATTCATCAGACCTGTCCCTTATCATTCTTTCAAGCATTTAAATCGTCATTAGAAAGATAAAAAATTCAGCAACCAAGATGATGTCGAAAATGACACCTATGTTTTATTAACTGTCGCAGTTCTGATTTTTCCAAAGATGGTGTGCCTAACCAACTGTCCCGTTGAGAAATGTGTATTAATTGTAATGGTGCTTAATTCGATCAACAGAATTGCTTCCAAGCAAAGTTATGATCTGTCAAAATTTTCCGTCAAAGTCGGCCATTTCACATGCAACGATCTAATATGTAAACCATTTGACATGATGGAACCTTCTAAGACCGCGATGTACACATGTTTTGCGCCACGCATTCGCCTTCTGTCCCGCTATTAAGTGCCACCATGACATTATGTTTTCTGCACAACCCGATCACGTCAGTTTAGTCTTCGCGGAGAAGAAGTACTACTGATAATATGCAATGCATTCTGCTGTCAAAGCCTCGATGCAGGCCATGTTAGTGGGCGAGTTCGAACCGCCCGTCAGTATTCATTTGCAGAGTCACATCCAGCACTGTGAAACCATCAAAACACTCGGGATGTACTACCATGACTAATAATCGACTCACCATTAAAGTATCCATTGTGCCCGTAGAGTTGGCAAGCTGCATGGCTCTTGTGATACGTCACGGAAGCACATCCGTCCTTCAAGTGAAGGTGTTGGAATACAATATTAGCCGCAAATTCTGAGAGTGTCTAGAAGAACATGCTGAAATGCAAACCGAACTTACCCCTTTCTTGGCGGCGTTTATGATGCAGTAATTCAGGCAGTCACCGACAGTTACTCGAAACAGTTCGGCGATCGAATGCGAGTTGGAAACGCCGTGATTCGGCTTCGGTGAAAAACACTTTATCGCTGAAATTTGAAGGAAAGCCTTGCAGTAGGTAATGTTGTAATGTATATTCCAGTGAAAACTAGCTACGTGATTCTTCTTTACTCACTCTGAAGTATGATGAAAGCTAAGCATTTTCCTGAATGTTTTTACTGTTTTACATCGCAATGATTTCTGGTATGCTGGTGTTCTAGGCAAAGGAAAAATATTGAGATCTACGGAGTAATCTCCGTATAGTCGTTTCGTTGCAAATGTGCTTTTATTGTAGTTACTCACATACCCAAGGCCATCGACATTCTGGTTCAGAAAATACAGTTTCCTGGAATTTGCTAACTCATTCTAGGAATCGCAGGTTCGGTGTTGAACCGCACGGTGGTCGAATTATTTTTGGATACACACTATTATTGTCATGACTGCTTAATCTAAGGCACCAGAAATTTTCATCTTTCTCCACGAATATATGTAAAGCTTTTCAAGGAGTCCTTCAAACTCTGTAACGCTAGCGTTCCAACTAGCTTCGGCTCTTTTCAACACAACCAACTATCTTTTTGGGGTCTGCAGTTGTACGGTCCAGATTGTAATAAAGCTCAATAGATTCTTTCAACCTAAGCCTGACGAAAGCCATATGTTACGTGAAACCAACAAGTTTGCTAGACAGTTTGCCGTGATCCCGCTCAAATCTCAACAATAACTATACGCAAATGATTTATAGGGGAAATTTGTTTCCTGCCTCTTGTTTTCTTCACGTTTTGGTGCATTCATTGCATTTGTTTTTTAAATGTGCTAAGCTTATAGCTATTTCTTTTTCTCCTTAATGTATTTATATTATCAATATATTTATCGGAGCAAATTACTAGGAGCGTGCCATCATTGCTTTAACATTAGAATTCCTTAAAAATTCTGCTGCGGTATCTTAATTTTGAATTTCAAAGAGACAATTTCGGGACCTCTCTTTCTGACTAGAAATGCCTTTGGAAAAGGAAAAACAAGCGATCAATACATCCTATCATTCAGCTGTCAAAGTGCCTTTGAAAACTTCTTTCCGAACAATAATAAAAGCTTATCCGTATCGTTATTGATTTCATTCAATTGAGAACTGAAAAACGATTTTTTCTAATCAAGGACCTCTTCCATTGGTTCAGAATAAAGCGATAATATGGGAAAGTGGACTTCACTTACTGAAAGTACTGGACGAAACATATGACAGTAAAGAGAACAATAGCGGGATTCGAAGTATCATGATGTCTCGAGGACGTGCGCAGAACGGGATCGGTGAAACAGTGAAAGCGCGAACAGGCGACGCCAATGACCCAAATTATTTAATGCAAAGAGGTGCTCTGGGTATTCACGTTGAAATGGCGGTGTTCGATACTAAGTGGAACCCTACTTATTCCAGCATTCACCAGGAAGCTTCATTTCAGCCTAGGCTCTGAAAAACGTTTAGATTTTTAGGTTGCTGGTTTAAATGAAATCAGCCTTACGAAGGAAAAATGCAAAAAACATCCTTCATAGGAGAAAAGCTAGACGCCGGAAATGTGCAGGTCTAGAATAGCAGCTTGCTGATGGCACTCCATCACGCAACATAAAGGTGCTTTCCAAAATGTCCCCCACCTCTTTAAATAGATCCTTACACAAGGTGGAACACAGCCTAGCACCAGCACTCCCTCCACCTTAGGCGAGATTGTGCTCTAGGGGTTCGACTTTTTGTCTCCTTTACCTGGAAGACTGTTTTTTAACTCAGCATCTAAAAGGTATTCTTTAGAGAGAGAAAGAGAGAAAGAGAGAGAGATCTTTTTGGAACGCGATTCGAGGTAGGCTGTCTCGAAAGTCTCGCTCTTTGTTTTGGGTAATTTGGTTGGCTCGTAGCCTGACTATCCGCGCTGTGCCCTCAGCCAGAACGCGTCTCTATGTAAAGGACCTCGCTCCCTTGATCTCGAAAGAACCCCTCCTCCCTTCTACACCGATGGGTGAGTAGGGTGATGGCAAAGAAGCTCCTAAATCTCAGGGCTTAACGAAATCGAGGATGACGATCCGTGCATACAACGCCCGTACGCCTGCATCGAAAGCATCCGTCATCCGACAAAGTCATTGGTTATAGGTTCGCTTAGAAGAATTCAAAATTCCTGACGCAAGCCGAAAAGATCGACCACGATGTTATTGGCCTGATCGAGACGAGAAGGCACCACCATCTCTACACATTGACGACATTCATTACGCCTCAGGAAAAGATGTGCTCCTCGGAATACGCGAAAGACGAGGACATATCGACGTTGGTGTCCTCGCCAATACGCACTAAGCGATGAATATCGACCGGTACAAGTCTCAGATAATTCGAATCGGACGTATGCGATTGTAGGGATGTGGACCCGTGCCAGCCTTGATTGTGTTTGTCGCCTATGCTCCGCCATCCTAGTACATAGACGAAGAGGTCCAAGTCTTCCACGTGAAGCTAGGCAATTTGTATGGGAGAGGTCACACCTTATAGTACAATGTATTGGTGCAGATTCCAACGCCGAAATCGGGCTGCCAAGATCTTCCGAAGAACTTCGCAATGGGGCCCAAGGTTTCCCTTTTCCTTTTGCACAGCTATCAACTTCCTCTATCCATTTTTAGCCATCTTGATGTGCAAGACTTTTGTCAACAGAAAAAACTCGCCAAGGTCCAACTGAAGGTGGGAATTGCTCTTGGGCTTCGGCTGCTATTGATTTAATTGAGACGTCAGAGTTAGTAATGTTCCCGCAGTTGGAAATTGTAATATGAGCCCCAGAAATAGTCTTCTGCACTCAAAGTTGACAACACAATTTGGTAAGACGAAAAGTACTACTGGTAAGGAAACCCGAGGCTCTGGGTATAGTGAACACGCGTATTTATTTATTTACTTATTCACTTTATTTGCACAAACTGTGCAAGCAGAGAGTGAAGCTGAATGCGCACAATATGATTAGAAATTTTCTAAACTCTCACAAGAGAGAAACCAAGAAGCTTTTCAACTGTCGCGAAGGTGGCGTAACACCTTCATTTTTGAGAGTCATAGTTCATGTGTGTGTTTGAAATTGCTTGTGTTTCTAAAGGTTTAGGTGTTTACACCATCTGGGATATTTTGGGGCAAGAGGCGGGAACCATGACGACACCAATACTGAGAAATTATTCGATCAGCTCTAACAGGTTTGTTGGCTGGTTTTGAAAAGCAATAGAAATTATGCACTCTTATAACATGTGCACTGCGGTTTCCATACACGAAAACGTTGGCGTTTCCGTCAACATTTTTCGTCGTTCACGATTTTCGCCAGGATTTGAAGAATTACTGTTCTGCCAACTGTCGAGGTCTTAGTTATTACGATACCCACCTCAAGGAACTTTCCTGCTCCTTCTCTCTACTGGTTTGTCCTAAAACAGGAACGGTCTTTAACTCTTCTGCACATACAATTTTATCGACTCCTATGGGAGACGATGCCATCACAGGGGGTCCTAAGCTGACTCGCAGAAGGCTTTGCTAGGAGTACTTTGCCATCGATGTCAAGGGCAGAGATATAACTCTCTGTGGAGCCTCCATGTTCATTGATTTGAGCGCTAGAATCACGCTACCGCAAATTTCTGGCACAAAGTCGAAGGCTAAATAGCCACGATCTGGATGGGTTAATTCTCCAATTTTCACAAATTGGATGTCTTCCATAGAATCTTCCGCGGTGATCAGTAGGTTAGTTTCCCTAAATCACTGCCTACAAGAACGAATCGACATGACTTAAAGCTTACTCACACATCAATATGTCTTACCTGAGTTCGTCCAATTCACCGTTATAGATTTCAGTTGAGTATTTTCTTTGGAGGAAGACCCATTTCTTCTGTTTTGCCGAATATTGTACTGTCTCGTGGGTCAGATATCCAGGCGACGTTGGACCAGCTTTTTGCGCATTTCTGTTGTAGACATCAGTCCAGTCTATGCTCTTGACCTAAAATTATTTTTAAGCAGCATTTCCAATTGAGTGTATCAAAATGAGAGCAGCGAAAATAGCTGCTCACAACTCCATCATGAGATATGATTTTTATCCACCTTGCATCCCTGCTGAAAACCTGTTTGTATCTATATTCCTGTGAAAGTGCTTATAAAGGAAAGTGGGAAGAGGCGGCACGTGCGTGTACCGAATCTACGTCGACTGAAGCGCAAAGCTGCCTACCATTCCGTAGCCGCCAACATACAGCTGGTGCCAGATTCATCAACCTCCTGCCGACCGGTAACGGTGAGAAGTACCGTCAAACCCCCTGATACCGAGGTTCATTAGCATCAGGATTAGCGATATTTTTCATCGATGTCGGCCGATAAGCGGATGATGAATCTCGTCCCTGGTCGTCTTTCATTGTCATCCACTCCGCCTTCATTCCGCTTGTGGTGTTTCTCGGTCCAGAATTGAGGAACAACCATGGAAACATCTGGGAACGTAGACGTCCGCGCCAAGTGCACCTTAATTTTTGGGGGAATATTGACTACCTTCTTCCCCTCAATCTCAAAGATCATTACGGTTTTGTCGTCAGGCGAAAGCAAGTGGCCATTAAAATTCACCTGGTTCGACATCTCCATTGTTCGCCCTCTCATGTTTGGGTGTCTTAAAAGTTAGAAGTATGACCATTGTTAGTATATTCTGCTAACCATATCCAGGTCTCGCACTACGCAAGAAAAGCGAACTAAAAAATCGGAAATGCGTAAAAAGTATGATAATTTCAAACAAGACGAGAACGAAAGCTGCAGAGCTTGGATTAATCCGATTTCATTTTTTGGTCTAGAGAATACATGATGAATGTGTCGCGGTCGCACGTCAACTACTTCAAACCACAGATATGTTGAAAAGTATTACCGAAAGGCTTCGGCATCTGCTCAATTAGTATGAACTTGTGGAGTATTACCGAAAGGCTTCGGCTTCTTCTCAATTAGTATGAACTGTGGAAAACGGAATACAGTTGACGATGATAAAATGGAAGTCTAATCGTGTTTTTAACTGCATACGCATAGCCCTCCTCTGGGCTTTCATTGGCTTAAGTTAGGCTTATGAAGCGAAACATTTCCGAATACGCAATTCAAAAGCGTGTGTAGATAGATTTTGATCAGACGATACATACATCTCACTTCACTTCAAGCTTACTTCATTCTTCCTTCTCAAACAGCTGTCCCTTTCTCGCCAAGGCTCCTCACGTGTGACCCTCAGGTGATGTCCTGGATTCTTTTATCCATGTCAGTGATAGCGATGATGTTTACCTGAAACACTTGCGTAAACGCCACTCGTCGTGACACAATTGAGGATAACGGCAATAATGGAAGGGCGAGCGTTGCTAGTATTTGATAGAACTGGTAAAGGCATATATGAAGCAATATGTGAAAGATCTATTTTGGTTTCTGCTGGTAACCTTAATTTCGTCTTAATTCCTCAAATGCTCTATCACTGAATATTTGAACCACAACGACGTTTCAAATCTAAAATGTTTGTAAGTTTCTAACGTTTGTTATTTTGGAGCGGGCAAAAGCAACATATGCAAAAGTTATTCACTGGTTGGCTTTTGGAGAGATTCTTTGAAGCGATATGGTTTAAGAGGGCTCATGCATTTAACTGTTTCAATACATGTCTTGGAAACGACTGCTTCAGAACTGTTAATCGAATGATACCATGGTGACCTATTTTCGTTGATTTTTAAGATGCCAAATATTAGGTTGTCCCATAAGTCCTTGCAGTTTTTTTTCAACGATTCACTGCAGATTTCGCCGGCGGTCTCCTGCATAGCGCTCCATAGCTTTCGAAAGAGAATAATTTGCTCTATCAGAAATTGTATTGCGTTTCATTTTTCATCATGAATTTTGTCAATTTTTAGTTCGTTGAAGTGAAAAGTGAAAAAGTGAAAAAGTAGCCATTTCCGCACTTGTTCTCTCCGCTTAGGTTTGTAATTTTTTGCGCAGTTTTTTGTAGAACTTGGAAGACAATGTTCTGTACCACAAGAATATGTGTTGGTACTATTTTCTTACTTGCCCTTTAATGACTTTTAGGCCATCAAATTGCGAATCCCGACTTTTCGTCCTAATTTTCACCAAAACTCCGTTTCTGTGGTTGAACTTTTTTGCATGGTGTTATATGTCGTTTGGAAGAAGATGTCTTGCTCAGTAAGAATTTGTGTCGCGTTTATTGGCTCACGCTGATTTCTGCTGAATATCAACAACTGAAGAAGGAGAAGGAGTTGTTGGTGAAGACGATTTTTCTCTTTTTGGCATTTTGTTCATGTTCAATAGAAATTAATAAACGCTACACATATTCTTATAGAACGAGAAATTCTCTTTCGAATGACATATAAAAGAAACCCAAAAAGTCCAACCACAGAGCAGGAGCTGTCGGCAAAAATAACCATCCTCTTTCAGACGTCCCAATTTGATGACCTAAAAATCAATAGAGGCAAATGAGAAAATAGGACCAACACATATTCTTGTAGTGCAGAACATTGTCTTCAAAACGAAATAAAAAACTGCGCAAAAAATTACAAACCTAAGCGGAGAGAACAAGTGCGCAAATGGCTACTTTTTCAATTTTTCATTTTTCACTTCAACGACCTGAAAATTGACAAAATTCATGATGAAAAAAGAAATGCAATACAACTTCTGATAGAGCAAACCATTCTCTTTCAAAAGCTATGCAGCGCTATGCAAGAGACCGCCGGCGAAATCTGCAGTGAATCGTTGAAAAAAACGGCGAAGACTTATGGGACAACCTAATAGAAATAAGTGCAGTCTGTCGCCAATTTGTTCGACGCGTCAACAGTGTATTTCCCACTGGCAAAGGGCTCGCTAAAAAGGAGTTTCATGAGCCACTTGGATTTACGTGTTGCTGAAAATTTCTCTTACCTTGAGGATCTTTTGGAAATTCGGCCAGACCAGTATACCTGAAACTCCAGATAACGGTGTTGGACGAGGTGATTAACACCTATAGGTATCCAATGCTGAACCTACCGCTAGTAAAAAGCTAAGACACTACTTCGCGGGCTGTTGAATGACTCCGTATAGGGATTCAACTATTTAAAGAGTAGAGCCTCATTGATTGACCCCAACTGACAGCTTATTGAACAACACCTAGATGGCTCATTCTTTGGTGCTTGCTTAACATCAAACAAAAAAGAACAGAAGTATGGCGGTTTGTTAGTTGATATGTTGCGCCAAGCACACGCACGAATCAAATCTGTCTATTCTGCAATGATATTAGGTTGTAACGAATTAAATGGCACTGGCTCGCGCCATTTTTTGGTGCGTCTTTACGTGTTTCATCAAGAACAAACCGTAACATGTGGCATGTCATTTAGAAGCGCAAACTTTGCTCTACCGGCGAGTACCAAATTTTCTATGTAAAAGTGGGAAAACTTTAGAGTTTTATTGACTTTTTTGCAGATGGACAAAAGGGTAATCCGAGGCATTTACTTGTATGAATTAAAGCTGGGCACTACAGCTAAGGAGGCGGACGAGGAGATCAACGCCGCATTCGGTCAAGGATGTTCCACAATTCGGACGGCGTATCGTTGGTATCAGAAGTTCCGGAAGGAGATGAGAGCTTGGAAGAACATGAAGGTCGTGGGAGGCATAGTGATGTTGATGAGGACAAGCTGAGAGATGTGGTAGAGGAGGATCCACACAAAGGTACCAGGGAGATAGCGAAGGTTCTTGGCGTCAGTCACAACACAGTTGCCCGGCATCTGAAGGAAATTGGAAAGACAAAAAGCTGGAAAGATGGGTGCCTCACGAGCTGTCTGAGGAGCAAAGAAACCGACGATATGAGATCTCGTCCGCACTGCTTCTACGGAACGAAACGGACCCATTCCTTGATCGCATCGTAACTTGTGACGAGAAATGGATAATGTACGACAGCAGGCGACGATCGGCACAGTGGGTGGGCAGCGATGAGAGCCCAAGGTTTTTGCGAAGCCGGAATTGCACCAAAAGAAAGTAATGGTGACAGTATGGTGGTGTTCGCTGGGAATTATTCACCACTGCTTCCTCCCTCCCGGTGAATCCATCACGGCAGAGAAGTACTGCATTGAAATTGAAGAAATGATGAAAAAGTTGAAGGATATCCTGCCGGCCTTGGTAAACCGAAGGCGAGTACTCCTTCTGCACGACAATGCTCGCCCCCATGTAGCACGAATGACGTTGCAGAAATTGAATGAGCTGAGCATTGAAACTCTACCACATCCTCCGTTTTCTCCCGACCTCTCCCCAACAGACTACCATTTCTTCAAGCATCTTGGCGACTTCTTGGTAGGGAAAATATTCAAATACCAACAGGATGCCGAAAGTGCCTTCGAAGATTTCGTCAATTCCAGAACTTCCGATTTTTATGCTACTGGGATAAAAAAGCTTGTGTCACGTTGGCAAAGATGTGTAGAATCAGAAGGTTTTTATTTCTATTAATAAACTTGCCTACAAGCCGAGATATTAACTTTACAGTGGTTCAGTGCCATTTATTTCGTTACAACCTAATAGAACCCTAAACTAAGAAGTTGGTTCTACGTTAGCAGATTGCTGACAGCACACCAATACAAATTATATGGCTGAGCTTTAAGATGTGTTTCACCGTTTCAGACAACTGTCTTCAAACCACCGCATGGAACAGTACCTACTGTGGTGTGCACGTTCTCCTAATGAAATATGCAACATGTGCTTTGAATCCTCCTGTTTGCTACCTCGCCTATGCGACTTCACTTCATTCTTGTCGTTTCTTTGATCATATAGATTTTCGAGCGGGCGCCACCAGCGTCTCCATTCGTCCCTGTCGCCTGCCACGGTGCTCCAATGGATCTTCCTCGCTCGAGCGACTCGAAGAGCATCATACCGTTCTTTCACAGCTTTCACGAGGAAGACCGATCAACGCATTAGTGGGCGTCCTGATGTCATCTCGACATCCCGCGGAATCCAGTCGACGACATCTCTCGTCCAGGGTGTCTGCAAAGCTCATTACGTGCATTACGGGACCGGCCCATCTAATTTTCGTAGACTTGGCCCATGCGACAACGTCTCTGATCTTCGAACGATGACACTCGATGACACGCTGCGCGACACTGATCGCGTATTCATTCTGCTTTCGCGTAGTCCAGGTCTCTGAGGTGTAAGTTTGGGCAGGAAGAACGGCAGTGTCGAATATGTAGGTGAGCACGGAGGTTGACGCTCTTCTTCTCCTTCACGACTTCTTCGGCGCTCTTGAATGCTCCCCAACCGGGATGTGCGTAACTACGATTTACGATTTTACGAATAACAGCTATTTTACCGCATTTTTACGATTAACGATCAACGATTTAGGACATTTTGGGTCGTAAGTCCTACATTTTCGTAAACGTGATCTTTGATCAACAACCAACTGGCGTCCAAATTTATGTGGACCGGATTAAAAAGAGCTGCCTACTCTAATGGTCGCCTCTCATATCTCATATCTCATTTCCGTTTCCATTTAAATTTGCTCTTGTGCGCAAATATGTGGCAGAAGACACCATCCTGTGCAGGCTTCTCGAATCTGGCTTATCTCTTCGCTTAACTAGCTTTTCCAGTTCTCTAACACTGAAAGGGCTGCCGTTGGGAAATCAGACTACTTCAAGATGAGTACCAAGTGCAGTACAATATTTAAAAATAAGCTCCTCCTTAGGAGGCCGTGCTCTTCCGTTTCCAATCCAGAGCTAGCAAGGCACACCGCATTCCTACTGCCGAAGGTTGATGAAGCTATTCCAGCCCGTAGAACGACATTGGAGGCAGCTTCTTACCACAGGAGAAATAGAGATGAGTGTTCTGGATCCACATCTTGTTTGGTAATAAAGTCTAGTCAGTTTGTTTATAATAGATTCATGTTATCCTCATCGAATATAAATAGTGCAAATTCACTATCGAACATCATCCGTGATTGGGAGCGGGACCGCGATAGCTGATATTGTCGGTCGATGGTTAGAATTTGAGAGCACTTTTAAGGCTACGAGATGCCTTCGCTGCAATCTCTTCACAACTAACAGAGCTTCTGAGTTCGAATATCGCGATGTGGTTTTTGCTTGGCATCCTCTCATTAGGCAATGGATGTGCAACTACGTTAACACTAGAAAAAACAACTGTCATACTCATTGGGCACCATTGTCCCAAAAATTGCTTCTTCTACCTAGCTGGTTGCAAGCTGCACACTTCAAAGTCTATTAACAACCTAGGAATTACTTTGACCAACTAACTTTTGATGAACATATTGAAAAAAACTGTCGCTACAGCTCATGCTAAGTCCAACTGTATATTACGACCAGTTCAATCTCGCAATATTGCAACATTATCCAAACTTTTTTATATTTTTATAAGACCACTTTTGGAGCACTACACACTTGTATGGTCTCCAATAAAGCGACGTAATGCCAATCGGATAGAAAGTGTGCAAAAGGAGTTACAAAAACTGTTCATTAGGATTCGTTTTTTGAAGTTTCTTACTCTGAAAGATTGACCCGACTTAGTACTACTTCGTTATCACTGAGACGAGTTATCTGCGTTTAGAACCTAGTTTTAAGAATTGTTAATGGTCACTTGCATAGTTATCAAAATGCATTCTTCAATTTTTCTTCATTTAACGGGATTACAAGAGGGGACAATCTTTGAATTCAACCTCAAAAACCACACTAGAAAACCCAAGAATCTTTTTTGGCTCGTATTGTCAAAACCTGATATGAGCTTCCTGCATCAATCTTCAATTTTTCGCCAAAAACATTAAACTACAACTTTGAAATTTTTCTTAAACAGAAAGGATATTTGTGAAGTTAACTGCAATACAGTTTTTTGTGAGAGTAGACAATATCTTGTTCAAAATATATAACAGCTTTTTCAGAAAAGGAAATACTAAATCGCTATGAAAAAAAACCGCTTTCCACTTTATAAAAATATTCGAAGATACACTTTTGAAAATAATCAAAAAACCAACTTCTGCTGCAAACTTTTGTGCAACTGATTTTGTGTCACTTTATCTTTATTTTTGTCACTTTGTGATTTGGCTCAATAAATGTTCTGTTCTGTTCTGTTCCTGCAACGATCGTTTTCACTTGCTGCGTATAAAACGGACTTCTGAAAACTCAAACTGAACCTGTTTCAACTTAAAGCGCGTTCTTCCCGACTCACAGCTCAAATAAGAATACTTTATATCAGACTAGGCGATTCTAAATCAAAATTGTTATGTCTATGGAATTAAAATGAAGACGCCTCCAGAAGTTTCCTGCAAGGAATACGTTAAAGTTTCCATTTTAAACGATTACAAAAGATGTTCAAGAAATATGGTATACTCTTTCGACGTCAAAAAGTTTCCTTCTGCTACGAGAATGCTCCAGGACTTACTTCAAAATGCAGAAAAGCTGTGATCTTTCGGTGCGTCACCCGAAGGGATAGCGCCATGCGTTCACTTAATACTGCTTGGAGCAACCCCATTCTATGACTCATTATGTTTGTTTGCTGGATTACAATTAGGGTGTCCAGAAAGTATCTGCAGAAATACGTCAATTTGTTCAAAATAACACAATTTTTTATCAGCATTTTATTAATCAACCAAATAATTTCCATTAACGTCCACTACTCTCCGCCAACGTTCCACAAGACTTCGAATTTCTCTGGCGTAGAAATCCGGCGACTTGGAGGCGAAAAAAGCTCGGGGGTCATTTTCGAGATGGTCTAGATCTTCAAAACGCTTCCTTTCCAGGTGATGCTGAAGTGATCGAAAAAGGTGGTAGTCACTTGGGGATCGGGGGGGGGGGGGGGGGGGAGCCCAGATCTGGGCTGTACGGTGGATGCGGCAGAACTTCCCACACGAGTTCCAGAATTTTCTGAGAAGTCGTCTTCGCGAGTGTGGACGCGCGTCATCGTGCAGCAAGCGAACTTTGTCGAGCCTGGGCTGTTCCATGCGCATCTTGTCGGCCAGTCTCTGCAGTTGGGTAGCGTAGACCCCGGCAGTGCAGTCGCGCTGTCAGGCAGCAGCTCGAATAGTAGATCCCATAAACTCCCCACCAGACGCTCAGCATGACTTTCCTCGCATAATTTCATCTTTTGCGAAAGATTTCGGCACTTCATCGCGTTGGCACGCTTGCGAGCGTGGTTGACTTAGAGGACCCATTTTTCGTCTCCTGTGACGATGGTGTCCAGTCAGTTGAAGGTGCGACTTCGGGAGAGCAGCTGAGTGCACATGTCCAGACGTCTTCGCCGGTTGTTGCCGGTCAGTTCGTGTGGGAACCTGACCGAGCTTTTTAACCATTCCAAGAGATCGCTGTCTATTTTCCACGGTGGATCGGGAACAGCCAAGAGCAGCAGCAAAATAACGCACACCCTCATATGGATGCTGCTCCGCCAGTTTCTTCAGTTCATCCAAAGATATCGTTGTCGGCCGAACAGAGCGAGGCTCATGTTCGAAACTCCTGTTCCCGCTTGTGAAGCGCTTAAACCAGCTATACACAGACCGTTCAGAAGGAGCTTCAGAGCTGAAGACAAGACACAAGTTTCGATAGGCTTCTGCAGCGGAGTGCCCAGATTCAAACTTGTAAAGGAGTACGTCTCTAGTATGGGTGGACAGTTCGGCCATCGTACAGTGAAAGTGAGTTGCTTTTCTACGACGTCAGAAGAAACCGCTTCCGACGAGGGCTATCCACTTCCGGCGAGGGCTATCTAATCTCGGAGTTAAACTACCAGGACGTCACTGGAATCGGACCACCGGAAACACCTTTTCACCACAACATGGAAACTGCCTATTCATCTGCACTTATAACAGTCGTACGATCTGAGCAGGAACTTCGAACACTGCTTTACAGAGGCCGCGACATCAAGTGCGACTTTATTTCACTGCAAGAAACGAACGACAAAACGGAAATCATGAGAAGGACCGACTAAACGAGCTTCTCATCATCGGAGACAAAGGTGGACAGAAAGAACATTGGCGGAGTTAGATTTCTCGTCAACTCGACAGTTGTTGGGGACTATAAAGCCACCGTCGGTGGAAATGATCACGACTAATGGTGTGTAAGACCGCATGGAACTTCTTCAAGGAATGTAAACGGAGAATGACAGATAGACTTCCTATCCGCATGCCGTCTCCTCCATGGAAATTCTATGTTCAAGAAGCCTTGTTATCACTGCAAGCAGAAGGCAATAATGTCAGCCCTGGAAGCCAATGTTCAAGAATTCCATACAGATCTGTTTTGTTCTTCAATCACTGTCACAAACGCTTGATGCCGCCAGCTGAGGAACTGCTCCCGGACCGGACGGCGTTTCTGCTGATCTCCGCATTGAGGGTGGTAATGCCCTCTGCTCACTTCTTGCCGGGCACTTCAACCACTATCTTCGTCTTGGTAGGATTCCGGACTCATAGAAGGAATCGAAAGCAGTTATAATCTTCAAAAAAACCTTACAAAACCGTTCCCTCAGAGGAAGATTTTAACAACTTTCGACCCGTCAGTCTTCTCTCAGTTGTGTACAAGATCTTCACCAAGATATCGCTTAACCGCATGGAGCGATGCTTGGATGACTATCTGCCAGTGCAGCAAGAACGGTTTCGTAAGGATTTCTCCATAGATCAGATTCACACGGTCACACAACTCATCGGAGGGAGCCGCGAATACGATATCCCACTAGTGCTTGTCTTCGAGGATTATCAGAAAGACTGTGGAAATCAGCCATTCGACTGTGGAAATCAGCCATTTTGAACGCGCTTGGGTATTCTTACCAACATCGAACATTCTATTTCTCAACGACTTCTCGAAAATATCGACTACCATCCAGCTGCTCGGCCGAAAGTTTACAAATCCTACTGGGAAAGGGGTACGGCAGGGAGACATTTACAACGGCACTCCAGAATGCTTTGAAGGGCTTGAAACGGAACGATAAAGGCTACCTTGAGAACGGTAAACGAATCAACAACCTTCGTTTTGCCGACATTATTGTGCTCATCTCTGCCATCACGGCAGAAGTCGAGGAATTGCTGATCGAGCTCAATGTGGTGGGTATGAAGGTTGGTTTGAACATGAATATTTCCAAAACGCAATTTATGGTCAACCAGTGGTGTGACACGGAACTCGTAAGGTTAAATGGAGTCGCTCTACAACAGGTCGACTCCTACGTCTATCTGGGAAGAGAGTTGAACATGGGTAAAGACCTCACTCGTGAAATTGCCCGCTGGACGACGCGCAGGAGAGGCAGGCTTCAGTTTGATTCGCGAAGGTACCGATCAGTTCAAAGATGCCGACCTCAGTGCCTCGATTTTCAACGCCTCTGTACTGCCTGCGACGTGTTGCGCGACGGAAATCTGGCCTGACAACAAGACAATCGCCAGAGCAATGCAAACTACGCATCGTGCACTGGAGAGGTGTCTTCTGAGGACAAGCCTTCGTCAGCAATGGCAAGAAAGCCTATGAAGCTCGAAGCTAAGGGTAGTCGCAATTAGCAGATTTGCTGCAGTACATGGAGAAGTCCAAATATCGTTGGGTCGTACATTTGCTTCGACGAAAGACCGATAGATGGAGTCTCCGTGTCACAGAATGGCTCCCAAGAGACCATACGAGACCACTGGGACGACCGCCAACGCAATGGGCAGACTCATTCTCAAGATCTTTTAGAGAGCGGAGTCGGCCTTACTGGATGCAGGCTGCCAGAGATCGAGCTGTCTGGAAGAGATGTGGTCCCCGCTGAAAAGATCTCCAGTCGACGAAGGGACCATCAGAGTAACAAAGTATGTAAGGTATTCGTTTTGCAATCGTTTATCATTGCTAACTCATTTGCAAACATGATGTAGAAGTATTGATTTGACTCCTTTCCGAAACGTACATTTATCTGATAAATATCTGTATCTACATATTTACCATTTACCTTTACCTCAAATTGGACACTCTTCTAAGCAAGCTCAGAACATTTGAAAAATCAAAGAACGAACTCTTCCAAATCGAAATGACTTTTTACAGGTTAAGCTACAGCCTCTAAGATGGTTGGATCTTTTCGTTTAAGGAAAATTTGGTATAATTTTCTTTGAAAATTTTAGTTCAGGCGTCTGAATGAATATTTTAAATAATTGACTAAAATTTTTAAACCTTGAGAAAAAATGATAAAACTAAATTTTGTTTCAAAGAGGAACAAGGCAGCAATCATTCAAGGACAAGATCACATTCATAGATCAGGACTCGAAAAGCTCGTCACGATTTTTTATTTGAACGATAGTGTAAAAGCAGCTTACATAAAGTTTCGAATTAAGAATGTGTGTGTTCTTTACAATTGTTTTTGTTTATCGTTTACAAGTGTGAAACTCCGTGTAAGCAGAAACTCTGCTATGAATCGAATAAAATTCGCGTTGTATGGGATGAGAGCAATTTTTTTGCTTGAACACATTTGCTTAAGCCTGGCGCGGCTGGTAGAGAGGCTATATGTTGTTACAGGATGTTTTTGTTGCGATCAAAACTCTTGCGCCAGGCGGGACTCGAACCCGCATCTTCTGCTATCCGAGCAGCGATGTTCGCCTCACACCACCGGCGCTGTTTGACCGCACTTAATATCCACGATATCCTCGAGGTCTGTCAGCACCCACCCGTGCGCTATTAAGTGCGCTCGATCATCAAAGGCGATCACCACCTGAGGTAGGTGATCGCCTTTGATGATCGAGCGCGGAAAGGCAGGCGGGATGTCCGGACCACCCACCTACACAGCCCTCGGGAGACAGTCTTCGTCCGACTGGGATAGAGGGAGGTTGCACTAAGTGACTCCGGCTTGCCTTCTGCTGTAATCCCTTTATTGCCTACATTGTCTGTTATCCTTTGATTTGCTGTCTATATTGAGATAAACTGTGTTGTTCTATAAGTACCTTCGGATCGCCATTTACATACCGGGTTAATTTGGGGGCCACTCCGATGATCCAAGGCAGAGGAAGAGCGCGCGCACAGTGTTTCGCAATTTTACCTAAGGCGTGTGATCTGTCGATCGGGCGCGCCGGCATCTATCTTCGCCTCCTGTGAACGCCAGTCCGTTTCCTTTTCTTCATGTGTGCTGCAGTACCACG
>OX375870.1:24861879-24932798 GCA_947359475.1 Heligmosomoides polygyrus bakeri
AGTCGCTAACTTTTCTGAAAGATAACTACTGCACGCAAGAAACAGGGTTAGCGAGAGAACATACCTCCTTGCTGTGCTCCACCACTACAATCACAGCTTCTCGAGAAAGAGTAGAAAGAGTACAACTACCTGCCTGCAATTTACCAAAAACACTTTTGCTGTCATCCTTATCAAGAGCTTTTTCTTAAATTGATGTTAAATAGCTTACTGTTTGCTAAAATTACGTTGAAAATTATATAGGAAAATTTAGAACGATAGTGCTCACATTCTCTGTAAACCACCTATGGGATTTTGCTAATCCAGAATGTTTCAATCACTCAATCACATTCGTGGCGTCCCTAGAGAGTTTGATGAGTTCACTTGAGCTCTCTGCTTCCTGCTGAGCCGTTTTCGCATGTGTTCACGAAATGCTTGATTGAAACGATACACTTTCAGGACTAAAAAGCTGACACCGAAACTTCAGTAAGCGTTTCGTTCTTTTGAATACCATCCCCGGGGATATTGTACTTTAGGGTGTATAATGGATCTAACATCATGCTTACTGTTGAACTGGATGGATTTCACAAAATTCTTGAAATGCTTGAAAACGGTAGTTCTTTTGTGTTTGTTGTGTAGTCGTTGTGCCCGATACTTTGTTTTCATGGTCTGTTATATTATCTTCTGAGTCGTTTTTTTTTTTTATAGTGCGAGACATGGAGTTGCTCGGTAGTTGCGGAGGCCAGCCGACGAACAAGTCAGTTTTCTTAATGATCAATTTTGGTTGACAAGCGCAGAATTTGCACAAAAAAACCTTTATCGTCGCCGGGTAGCGTAGCTGGACAAGGAGTCGGCTGTCTCGTGCACTCCGATTTAAACTTCTTAGTTCGAGCTTTTCTTAGCTTTTCCGCCCAGGCAGACCAACTTTTCCATCCCTGTTGGGTTGGAGTCTGGAGTTGCTACCAAACTCATCTGGGAACAGTAATCTCCAACTTCTCTCTTCTTCAAACCTCGGCATTGTAAGTTGTTTGTCAGTTTAACTTTCTGTGCCAACACGAGGTTTTAGGTGGATCTTTATTTAGCAGGGCCTGACGTTTCGACTTCTCGTCGTCTTCAGAGGCCTGAATGTGGTGCATAAGTCTTCATTTGCGCTCTACCCCACCAAGCGCCTTGGCTACCATAGCATTTCGGACGTTCCTCCACGAACACAAAGGAGGGACCAAGTGGGAGAAACGAACTCACCAATTGGATCCACCGCAAGGGCTGATGTTCGCCCACGTCAGTCAGCCAGTAGGGACGAATGGGGCATACTGCACACCGCTGTCGCCGACCGGTCCTTCTACATACAGTTCACAATGGGACACAAACGGCAGAAAGTCACTCGTAACAGACAGACACTCATTCCGGTTGTTCATTACTGGATTTCTTGTGAAAATCCAGAATGCCTCCAACGCTCTCCTTGACGAAACGTCTCCAACAACGGCCAAGATGGTACATTTCACCTCAAAGTCATTCCCGTTATGCGCATCAGTCCTATGCTTTCCAAGTGGGCTGGTTAGCAATCCACGTCGTTTACTTGATAGATGTTCCCTCACACGTACTGCAAGAGCTCTTCCCGTTTCTCCTATGTATTTGGCGTTGCATGCCAAGCATTCGATCTGCTCCAATCTTTGAGCAATCGCCTAATCTTCCATTGGGCAAATAACGTAATTTTCAGAAAGACACTGCTGATCGTAGAGTCTATGTACTGTAGATACATAGATGATTGCTGTATCGTTACATCGACACAATCCGGAATGGATGAGTGTTTCAGGTTAATGAACGAGCAATCTCAGTACATTGGACTTACCAGAGAAACTCCGAATAATGGTTGGCTCGCTTATCTAAACACGCAAGTTAAGGTGTCCGGTGAGGGAATGGTTAGCGTGAAATGGTAACGAAAACCAAGCTCGAAAAACATCTTGATTCACGCAAGGTCAGCACACCCCACCGCTGTGAAGAGGGCTGTTGTCAACAATATGTTCCGAACGGCAGTTGGTATGTGTGCGGGCCCCAGCGAACGTCAAGAATCTTTACGATTGGCTTCAGATATAGCCACTTCAAACGGCTATAGGGTTTCAAGTGGCCATAGAAGATCTCACGCTAACTCCCATGATAGATCCCGTGTACACAAGATGCCTCTCATCCTACCGTTCATCTCCGATAGAGTCACTGCTGAACTTCAAAGAGCTATTGTAAGGGCACAACTGCAGGACAACGTCGTCTTAGTGAACATTCCTAACGACAACATAAAGCGGCAGTTAGTTCGGAATAGACTCTACGATCAGCAGTGTCTTTCTGAAAATTGCGTTATTTGCCCAAATGGAAGATTAGGCGATTGCTCAAAGATTGGAGCAATTTATCAGATCGAATGCTTGGCATGCAACGCCAAATACATCGGAGAAACGGGAGGAGCTCTTGCAGTACGTGTGAGGGAACATCTATCAAGTAAACGACGTGGATTGCTAACCAACCCACTTGGAAAGCATAGGATTGATGCGCATAACGGGAATGACTTTGAGGTGAAATGTACCATCTTGGCCGTTGTTGGAGACATTTCGTCAAGGAGAGCGTTGGAGGCATTCTGGATTTTCACAAGAAATCCAATAATGAACAACTGGAATGAGTGTCTGTCTGTTACGAGTGACTTTCTGCCGTTTGTGTCCCATTGTGAACTGTATGTAGAAGGACCGGTCGGCGACAGCGGTGTGCAGTATGCCCCATTCGTCCCTACTGGCTGACTGACGTGGGCGAACATCAGCCCTTGCGGTGGATCCAATTGGTGA
The DNA here is from genome assembly GCA_947359475.1 of Heligmosomoides polygyrus bakeri. NCBI lineage: Eukaryota > Metazoa > Nematoda > Chromadorea > Rhabditida > Heligmosomidae > Heligmosomoides > Heligmosomoides polygyrus. The sequence goes on from OX375870.1 coordinate 24,864,681, forward strand.
GTTCGTTTCTCCCACTTGGTCCCTCCTTTGTGTTCGTGGGGGAACGTCTGAAATGCTAGGGTAGCCAAGGCGCTTGGTGGGGTAGAGCGCAAATGAAAACTTATGCACCACATTCAGGCCTCTGAAGACGACGAGAAGTCGGAACGTCAGGCCCTGCTAAATAAAGATCCACCTAAAACCTCGTGTTGGCACAGAAAGTTAAACTGACAATCATCTAGGAACGATGATTCACTGACTTATTCTTCAGCTGGCTTCAGCAATTCATTGTACGGGCCGAATAGACGAGTTGTCTTGTCTAAGTACAGTGCGTGGCGCATCTCACAAAGAGATTGACCAACACTGATGTCTTGCCCTTATCCTTCACGCTAGATTTGAAGAAATATGTGTTACCCGATGGTTTTTCGATAATTTCAAGTAAGGGGTCCGTTTTCATCGACCCTGAAGTAGTCTAGAAACCCAAGCAGTGAAACTTATTCCTTCACTAAGGCTTTGAATGCATAGTTTTTTATCGTGAAATTTCGGTTTCTAATATTGTTCTGAAGTTTATGTTTGATCCATGCATTACAATAATTGTTTCCGATTATTGTTCAGAACCCGTTGCACCCTTCCTAGTCGCCTAGTCACAAAAGCTGGTTGGAAGGCTCGCTTTTGTTTCACAAGAGCAGTGCCGATAAGATCTGGATGTGCTCGAACACCTTCGACCGCTCAACTCCAACGACAAGGCCACTCATTGATTTACCCTGCTCCCCTCTCTGGGTTTCTCTACGGTAGGGATGACACCCTGCAATCCTCGAGCTGCTCTTTGCGAGTTGTCCTCTTTCAGCTACTTCAAACAGTTATCGTTGAGACCGTGGATCCCACCTCAGTCTATTTTCTCTTGAAAGATTAGGTCTCAAAAAGCGAACTTTTTGATTCTAAACCGGGCACATCACAGTAGAGAGTGTAAAGGCCCCTGGCCCAATCACTCCACGATGACCCAAGATCGCTTCACGTGCAGCTTCAATCTCAACAAGCAATTTCTGTTCGATTGGTAGCAAAATTTATGTTTGGTTCGAGTTTCGCATCTGCAGAAGATGCAACAAAAACAGTTGTGAAGAAGACACATCCCTCCCTTTGATGCACCATGTAACCAGCATTTACACCATCAAACAAATAAAAGTCGCGACGAGCTTTTCAAATACATGGTGCGCTCGTCTTTTATTGCAGCAAATGGCAGTTGCCTTGTTACGCTTTGAAGCAAAAGTTAGTTTATTATTTTTTCTCAAAACTAAAATTTTATAAAAACGTTATAGAGCGAAACTCATTCGGAGAGCTGAACGTGAAAAGTTCAAGGAAAGTTATACCAAATTTTATCTAAGCAAAAAAAAAAAATGTGCTGAGAATCTTGTGGAGTGTATGATTTAACATGTAAGAAACTCGCTTCAATTTGGGAAACGTTCACTTTGATTTCAGGGTTATCAAAAGCTTGTCTCCAAAATGGCTATATTTTTTCCTATTGGTCTTGGTGAGTCCGCTGTGAACTCACCAGGAAATCCCTACCAGCACGTCGAAGCCATGCTAAAGGATCGACCGCTGCCGTACCAGTTGACAGGTGTCCTATCAATTCTTTTTGAAGAACGTAAACTCAACAATTGAAGACTCAATATTTGTATTTGTTTGTAGTAACCTTAGCGAACAGTCAAACTTCTTCGGACTGAAAACCAGCTTCTTAGGGATTCTGATCTGTCCACACAAATCTCTTTCTCTGCCTCACAGCTGGTTGCCCGGTACGTGAATAACTCTCACCACACAGAAGTAAGTAAGGACCATTATGATGACATCATAATAAGTGGTGTTGTTGAGAGCAACGCTCCTAGACCCTCCGATCACATAGCCCATGACATTTTTTGTGTCCGTGAGGTCTTGGATATTTTAGCGATTGAATGTTAACCCATCACGATATATCGCATGGGTCGTGCCTAGGATCCTCAAGGTTGTTTTTCCTGCATCTTATATTGCAAGGCGTGTTCTCAGTCGCTCGCCATTACTAACCAAGTCTCACGTTTTTTTCTCGTATTTGTATTCATCACTTAATCCCTAAAGCAGAAAGAATGTTTCAAAAGTCACTTTCTAGCTCTTTGATAAAATTTATCGATGTTGCGGCTAGCGCCTCACCCAGCATTGGGGCGGAAAATTTTGAAAATGCTTCAGAAAACGCAACTCTTTTCTTTCTTTATGACCAGTTTTCCACGGATCTCCCTTGATAGAGAGCCTTTGGACTCTCTTGTTAAGAGGGATCTCGGGCCGCTTGTCGCAGGGCCACGTGGCGCGTCCCCGGGTGGTGGATAGGTGAATTAAACGAGAACCAAATGCGACCGTGTACTGCCCAGAGACGCAGGTGGGATGCAGGGGATGGACTCCTTGCTCCTGCTGTGTCGGGTCGATGCGTTCCTTGTGCGTGGGAGCGGCATGTTCGTGCACAGTGTGCGCGGATGTGTCCGTGACTGCGCGGATTGTAACTGTGTCGGCTCGGCCAAAAGCTTACACTCGGTAGACTGGGAGTACATCGTAAGGCGATTCGAGGCCGCCTCAAAAGTCTCGCCCCGTCCCTTCGGGCAGTCTGGCTGGGAGCCCGGAGTTCTTCGCCCGCACGACAGAGCCTGACTAGCTACCCGTGTTGTATGGAAGTCAAACACAGCAGCACTAAAGGGCCTCATTCCCCTGACCCCGAAAGAGCCCCCATTTCTGCAGCGATGGGAAGGACGAGTACGGAGAGGCTGCTAAAATCTCAGGGCCTAATCAGGCTGCGCAAATTGAGAAGGACTAGGATGACGATCTGTACTTACAACGCTAGCACACTTGCATCGGAAGCATCCGTCGAGGATCTGATGATGCAAGCTAGGAAGATCAAGTACGACGTCATCGGACTGACCGAGACGAGAAGACACCACTCCCTACACGCCGCCTACGACTCCGGAGAAGAACTGTTCCTCGGAACATGCGAGAGCAGGGGAGTAGGCGGCGTTGGTGTCCTCGTCAACACGCACTTGGCCATGAACATCGATTCGCACGAGTCTCTGACAACCCGAATCGGACGTCTGCGACTGAAGCGATGTGGCTCCGTGCCAGCTTTGACTGTATTCGTCGCGTATGCCCCAACATCCGACTACGACGACGAAGAGGTCGAAGCCTTCTACGTGGAGCTGGAGAAGTCCTATAAGGAAGACCACACCTTCTACAAGGTGATCGTCGGCGACTTCAACGCCAAGATCGGACCACGAAGGTCGCCGGAAGAACTTCACATCGGAACCCACGGTTTGGAGTGGAACGAGCAAGGTGAAAGGCTGTCTGAGTTTATCATGTCGACCAAGACTATCCATGGAAACTCACAGTTCCAGAAGCCTCCCTCTCTACGATGGACCTGGGAATCCCCCGGTGGCCAGTTCCACAACGAGATCGACCACATCATCTTCAATCGCAAGTATTGCCTGACCGACGTCTCCGTTGTCCCCAAGTTCTACACGGGATCGGACCACCGCCTCCTTCGCGCGAGGTTTCGCTTTTCGCGTCAAGGAGAGAAGGCCGCGAAGTTCAAGAAGAGGAATCCCAGAACGACCATCAACTGGGACCTCTACACCTCTCTTGTCGGCCTTTGGGAAGATGCCGTCATGGACAACGCCGATGAGGAATACGACCGCTTCGTGCACCATCTCTACGATAGTGCTAAGGGAGCCGAGAGCTTGAAGACCACCAAGAGACGCCTGTATCCGGAAACTCTCGAGCTTATACGCCAGCGTGGAGCAGCACGCGAGTCAGGCAACTACCAGCTGACGTCCGAGCTTGCGAAGCTATGCAGAGCGGCGATAAAAGAAGATCTCAAGGAGAGAAGGGCGGAAGTGTTGTCTGAAGCAGCAGAGGCAGGGTTGAGCACCCGCAATCCCCTCCGAAACTTCGCCAACTTCAAGACCAAGATGACCGCTCTCCGACGTCCTGACGGAACCGTCACCTCTTCCAGAAGGACCATGGAGAAAGTCATCCACGACTTCTACTCCGATCTCTTCGATAGCCACGTCCACCTGCCCCCATGCCATCTTCCGCAGGATGGATACGTCGTATCCTCTGTTCTCTCTTCCGAAATCCGACACGCCATCTCGTCGGTGAAGAAACGTACAGCACCCGGTTCTGACAGGATCAGAGCTGAACACCTGAAGAACCTCCCGCCAGCGCTCATCAACACCCTGGCGCGGCTCTTCACACGATACCTGTCGGAGTGCAAGGTTTCATCTCAGTGGAAGACCAGCAAAACCGTCTTGCTGTACAAGAAGGGAGACGTGCACGACATTGGCAGCTATCGGCCGATCTGCCTGCTGTCCGTAGTCTACAAGCTGTTCACTCGAGTCATCCTGAATAGGATCAGCAGAACGCTGGACGAAGGACAGCCACGGGAACAAGCAGGATTTCGGAGAGGATTCAGCACGATCGACCACATACACACCATTACGAAGCTCATCGAAGTGTCGCGAGAGTATAAGCTGCCGCTGTGCCTTACGTTCATCGACCTGAAGAAGGCATTCGACTCCGTCGAGACTGAAGCGGTCCTCGAAGCCCTGCTCACTCAGGGCGTTCCTACTCAGTACATCAGAGTCCTTCGAGAGCTGTACAGTGGATTCACGACCAAGATCTCTCCATTCTACAACGACGTCGTCATCGACGTAAGGAGAGGGGTTCGGCAAGGGGATACCATATCCCCGAAGCTCTTCAGCGCCACCCTCGAAAACGTCATGCGCGAACTAGAATGGGAAGACATGGGAGTGAAGGTCGACGGCCAGCAGCTGCACCATCTTCGTTTCGCTGACGAAATCGTGCTCATAACACCGAGCATCAGCCAGGCGGAGCGAATGCTGGCCGACTTCGATCGTGTATGTGGGAATGTTGGACTGCAGCTGAATCTTACGAAGACGATGTTCATGAGGAACGGACAAGTTTCTGATGCCCCATTCTCGCTCAACGGAACGATCATCTCCGAATGCTCCAGCAACGTGTATCTGGGTCGCGAAGTCAATATGGTCAACGACCTAGCACCGGAGCTGAGCAGGAGGAAACGAGCGGCTTGGGGAGCTTTCAAGAGCGTCGAAGAAGTCGCGAAGAAGACGAAGAACGTCCGACTCCGTGCCCACCTATTCGACTCCACTGTTCTTCCTGCCCCAACATACGCCTCAGAGACCTGGGCTATACGAAAGCAAGATGAACACGCGATCACCGCCGCGCCGCGTGGAATCGAGAGGACGATGCTCGGAGTGACACGACTCACGCAAGTGAGAGAAAGCCTCCGGAGTCCCGAGCTTCGCCGACGTTCGAAGATCAGAGACGCTGTCGCGTGGGCCAAGTTGTCGAAAATTAGGTGGGCCGGCCACGTAATGCGCTTCGCAGACACCCGCTGGACGAGAGCCGTTACCGACTGGATTCCTCGGGATGTCAAGAGAACACCGGGACGCCCACCAACGCGTTGGTCGGACTTCTTCGTGAAAGCCCTGAACGACCGATATGACGCTCTTCGTGTCCCTCGAGCGAGGAGGATCCATTGGACCACTCTGGCACGCGACAGGGACGAATGGAGACGCTGCTGGCGCCCGCTCGAGCAAGTCGATGATCAATGGGACGACAGGTGACAGGTGATACAGGTGATGACCAATTTTCGTTCGGATGTGAACAGTGCTCTGCCATCGTCGTACAGGCTCGCTGGCTCGAATTATGAAGTAGTGGTCTTAACTGGGACATGACTCAAGGCTTCGGTAGACGCCTCCTCTATACTTGTTTTGCTGTGGTAGTTTTTCCCTCGCCAGGTGCGAGAGAAAGAAAGGGGTGGAATTATTTTTCTCATCAAATCCTCTTCAAGCTGCCAGACAATCCTATGTGAAGCTGTCCCGGACTCCTACGAAATTCTTTGTTGCGATATCACCCTCAGTAAGGAAACACTTCGGCGTGTACCGATCTCCTTCTTGCCCCAGTAACATAAACTCTCAGCTAATAGATACCATTAGCGATTTAGCAGCACAGTGCGGAAGCTGCGTCTTGACACGCAATTTTAACTACCCCGACATTCAGTGGGAACGCAACAAAGGCAATTCTAAATCCGAAGACTTTCTAGGGATGTGCTCATTACATAATTTTTCTCAACTTCTAACCTCAACCGCCAGAGGAAGTGACACATTAGACTTGTTCTTATCAAAGAAGACGTCTGTGGTTAAAAACTTTTATTCCATCACTCCATTGGCACAGGTGACCAATCCGTGGTAGAGTTTTCGACCAAGGCAAGAGCGGACCCTAGTTCATCGCGCGTATTTAGAGAATTTTCTAAAGCTCACTACTGCAGAATCAACTCGTATTTACAAGAAATTAATTGAATTGGATCTAGCAACGCTTAACATAGTGGATGATATGTATGAAATGCTGTTATCAGTTCTCAAATACTGCATCGAAAGTTTGTTCCTTACTCCAAAAAGCCAGTCACTCAGTACAGGTGGCCACGTTATCTAGTTTCCCAAACGATGGGAAATGGCATGGAGAAATTCCATTCTCTCCTTATCCATTGGGGCTGAGGATTACTTCAAAGTTTTGGCCAGAAGGTTTCGCAATGAATTGAAGAAGTTCTTGGCCTCTTTAGATAAGAAAATTACGGCTTCAAAAAACTAGAGTGCCTTTTTTCGAATGATGAACTGAAGGCATAATGTAAAGCAATCAATTCCTGTGCTCATGGATGATATGAGTAGAAGGTTCTGCACTGATCAAGACAAAGCAGAGTTACTTGCTAAAACATTTGAGACCGTATTCAAACAACCTCTGGATGAGGATAGAATAACCCAGTCGGCTCATGTGTGTGCCCTCGCTGCTTTTCCCAAATGGGCGATTCCTTTTGGTTTCATAAGGAAGCTATTCTGAAACACCTCCTTGCCGGGCCTAAGTCCTTCTTTACGCCAGATGAAATTTCGCTGTTTTTCATCCAGAAAATAGCATATAAAATTACGGGCCCACTCGAAATTATCTTTAACATATGTTTCATGCGTGGTGAAGTTCTGAAAAGGTGGAGAGTTCGTCGTTCCTCTCCACATGAAGCCTCCCTACGAAAACCCAAATAATTATCGTCCAGTCAGTATCACCTCAGTTCTCGCGAGGCTCTTCAAAACGCTACTCAAAGAGGTTGGTTGAGCAAATTGGGTTCGGCAAGGGCGGCTCTACTACCACTCGGATGTTTGCTGCTGTAAGTGATTGGACTAGTTGTGCCGAATCCGGAATGAGTGTGGACGTGATTTATTCTAACTTAGAGAAGGCCTTTCACACTATCAACTTTTCGAGCAACTCTCCACTGTGGGCCTAAATGCTAAAATAATGCATTGGGTCAAAAACTCTATAGTTGATGAAGTATTCAGGGCTTTGTATAACGGTCATCTTTCCAGTACTAAGGTTATTTGCAGCGGAGTGCCGCAGAGCTAAATTCTTTCTCCAATTCTTTTTAACAGCTACACCAGGGAGTTCCTAGCTCTCGTCAATTCAATGGGTGTATCGTGCAGGGCCTCTGCTGTCGATCTCAAATTTTATAGTGTTGTACCTGACTCGCTACACACGGAAAGGATTCAAGCAGCAATAACGCAAGTCGTCAAATGGTCTCAATCGCATCAACTTCCTTTAGCCAAAGGAAAATCTAAGATACTATCTAAGGTACCTGGGTAAGAGCAACTTGCGAACCCCTTATTTTATCGATCGTAATCAACTCGAACAGGTATCGGATATGTAGGACCTTGGATTTATTATTACCGATAATTTAGGTTTTGGCGATCATTGTGAAGAAATAGCAATCACAACCTTGAGTAAAGTATGCAATCTCTTCAGGTGCCTTAGTACAAGTATGAACGTACTTTCTTCAAGGACTACAAAATCTTTGTGCACCCTGTTCTCGAGTAGTACCTACTAGTAGCACGAAGGACGTTGATGTCCTAGAAAGAGTTCAGAACAGCTTCACGAGAAAACTTTTTATTAGGTCTACAAAATCTAGCTACTGGTCAATCCCGGGTAGCACTGAGCGGCGCAGGATGCTCGGTTTGTAGTCGCCTTCTTCACGTAGAGAAAATTCGACCGTCTCGTCGTATTTAAAATCATGCACGGTGCGGTGCATCTTGGTGGAGGCAGTCCCTTCACAGCCAAGAGCTCGATTACAAAGGGCGCTGCTGTCAAGCTACATTACCCTAGGGCTGGAACTTCAATGAGGGCCAACTTCGTCGTTTGTCGAACGGGCGCGGAGTGCGCCAAGTTAAGCAAACTGTTCCGAATTCCCGCTAACCTTGCGGACTTCAGGAAAAATTGTAGCTAAATCCTTCGAGCGCCACCGTTGATCAAGTCATAAAAAAATTCCGGTCTCTGGCAAGTCGATGACCTGATGCTTCGTGCGCCTTCATTACTAGTTTCTTTGTTACTCCTATTGGCGTCTTTTAGTTTCATCCCCTCTTATAACGGTGTTTTATCTTCCGTATTCCTTGCATGGCTCCCTTTGTTGAATCACTTTGTCATTGGTTGTGATGGTGAGCTTGCTCACATCGTTTACTTTACATGTGCTTGCCCACATGTCTGAATAAATGAATAAATAGGTGCGACGTCACCTACCCAGCTTAATTCTTGAACGAAGAACTTGAACGAAGCATGAGGGAAGCTTAAGGAGAAGCATGAGGGAAGCTTCAGTGTTTTCGAGTATATTTTGCAAAAAGGTATCTACTTACACAAATGTAAGTAGATACCTTTTTGCAAACTATACTCAAAAACACTGAATTAATCGCAGGAAATTTCTACACTTTTCCGATGTATTTCCATTCTTGAAAGTACTGCTTTCGTCTGGATAAAGGTTACCCGAGGTGAAGATGTCCTCCATTTTCAGTGGGTGTCGTGCAGTGGTCGACCTGTTGCGAAGGTTTCGACCCGCATACGCGGGGTCAGGTCGCCAAGAGGAGCGCGATAGAGATCTGTTCTCAGCAGCGACTGCAGTTTCACGGTCAGCTCCACCCCGCGCCGCGCACCTCTTCTTGAACTATTGCGGCCACACGGGCGGAACGAAACTGGCTTTGCGATGACCGTCGTGTTTCTCCGACGGCTCCTTTCGATCCGCGAGACTATTTGATTCTGTAGCCCTCATCGATTTTTTGCATTTCAGATTGATCCCGTTGCTTATGTAGAAGTCAGTTGGAGGAGGGGGAAATATTTTCCGAAAATTTGCCATCTCTATCTTCAGCCCTTTAGTATTATAATGCGCGAGCAGGAATTTACTTTCATTGGAAGATGCTATGACGGCGTTACAATTTGGGTTTTTTCCGACCCGAGACTCCATTAGAAGCACTAGAAGACCTTTTTCTTATAAGGATTCGATTCCTAAATGAATTAGTATGTTTACCTAAGTAGTGAACTGTATTTTCCACAGCGAATGTGAACACTTTCTTTAAAATGTCGTAGCTATGCACCCTGTCGTGTTTTGCATATGCTGATTAAAGAAGACAAGGTACTTCTGACAATAGATCTACAACGAAGATAAACAGCTTCCTGGACTACTTCAGCTCGCATTCCTTCGCTTGTTCTTCTATGTACTGCTCACTAAATGATGATTACTTTCTTTCCATTGTCTTGTGTCAATTAGTTCGTTGAGCAGTCGTTTGCTGTTTTTCACTGCTTCATTTCATAAAATTATTACAGAATGCGCAGGGTCGTCGTTCTCACACTTGCGCTGTTGACCATTGTCGATGCGGTGGATCGGCTTAAATTCAAAATCTGCGAACAGTCTGCTTTCTGCAAGTGAGCTCTACCATCTCTTAGCCCTAAAAACGGAACACTGGTAAATACAGAACGTGTCACACAGTAGTGTTAAAGTAAATGGTGACACCACTTAAGTTGTACACGTGGCTCCTGCGATCCCTATTCGCGAACAGGTTCAGCCGATGTCTACGTCGTGGTCTCGTCAGCGAGAAGGAATCGCAACAGCGAACTTCATAAGAAAATAGGACGCGTTTACGAATGTTAATTAGGAGTGGATGTAAGACAGCATTTTTAAATGAACGCGGTGATCAGTGATATTTACTTAGAAGAAGGACTACAAACAGTTCCTCTGAAAACACGTAATTAGTTTAGGGTTGCTCGACGAAAATTCTGCGCTTCATCAGCTTAGACAGTCACATCAATTTAGTTAAGGTTAAGCTGGCAGCGTCTGCATCTGCGTTCCTCTATCTTGTCGTCGGCAGATACGAACGCCAACTAATCTTCATCATTGTCCTGTCAGCCTCTCTTTGTTGTACGCGCCTTCGTCACATTCACCTAGAGGAAGGTATCCTACGCGCCAGCTAGAGCTGCAGAAGATCAGCAAGACCAGGAATTAAGGGTGTTTTTCATAATCATGCGGTTTCTTTAATGCTTCGAACGCTATTTGACACAAGAAAACATCCTCAACCCCCTGAGTGAATAAGAGAGAAACAGCCCGCTCGAGTAGTGGTCCCCAGAGGCACATTTGCCCTCCATAATTGTGTTCCCTGTAGAATTGTTTAATGAGTCTACCACTCCAAACGCACTAACGAAGTAGGTCAGCATTCTCTCCATCTTGCTAACGCGAGGTGTTATCCTCGCGACCTCATCACCAAAGCGTTGGTGGTGTAGTTGTCGGCCGTCGATCTCCATTCTTACGGCTGTCCCAGTTTTTGTCTCGCATGATATCTTCGAAGGTGGCCCTGAATAGCATCGGAGATTTGCAATAGCCACGTGGGGCTCTTAACTTCCTATCGATCATGGTGTCGTCGTATGCTAGAGGAGCCATAGAATTGAGTACGTGGCTCAGATATCGAAGCAGGTTAATGCATTGGGTCTCAATGCTCGATCAACCGGGGCTAAAATAGATTTCGCAGCTGATCAGTGTAAGACATCCAGGCACGATAAACCCGTCCCTACACGGAATTTTCTCGGAAATTTGGCATGAACTACAGCTGTCATTCCAATGATCTAGTGTTCTTTCAGTTCTAAACGTGGTCGCTACTCAAACGACCATAATGAATAAAATAAGTTAGGCAGATCTTTGTGAAATCCGGTTGACATCAGCGATGACTTCCACGGTATGATGTTAGCGCCGTCCTCACTGAAGTTAGTCTCCTAGAAAGCGGCATCTCTCTTCCGCAGGTGTCTCCTTACACTGCTTGAAAATAGACTGGTGAGAGAGGAAAGGGAGGATAGTGACGAAACGTATAGATGGCCATCATTATGAAAAAGATGGGCTGCTGGCAAAGAAACACATGCAGTACAGCAACCGCGAATTAAAGCCAAGCAGTGGAACAGCGACGATTTATCAGGGATGCTGCAAGCCTTTCCGACCTCCTGTTTAGGGCGTGGTGCTGGTAGTAAAGAAGTACCAAATTCGAGGTTATTCCTGCGACGCTGTACCAAATTTTTCAGTTATTTTCACAAAATTCTACATTCTAGTCTCCAAGTTCCCTCTTCGTAAAACCTCGGCGTTTTCTGAGTGCGTCAATATTTATTTGCCAAACGAGGTTGTAAGATGGATCAATTTATTGAGCGGCCTATCGTTTCGATCTGTTTCGGGTAGGTGACAACTCTAAAGCCTCCGCTCAATGAATCCATCCACCTCACAACCTCGTTTAGCATAGACATATTGGCACACTCTACATTTTAATGGTATGAGATCATATTATAGTATGATGTGATATTATATTATATTATATGATACTATGTTATATTATTATAGTATTCATCGGTTTATTCTGCCCCCAGTGGTGTTCCACAGGGTGGAGTACTATCGCCTTTACTTTTTCTTTTGTATACGTATGAGATTCCTGATTCAGTTCAAAGGTTTGGAGTTTCTTGTAAAATGTACGCGGATGATATAAAGGTCTATAGAGAAGTCGACAATCAAGAAAGCTCCTGTGATGTCCAAGCGGCTATAAATTTTGTAGAGAATTGGGCAAGCACCTGGGAACTACCCCTTTCGGCTGAAAAATCGCATTGTCTCGTGATTCAATCTAAATCTCAAAGTCACCGTCCAACATACACACTCAACGGGTCAATTTTAGAGCAGCTTACAAGTGCACGAAATTTAGGGTTCCATTTCTCGAGTAACCTAAACTTTGAGCATCATTATAAAGCACTTGTAAAGAAGGCTAACTACCGAATTTATAACTTGTTTAAGGTACTGATAACCAAAGATCAACCTTCTTTTGTGAGAGCCTACAAATCTTACGTAAGGCCCATTGTAGAATGTGGTGTCTCAGTTTTCAGTCCCTGTCAAAAGAAGGACATAAAACTCCTTGAAAGTGTTCAGAATAACTTTACCCGTAAGCTTTTTCTAAAGTGTCGTGGTCTAAATTACGACAATATTCCGTGTGGGTCTGACAGGGCCAAAATGCTTGGGTTGTCTGGCCTTGAGACTACACGAAAGCGAGCTGATTTAGTTATGTTGTTCAAAGTTCTGACAGGAAGGCTTTCCATTGACCCAATTGGATTTTTTGCCACCCCTTTGACAACTGATAGAAGAGGGCATCTCCGACTCTACCTGCCATTTCCAATGTCAAAAGTAAGGCCAAGTTTCCTCATTCATAGAAGCATCAGGGAGCTCAACTCCCTACTTTCTGAGAATGAGAACATGATTAACATGTCTTTGTCTTCTTTCAAACGTCTAATTACACTAAAGTTTCGTTAGGCTTGTTTTTTATTTGTTATATGTTATTGTTAGAATTTTACCGCATGTGATTGTTATCCGTGCCTTGTAATAAATAAATAAATAAAAATATTGGCACTAAGAACGACATATACGAAAAATTGCTTATGAACTACAAATATCAAATTGTTTACACATTTGCAACCTACACTCTATGTTAGCATGTTTCCCAGAGAATTTCAGAAGACAACGCGACATCAAACCCACTGGCTACGAAGTCGTTGAAGATTCTGTAAAATTCAACGACACCGCACTTTCAGCTCAAATCAAGAACAAGGTATGTCATTGCGGGAGAATAAGTCACAGGACGTGTTTCCAATTTTTGTTTTTAGTCTAGCTGTTAGCTAAATATTCATAGCTGCTAGTATTATAGAAGTGGACTTGGAGTATTCGCGTAGCATCTCCAACTGTGCACATACCTACGTTACATAGATGAAAATAGCCGATGTGCTGGTTGGTGCTACGTGTGTTATTATGACCATGTAGTGCGGTAGTGCGACTCAGGGTGTACATACATGTATGGTGTGTTAGATCTGGGTGTTACGCCTAACTAAGCGATATTGTGCAATGGTGATAGAATCGCAAAATACATGCAGTCTGCTGCGATGTGGGTTTAACCTATGTGGACAACGTAGTACGAAGAGAACATTTCTAGACTCGTAGGTTTGTGGGAACTTTCGCATATATTTCGGGTAAATTTGTGCATTTGAATTTATTGTTTGAGTGCCAAAGCATAGAAAGACTCTGCCGAGTATCAGTCCTACTCTTCAGAATTGCGCAGCTGGGTTCGCAGTACATAGTCGCTTATACATGGTGTAAAGAATCTGCATTTATTCATGTTTTTGAAGCTCGTAAAGGAGCGATTTCTCTTTGCGTATTCTATACCTGGACCTCGATCCTGATGATCCACTTTTCCATCGATTGATCTTTCCTCCTGAGAACGGCCAGTAGCAAACATGGGAATCAGGACAAAAGACAACGTTATTCAATCCCTCTTGGGATGCGCCACGCGTTCTACTTCAGCGAGACATCGTGGAAGCAACTTGAATGCGTATTGACCTATACAATAACTTGTGTTGGCCAGCCGATATAAGAGTCAGCGTGTTCTCCTTCCCAGACGTGTCTGGTGTCACTGCACGGACGAGAAGTGAGAGCAAGTAATCTCGAATCAGGTATACGCAACAGTCACCACCTGCTCCAACTGCTCTACCACGCGCCCGAAGCAAACATAAACAGTAAGTATTGGAAGAAACACTGACGTGGCCATCGGCTGGCGACTGCATGTCATTGTATTGTTTGCCAAATATGCACTCACTTTGCTTCGTTTATTTCTCGCAGAAATAGAATGTGTGGGACAACCACAAAGGATTATTAAGGCCGTGCTTTATCCCCATCTGAAGACAATTAACGCTGTAAAAATGTACACTTTTCAGGACCTCACTCTCGACCTCTTCATAGTCGCTCTAGAAGACTCAACTTTCCGGTGAGTCAGTTTAAATTTAATTTTTTTAGTCGCATGGCCTATTTTGTTTGTTGTTCTTACATAGAGTGCGCGTCCTTGAGATGCAGTTGAATAAATAAATAAATAAATAAATAAATAAATAAATAAATATAATACTATTGTGCACTATGAACAGAACATTGGGCTTTACTTATGAGGAATGAAATTCCTTCTCAATTAGCTGGTGTTTATTCGTGAAAGCTCTCATGTTTAGAAAACAGTTCACATTCAAAAACTCTCTGTCACGAAATTTTTTGCATTTACACTCAATGGTCCGTTCGCATGAGTGTGTTTCCATTTTCAGTAGGAAAGGTACACGAAGACTAATGAAAGTTCTTGCTTTTGTTGCAATCGCGCGAATAGAAGGGAGTCACGTATGCAAAACTTTCAGTTGTTTGTTATTTGTTTTTTGGCAGTATTCAAAAATTCTTCAGACGTGGGTAAGGAAGGTGTGGTGAAAAAATTCTTCACGTGGGCTACTCACGTGTCTCTTCTTGGCTTTCAGCTTTTCACTATGATGCCGCTTTTCTTGACATTTATGTTGGTAGGAGTGAGAAGGAAATAAGACCGAAAGAGGTGAGAAACTTTAATCTTGAAAATGCAAACAATGCATTTTGAGGCTTGTCATTGACGAACCGAAAGGAGCCATTCGAAAGCGCTTCCGTCCTCTGGATGCTCTCAAAGATAAGGACCCAAAACAGCAGAAGTGAGGTTCTTTTAGCTCTGCACACGTTCTAATGTGATCACAGCGTTTCAATTTCAGATTGAAAAAGAGCAAGACTGAGAAGACCGTTTCCAAGTTAATAACAGTAGATGGGCATCGCGTTGTCGTCACTCACAGCCCGTTCCGTGTCGATTTCTACTCAAAAGATGTTCTGGTACGATCTCTGTTCTATGAATAGAAGAAGACTTCGATATGCATTGCTTTGCGTGCGCTGTCTACACGCACAACATTTTATAATAGTGTGAGGGGAAAGGGGTGTACAATGCTTAAGTTCGAGAGAATTTGATCCCACTTCACTCAAACGACTATCTAGGTCACGTCAGTCAACTCCGCTGGACTACTCATGGTGGAGCCCTTCAAGAAAAAGGCTCTGCTAACGGATCGCGAGAAGGGTTATTGGGAGGAGACCTTCCTAGATCACAAGGACTCCAAGCCACATGGTGAGGAGACAGGAGCAGTAGCCGAGAGTAGCGATGGAGTTATGTTTTGAGTTGCAGGATCTTCGTCTGTCGGCGTTGACATTTCTATAATTGGAATGAAATTCGCATATGGTATCCCAGAACACGCAGAGTCGTATGCACTGCGCGATACAAAGTAAGTTTTCGCTTGCGTAGTCAGATATTAGAGTATGCTAGAGTTCTGAAGCTCTCAAGCACAAGACATATATGTACGTTCCTGAACGTCCGGTATTTATTCCCAAGCGCTGCTCCGTTACAGCAAAAACGGTACATGTCAAGAAAATGGGCAGCGTTGGGGGTATTTTGGGGCATCACTCCCAAATGGAATATTTGTGGTTCTTTGCACCTTTTACGTGACATAACACTAATTTACTACGCAGTCTTCGCAGAAATTTGTAGCTTAATTGAATTTGACCCCTGACCCTTTGGGTTTGAGTGGGAATTGTCTTGAGGCTTGAGTTAGCTCGCAAACGAGTCCGCCGGCAAGACTGCTTCGCTCAGCCCAAGAGGAAGAGCGTAAGGCGCGACACTCGAGAGGTGCGCCATCATTCTGCACTGCCGCGAAGCTGTGCTGTCGAGAGATTCCGACCCTCCGTCGTCGCCGAGAGAACAAGCGAGAGCGTTCCCGAGGCGCTATCTGCCTGCGGTTAAGAGCGGCCGAAGGAAGGTGCGGCTCTCGATGAAACATCGTGAGTTCCAGGCTCACGACAGGGAGGTGAGGTCGCGGCATCCGATCAGGTCTTATCGAATAGGCTTACCATTCAGAGATTCATGGTCGGTACCTGATTTAGAAAGGGTGTGTCCCGTTGGTGAAGCATGCGAAGCAGAATTGACAAGGCCACAGGAACACTCATCGTCAATACTAAAGCAGCGTATACAATCCTCACTTTGACATTGATTCTCTTGAACGAAAGCAGAACACTGCTTAAGCCAAACCGAGCACTTTCACAATCTCAATGCGGGTGTTCTTCAAATGAGACTGTACACGTTTTCGCTGAATCAGAACAGTTTTTGGTTGATGTTATTATGTTAAAAATTAGCTGGAACAGATTGCCACAAGAAATTAGTACACAGTTGGAATAGACATCAAGCCGCTATTCTTTCAGTTTTTGAAAAATTCTATTTCGTACTTACCTGGAAGTGTAAAAAACCACAAGCGTTTCGTCTGTCCGCATGCACTCGCACCATGCGTGTGTTTTGTTTGTTTGATTGCAAAAATGTAATTCATCACTACGCAACTCCTTACAAACACCATTACCGCTATCCTTTGAAAAAAGCCCTAAGGTAACCCCCTTCCTTTTGACCCGTAGTGAATTGTTCTTTTCGCATATGAAAATACAAGGATTGTATGACCAGTTAATCAGCGTATTCATTTTTCTGCCCACGCTGTATATGCATGCAATCGTTTTCATTTTGAAGACCAACATTTCATTTCAGCCTTCTTAAAAGTTGCATTGTGCACGAAAATACACTGTGTTTTTATAGAAAGTCCAATTTGCCATGGGGAATTTTCAGTTCGGTTTGGAAAACGTTATGTATAAGTTTAAAATGATTAATTTGATAACGTTCTAGAGAGCTTGGAGATTGCTCGGTTAAGAGTGAAATGATACAAAATAGGAAGCGTCATTTTTTCCGTTTTTCTCGTTAATGAGACAATCCATTTACGTTTCTTTTTACTTCTTTTGCGTTTAACTAGTTATTTATTTATTAGGCTAGCTCGGCTCACTGACAGTGTGCGGAGCTTCAGCCCCTTCTTGCTAGAAGGGAATCGCCGGCGAAGGGTAGTCGGGCAGCTCTCCCTGATAGTCATGTTTGCTGCTTCACAGCGGCTCTTTGGAGCATGTGTAGCTAGGTATGGTGTGGAGTGGAACACCTACATTATGGAGATGATGATTTCAGGCATTATGAGCCGTATAGGCTTTACAACCTCGACGTGTTTGAGTACGAATTAAACAACCCGATGGCACTCTACGGATCCGTGCCTTACATAGTTAGTAGCTTTCATACTTTCCTCTGATTTTTGAAAAATTTTAAACGTCGTTATATTTCATGAGTCATGTTATTTAGACAGCCATGAACCCCAAGAGAACTCTTGGGCTCCTGTGGCTTAATGCTGCCGAGACATGGGTTGATATTGAGCATACTACCGCTGACAAGGTAAGGCTTTATGACCTTATATAAACACGGGTAAGTATTGAAAACTAAAAGCTTCAGTGGTGAAAAGTTTGCTCCGAGAAATGAGGGGTTTCATGTCGCTTAGCTAGCATGGCTGGAACGTTCCTATCTTGATTGAAGAAGCAAGAACACCGAGTGACCGCTCTGTGCTCCACTTTTCCTGTAAATCTATTGTGTAGAGCAGGACAGGCTATTTACAAAAAAGGAACGCCGCGTTCGTTCATGTAAAGTGGAAAACGACGCAAACTGAGCACTTGGCACTAACACAGAGTATCTTTGAATTACATCACGTACTTTCTCACAGTATAGCTTATTATCAAACAAGTCTCACGGAAATTAAAACATTTGAATGCCAAAGCAAGAATCTGCTTCGATTCATTCGAAGAGTCAAACCTAGAAGCGTCTTAGAGTCGATCCAAAACACCATTGATACGGGGAAAAGAAATGTCACTACTATAGAAACATACTAAATTATTTATTTATTTATTTATTTATTTATTTATACGGATGAGCACAATAGAGCCTTAACAGCATGACCAAGAATATCTCCTTCGCCCTTTTTTCTACGAAGTCCTACTGTGTGCGTAGTGGCACAGTTGGAGTAGCTGCCGGCTATCGCGTACCCCTGATTCCAGGTTCTTCTTTCGGATGTCTCACTCAGATCAGACCCTTCCATCCCTCTGGGGTCGATGAATTGATAGGAGACTTGCCTGAGGAGAATAAAGCACTGACTTGACCATGTGTTGGCCAACGCTAGTTACTGTATCTAAGTACGCATTCAAATTACCTCCACGATATGCGGCAGAATTTCAATGCGCGGCGCATTCCACAAAGGGGTTGATTAACGCCGACCTTCATCTTTATTCCAACAATATTCCGACTGATGAATTCAGCCAGAGAGGCGAGAGGAGGGTTGTAGAGCGAAACCTCCCTTGAGCCCTAGCTCGACCATGAAGCGCTGAACTATCACCTGTATTACCTATCGTAGAGTTGCTCGAGCGCGCACCAGCAACGTCTCCACTCGTCCCTTTCGCGTGCCAGAATGATTCAGTGGATCCTCCTCGCTCGTGGGAAACGAAAAGCATCATATCATTTGTTCAGGGCTTTCACGAAGAAGTCGGAGAAAATCGTGGAGGGGGAGGGGGGTCCTGGTGTTCTCTTGACATTTCGCAATCCTATTGGTGAAGAGTCTGGTCCAGCGGGAGCGGGTGTCTGTGAAGCGCATTACCCACCTAATTTTCGACGACTTAGCCTATGCGAAAGCGTCTCCGATCTTCAAACGTCGGCGAAGCTCGGAACTCCGAAGGCCTTCTCTCACTTGCGTGAAACGAGTCACTTCGAGCATCGACCTCTCGATTTCCGCTGTGCGACACTGGTCACGTGTTCATGTCGCTTTCGAGTAGCCCAGGTCTCTGAGGCGTACGACTTTTTATCGGTGGACACGAAGCCGGACGTTCTTCGAATTTTCATGACTTCTTCGGTGCTCTTGAAAGCACCCAAACCGCTCGTTTCCTCCTGCCCAGCTCTGGCACAAGGTCTATGGCCTTGCTGACTCCACGACCTAGATACACGTAGCTGGAGCATTCGAGGATGTAGATACGAATAGACACTCACTAGAAATTTTACGGATGAAGGATAAAGAACAGCGTTAACCAATCCCTTCTGGGATGCATCATTCTCTTCTACGGAATGTCGTGGAGGCAATTTGAGCATGTATTTGGCCTACACAATGACTCGCGGTGACTAGCCGACGAATAAATCAGCGCCTTCTCCTTCCACAGCAAGTGAATTCCAACTCAGTGACCCCAGAGATGGAAGGCTTGGTTGGCATGGGCGAGAAATCCGAACCAAGAACCTAGTTTCGGGTGCACGCGACAGTCGGTACCTCCTCCGACTGCGCTACCGTACGCCCATATTACTATATTTCGAGTGATTTCCCTAGGTCACTTCATGGAATAAATACTCATTTGAATGTGTACTTCACGAAGATGTTTTAGAGCTTAAGATTACGGTGAAATAAACGTTTTGAATGAATATTTGGAAGCAGAATTCGCAGACCATTGCTAAGAAATGTTGAATAGAGAAATTGAGTTTTTGAAAACTTTTGGCCAAAAGAAAGTCTCACAATTGGGCTAATTGCGATTGCGTAACCTAAATTTGATAAAGTTTCAGCCAAAGCACTAGGCTTATTAGCAGGACTATGTCCCATGTAAATGCTAATTATTTTAGGGTCCTCTGGCGAAAGTGGTGGCCGATGCTGACACTCAGGCAAAGAATGTGCGCCAAATAAACGCCCATTTTATGTCTGAATCTGGAGTGCTCGACCTCTTCGTAACTCTCGGACCGAATCCGGCCGACTCAGTTCGACAGCTGGCGGCACTCACTGGGGTCTACCCACTGCCGCCGGTAAATTAATCACAACAAAATAGACTCCCTCTTGCACTTGATTTCGCGTCCGAATATTTGTTGTGCTAAAATTTCACATAGTGCATGATTTAGGAGTTTTCCTTAGCCTACCACCAGTCTCGCTGGAATTACAACGATGAAAAGGACGTCAAGGAGGTGGCTTTCAAGTAGCAGTCTTCCAGGAAGTCGAGATTGTTATTAGTCATCTTAGGTACACGAAGGCTTTGACAAACACGACATTCCCGTTGATGTACTTTGGTTGGATATTGAACACACAGATGGCAAACGATACTTCACTTGGGATAAGGAGAAGTTCCCGAACCCCGCTGAGATGATAGATGAGCTTTCATCGAAGGTAAGAATTCGGTTTAGACGTTATTCAAGCTCGTTGTAATTGGAGTTCATGATACCTTAGGGGCGCAAGCTGGTGACCATTGTTGACCCTCACATCAAGAAAGACAGCAAGTATTCTGTTTACGCCGAAGCCAAGAAACTGGTGAGCTTTGTGAGCTTAGTAAAAAGCTTGGTAAGAAACGCGTCATATTCCATGCGAAACTCGCTTTTCAGGGACTTTTCGTGAAAAAACGCGATGGTGCGATATACGAGGGAAGCTGCTGGCCCGGAGACTCAACCTACATCGACTTCATCAACCCAGAGGCTCGGAAGTTCTGGGCAGATCAGTTCTCCTTTGAAAAGGTATGCCTCTGTGTTGCTCCATTCCCGCTTGGTTCGCTAAAAGAAAATCCGCATATCTGTTGTCACAGCTTGGTTACATATTGACTTATCTTTCCCTTCTTAATACTTTCTAAAGATTTAGCTCAAGGAAGAAAAGTATTGAATGACATAAGAACATAGTTCAGCGTTACTCGACAGTTGGTGATAATCTTCTGAGGTTCATCTCTGTGTTGAAGCCTTGTTTGATTCGGATGTTGCTGCAACGGTTTCTTGCGTTAGGACTTAAAAGTGAAAGTGAAAGTAACAGTGTAAAAAATGTTAAATTCGGTTTTCCGCTGTAATAACCTCTCTCCCTCATACTAGTTGCCACTCCTTCTTTATCTCTGTGGTGCAAAAGTAAACGACATCATCAAGTAAACGAGCAGTTCATTAAGGTTAAGCTTTACGTAGTCTCCTTCACACGTACGTAGCCACGGTCTGCACCCTTTTCAAAGCGAGGCTCACAAATTTCTCACCAATTTCCATGGAACATGCTCATAAGATGTCACTTATTCTCCTCCATGTGATTTGAGAACTTTACTGAATATGCACCAGAATGCTTTATTCCTGATTCGAATTGAGTTTAGAAAACTACATCTGAGCATTATTTAGTACGTCGGCTCCACCAAGGATGTGTACACATGGAATGACATGAACGAGCCGTCTGTCTTCTCTGGACCCGAGGTATACCGTTGTAACTGCAACGCATGTTTATAAGCGATCAGCCTAATCTGAAAATCTCAGCTCTGTAGAAGGAACGGAAAAGGACCGTAATATTTTCCTGTCGTGGAATCCTGTCTTTCCTTTCCTCAACGCTTACGATAACAACTTTACCGACAACAGCAAAGAGCTCTGTCAGGGCTCACCGTGACCGGTGTGGCCTCCGATTCTTCCACTGCCTTTCACAGCGCATCCTACCAAACACCTTGAGGAAGCACTCGTGCTGTGAAATACGTCGCGCTCTCTTCGCTCTCATACCCTTGAAATAGATGTGACAGCGTCATTTCTGCTTCACTGGGATTTGTTCGCGCTCGAAGTAACATCTTGAAGTGTTTCCCACAGTGCTAATAGAAGCTAAAGGAGGTTGACTAATCCTTCTCATAGTCTGCCAATCAGCCATAGAAAATGCTCTTTAACCTACTGAACTGTCACCTGTACAGAGAGTCTTATATATCTGTATAAACGCAATTGTGGCGCTCTCTTTAAGGTGTCTTGTGGGCACATCAATCTGAATTCTTCTTCAAGGTTAGGTAGAAATGGTCATTCATCCAAATTTCTATTATAGATCACAATGGAAAAAGATCTTGTTCATCACGGAGGCCTGGAACATCGCGAGGTACACAACATCTACGGCTTCTATCAGGTGAGCCTACACTGATTCTCTGCTCAGCATGTGATACCTCATCCTTTTTTCTTGTTTTTGTGCTTTCTAAAATTAGAGTTAACTATAGAGCAGTACTGTAATTTTGGGGAAACATTATAGTGAATGTTCAGCATGAATCTACCTACGCCGGTCAACTCGCCAGGACTAACGGAGAGCTGCGACCATTTGTCCTCACAAGGGCTTTCTTCGCTGGATCGCAGAGAACAGCTGCCGTATGGACTGGTGATAACAAGGCTGATTGGGCTCATCTGAAGGTAAGGCTGCAATTCTACTATTTCTTTTTCAATCATTGTTTAAGCATATGTAGTAGCTCAAGTGAAAGTTCAGAGGTACTTAGTTATTTACTTCTTGCTTGCTACTTTTTTAAATTTTGGATTTAATGAGCCAAGTAGGACATGCTACAGCGGAGCTGTTTTGCAAAAAAAAGCAAGAACTTACTCAGTAAAATCCATAGCAGAGCGGGAGTGAGATATGAGAAGAGTTCATATGCTCTCTGCATTCTGTTTGTTCCTAACGATGCATCAACAGTCTGCACAGAACATGGCCTTCCACAGTTCTGTTCTATTCTATCATTCTTCTAGGCCACTATTCCTATGCTTCTTTCGCTGTCGTCAGCAGGCATACCTCATGTTGGAGCCGACGTTGGCGGCTTTTTTGGAAATCCCGACGAAGAGCTACTGGTTCGATGGTAAGGAATGATTTTTAGATGGAAAATTTCATTGGCCTCCGAGTAAATCATTTAGGAGACCTAAGCAAAAACGTAAGCATAGAAGAATAAGCTAATGGAAGGTTTCAAGATGATATCTTACATATCTCACTGCTGAGAAAGAAAATGTTGTCCCAATGTTGACAAATGCATCCTTCCCCTTACTTTTTCAAGCCGCACATCGCTGTATGTAAATGTGCTCACACTTCCTTAGCACTAGGCTCATATTAAATAGTACAAGCAATCTGGCAATGACGCAAGTATGAACTGGCTCTCACGGAATCGCTGTTCATGGCACGTTCTCTATATTTCTCTATTTCCTGGTACCGTAACAGAGAATGGCATCTTAACAAAGAAGAGCAATTCTAATCTCTCAGCATGCCAAAAACCGAAATTCCTCTCTCCGAAGTGGATATGCTCGGTCACATCTGTTGTGCGTTAAATGAAAAATCCACTGATGTCCGAAAAATCTGCTACATCACTTCAGTCAGATCTTACGAGAGCACAGTGAGACCAGTATCTCATGAGCAGCAGGAAGTGTGGCTGAGAAGCTCATTCTGCCATGCAGATCGATAAGAAGAGAAGATTTAGAAAACCTAGACAGTGAAATAAACTCTGCAAGTTCAACGGGATGACGAATCGTAAATAAGAGCCAATGAGTGGATGCAGAGTACTTCTGGTCAGTACAGCGGATGGATGGTATATGAGGGAAGCATCCGCCGGAGCATTGCCAACTTCAAGATCAAAATGACCTTTCTCCGAACCTCGAATGGAACCGCCACCGCATACGGAAGGGAAATAGGGCAGGCCATCCACGACTTCCACTTCGATCTTCTCGATAGCCACGTCCACCTACCCTCATAACACCTATCCAAGGGTGATCTCTGTCCTCCCTTCCGAATCCGACACGCCACACCGTGGGTGAAGAACCGTACAACACCCTTTCCGACAGGGTCTGCATGAACGCCTTAGGGGACCCCCGCTGATGCTCACAACACCCTAGCGCGTCTCTTTACACTGTGCCTGTCCGTACTCTACAAGCTGTTCACTCGAGTCATCCTGAAAATGCGGCGACGATTTATTCCTGAAAATGCTGATAGAGAAGTTCGGGCGCTCTTGGAGTGGATTACCGTGGCATACATAGAGTGGCGCGCATACGTGGTACATAGCTGCATGAGGAATGCACTGTTATCTCCTCTTCACGATAACTCACCCACTTCTCCCCATAAAGGGAAGGTACTCCAGGTTGTAGGAAATTTTAACATAGGTGTTTTATTTAGGCCACACTCCGGAATACCTTCCCTTTTCCAAAGCACAGAACAAAGCAGTACTACTTTATTTGTTTTCTTCATTAACGTACGTCTCGTTTCTCTCTCTCCGTCGTGTTACTCAAGATTTTTGCAAGGTCACTCCACAAAGTATCAAAGCGCCGAAGTTCGTATTTTTTCAACCAATCGGTGCTAACTGGAATATTAAATGTCCCAGTACAAGGAAGGAAAGAGAAAGGATGCTCTCGAGGTCGCACAAACTGTACTCGACCAATAGTGATGCACTGAAACACGGGAAGACTGGAAAATTCAGCGACTATCCCAAGCGGCCGATGCGGAGGCAATTTCGTCGACGTTCTCGATGCTTCTGAACACAATCGGATGCACCCGATTTCAGGTGCCTTGTTCGTTTCCCGTCGGGACCAACCAAGCCTTCCATTCCTTCGGGGTCGCTGAATTGATACCGGACTTCTCTGGGAAGTATAAAGTTATTTTGGCCACGTGGCTGCCGAGAGTCATTGAATAGGGCAAATGCGCATTCAAATCGACATCCTGAAGATGCAGAATGCGTGGCGCACCTCATAAGTGGTTGAGCAAGGCCGTACTTTATCCTTATCCTAATACTGTGCACTGATTATAGGTATCAAGCCGGTGCCTTTCAACCGTTCTTCCGTGCACATGCTCATTTGGACTCGAACCGCAGGGAGCCCTGGCTGTTCAATCAGACGACTACAGACGCAATTCGTGAAGCCATTCAACGACGCTATCAAATGCTACCCTACTGGTGAATGTTCACAGCATGCCACAGGTGTATGCACTGCTCGTTCGCTTGAACGATTTACACGGCTTCAGGTACACGCTCTTCTATGAGCACACGCTGACTGGAAAACCACCGATGCGACCTTTCTGGATGGAATTCTCTGATGACGAGGTGAGTGTTACCATTAGTCATCAATTCTAATATTCATGCCTCAGGCGGTAAATAAAATGTGGGACGTTCGACGACTTAAGATTATGCGATATATTTAACGAAGCTAAGAATCCACTGCAAGAATCTGCAATGCTGTGATTACTTATACTAGGGTGAGGCATCTGAGGTTGTGATGAAATAGTCTGAACTCCTAGCTTTTTCTTCTAGAGGGAGTTCTATCTCATACGATCGCGAGATCTGCTAGCATGCCCTCTTATCTGTAATTGCACCTTTTTTTCGGAGTTTTAAAATATAATAATTAAAAGATGTTTTTACATTTAACAAACACATGCGTCCCAGAAGGAAACGTATACGCTGCTAAGTGTTTGTAAATTATTACCAATTTAGCCACCTTGTAGTTTATTTTAAACTGCAAGAAAGTGAAAATCTTCCGCTGTGTCAAATGCTCGGATTTCACCGCCGCGTTCTGCAGCAATTGCTTGACCGACGGTGCAAAAATCGCTTCGATTTTTTTAGCGTCGTGATAGTCAAGGTTGATTACAAGAATAGGAGCCAGAAGAGCTGTTTCATGGCTTCTCCTTGCTGTCGCAAGTCATTGGATGCTTCCGTGAAAGCGCTCTTTCTTGAATGACAACAAACACTGCTGCGCAATTTTTTGGTCCTCTAAAAATGCTGGTATTTTAATTCCACCAAAGCTTCTGTACGTTTTCAAATCATTTTCTTCAATCCTCAAGTGGCTAGTAATAGGGTTGTAAGCTCTCATAATGATATTTTGTTGAAAATCTCAAATCAAAACTCTAGCGCCAGGCGGGCCCGAACCTACCGCTACTGCTGACCGGGAGGGAATGTCATACAGCATTAAACATTACGCTAGAGTTCTGATTGCAATAAAACAACGTAATGAGTTTCGGTAAGTAGTCTCCGGCAATCAAAGTTACCGGTCAAGATAGTAATTTATCATTCGCAGAAGAACTTCAATTAAGTGGCATCCATACTATCAGTCGAGCAATCGTCGCACAACGTTGGAGGTGTCGATTCACAACATTTCGAAAATCTGGAGAACAATGCAGCTGAAACGATAACCGTTTTATGGTCTTCTAAACAGTGCAACTTTTTGAGACACCCTTCATCGCCAATATGCAGCATCAACACCCAGCTATTTTTCAGATTTTATTTGATAAGCCTATGGTAAATAACGTCGCCTTGATTTGCATTCCTGAACATGCGAGCCAATAGTGTAGTGGTAGTAGTAGTGAGTGTTGTTAACTCGTTTTACCACGCCACTACCAGTCCACTGCTCAATTCTATGCAATGTCAAAGAACAAGGACTTCTTACTCCTTAAAGTACTGCCACTGACCTGTGGAGTGGCACAAATATCAAACATCTAACCTCATACGTCCGCTCTGAAGCACATCGGACATTACTAACCAACACCACCCATTATCTTTCAGGCAGCGTATGACGAAGATCGCCAATGGATGGTTGGCAATGCACTCCTGGTGAAACCGATCGTTGAACCGAATGCCGTGCAGGCATCTCTGTACCTTCCAGGGAAACGAGAGGTTTGTAGGAGGATATCGCTGTCCTAATATATGTGGAAGGTGTTCCAACGATGCGGAGTATAGATTTGGTACGACTGGGAGACGTCAAAGCCTCGTCCATCGCCTGGTGCTGTCCAGTCTCCAGCTACGCTCACGAGTATTCCAATGTACCAAAGAGGAGGTATGTATTAGGCATAAGAATCGAAAGCAATTTCGCATACCACTAGTGTTGAAGTTAAGGCAATAATGGCTCCACTGGGGTACCCCCACGCCTAAGAGCACACACCTTTTAATAAACAGATGGCGTATCTCAAAGAAAAAAGGCAAGCACTCAAGATGTCGCCAAGTACGGATGGGTTTTCACAAGGCTTGATTTTTGTCTAATAGAATTCTATCTGAATGACCCTGATGTAGCCGTTACTCTACTGGAAGGTACAACCGAATAAAAAGCTGAAGCTCTCAACTAGTAGCTCTCGGTATCATTCACAAAACAGTAGCGAGTTAGGCTTGTTTACTCGGGATACGCGAAAACTCATGCGCTTTCTTCCATGCGTTCCCAGAAAAAATAGCGTTCGCACCAAAAAGCTTTGAAGGATTTAGGCAAATATTAAGTAAACCAGTAAACCAATTCTAAGCCAGCCTCATCGCTTTCTTAACATGGACATATTTTGCTTCCTCGAAACTTGATTGACGCCATCTTCCTTCTTTTAGTAGCTTGTTTGTTTGTTTATTACATGGATGCCCCATGTGAAACAAGTAACAGCTCAGTAATAGGGTAACAATAGAACTGCGGACTGTGCAGCAAGCAATTAGCTGATGAAGAAATAGAGGCTCAACTATACACAGCTCAGCAGCAACAAATTTCTTCAAGGCGCGTTGCGAAAATTCGCACCAAATTGCATTTTTGGGTGTTTGTTTTGGGCGTAGTAAAAGTAGAGGAAAACGACAAAGATTGCAGTGGCAGGGCAGTTCTGTCAGCGAATACCTTCCAGCGGTTTTGCACTCCTACAGTTAGTTCCATAAGTCGAGACGTACTCTGGATCTGCAATCTTAACCTCTGCAGGATCAGAAATATACTGATATGACTACAATCAACGCCTGCATAGTAGAAAGCCGTTATTGGCACTCATCGCTCTACTTGGAAATTTTCGAAATTGAATTTTTCGATTGCACAGGCTAAGTCCAGTGTTTCACGTGTACTATATCTAGATCAGCCACACCTTGTTTTGTATGGTCAATTTTAATTCATTAAAATGGCTGGATTAGATATTTATAGCGTGTCGACAACTAAGCACTAGCTAGCGATCTATGAACGAGAATTTCTCCAAGTATCCAGCTGTACAGAGCTGATTAAGCATAACTTTATTCGACACATGGGCACTTGTTACAAGCGAGATTGCTGATGCATGGCTTACTTCTGACAGAACAATGGTTGGAGTTTTGTAAAATGCTGATTCATAAGACAAGAGGGAATATTATAATAGGTAACGGAAGTGGGATTCGGAAAAAAGTGTTCTACACCTGCAGGGTTCGAACGTTTCTGCTGCTCCAGCGTGAATCCATTGTGCTCGTGAACACCACTCTCCAACACGGAGGCCTCTAGGAGTAAAGTGGAATTGACGGTACCAGTGAGGGCATGCTCTTCACCCGACACTTAGGGAATTCTGAGCTGCTTTTGGCTCTTGTTCTTCCAAACTCAGAGCAAATATGAGACCCAGATCGGTATGATGCTCCACGTTCCTGAAATGCGTGCATTTCCTGCCAAACTTCTTCAATACAAACGATACCAGCAGAGCAACTAAAACAGCCTTTTACTAGTTTGAAAAAAGTGACTTGAAGTCGACATAAATTTTTTGGGGCGGAGAGGCGTTCTACCCCTCGCCCTTTACCACAGAGGCGTGGCAAATGTCTGCGTCTCCACTATGGCCTATGTTATACTTCGGCGACGCGTCGCCGACGCTGCGACCCGTCACCGACAGCCCGTCACCGACGTCGCCGACGCTGACGTCACCACCGACGTCGCCGACGTCGCCACAGACGCGTGGTCGTCGTCGTCGACGTCGTCAACAGATTCTGTGGCGGCGTCGGGGACGACGTTGACAGGAGAGCATCGGAGCGCATTTTTAGCATCGGAGAGGGTTTTCAATGTCATCATTTGGTAACCAGTCTGCCCATAGAAAGGCTAAGTGATTACATCTGCCTCGAATTTGCATACATTTTGAGCTTTTCTTAATCTTCAAAAGAAATTTTAATTCTTATATCTTCTTAATGCTTCAAGATTTGATGATGATTTTTTGTTCTGTATGTACGGCAGTCTGCTCAACTATTGTTAATCTGCCGAATTTTCTCTTACTAACCAAATTTGGCTTTTAGAAGGATGGATAAAAGCAAGGTTCTAACATTGCTACTAGTGAAAGGTTTCACTAGTAGCAATGTTAGAACCATTCAAAAGTACCTGTATTTTTAGGATACCCTGTATTTTTCGCAAGGCATAGTGTGTTTTTAGCTTTTAAACTTCAAAAGAAGCACAAATCAATCGATACGGTCACTTTGTAAAGAGATTATAGGAAGTATTCAAGCGAAACACTATCAATAGATTGCAAAATGCAAGATAACAGACGAGTGCATGGCGCAGTCTATCCCGATCATACCTCAAAAAAGCGTCGGTTTAGCAAAGACCTTTTTCGTTAAATCGTATTTAAATTAAATTAACGCGGAATTCTCGAGTTTTATTTGGTATTACTTGCTCCACACGGAAGCAAATACGCCTAGAAAATGCGAACAGAACGGCTGAGAAGGACACAAAAAGGAAGAAAAGTGACAAATTGAAGGGGAGCTAAGGTTTAGGGTCCCACTCCCTCCCAAACACTCAGTGTTTTAATCAATTGTGCTTTTTGTGTTCGCAGGACGGTGTCTTTTGCACTTCTCGATTTCGTAATTCGAAGTACGGTGGTGATGATGGCAGTTCCAGGAAAGAAGAACCAACCCACAGTCATAACACTCTATCGGAGCGCATTTTCTGCCCCCTTGGATGACTCGGCACGTCGGCGACGCTAACGTGTCCGGCCCGTCTGTGGCGACGTCGGCGACGTCGGTGACGCGTCTGTGGCGACGTCGGTGGCGGAAGTATAACACCCCCTGCGGAGCTCTCGGCGACGTCGCCGGCGACGCTGTGATGTGCGGGCTGCTACGCAGTGCGTAGCAGCCCCTACAGCATAGCATCGCCGACGTCGGCGACGCGTAGCCGAAGTATAACATAGGCCTATCTCGTAAGGCAGCGACTAGACTCTCGAGCAAGCCCAGGGGGTTGGGGGTGGGCAGGCCAGGAGGACCAGGGGTCGAACGCTCGACCCCCATTTTTTGGAACCTACACAAAATCTGATACAGTCCCCTCCCGTTGCAACGCCTCCGGATAAGACGCGGCTCTCGATATATCGTAGATTTTCTCTGGCCCGGCCAGCTGATCTTTACGCCAATACAAATCAACTCCGCTTAAGACGCGTCGGATACAACGCTACTCCCGTTATAGCGCAGTTTTGGGTGGAACTCAACGTTCAAAGTGACTCCTGTCATAACGCGACCCGTTCTCAGTTGCGGTCCCATACAGATATCCCGATAACGTGGAAGAGTGCTGAGAGGCTACCGGACGTGGATATGGCGGATGTGGCGCGCGATTTAACAGCGCTGATAGCGTAATGGGCTAACATCTCGCCTGCAAGGCAGAGAGTGCGGGTCCATGTCTCGCCTGGTGCGAGGATTTTGATGGCGGAAAGGAGCATTTAACATCAGTTTTCAAGTTTTTGTTGTGGATCAACTCTAACCTTCCTCTGGTACTCGCTATTCCTCACACACTTCTGTCATACTTATACATATAGCGGCAGAGAGTACTATTAAGGGCAGGACTTCTATAATGATCTAAAGATGTTCTTTGCATGTACACTTCACGTATTTTATTGATATAGCTATATTTAGTCATTTCGTATGATTTCAGATAAATCTGAGCTTAAAAGAGTGTAAAAAACGTCAGCTCCGGTTAGGACGCGACTCCCGTTACAACGCGAATTTCCTCCAGTCCCCTCAAACGCGTTACAACGAGAGCGGACTGTACCTTTGACTCATCGTAGGGAGTTTCGTTCTGGGTTATGGGCATCGTGAATCGATGACAGCCCAAGAGAGATGTGGCGTCAGAACGTTATGACTGCTCTCGGTGCACTCGTTTTGTCCATACAGGCCTTCCTCTTAGTTGACGGTGTTCAATAGGCTCACCTGCAGCAACAGTGGATTTCGAACCCGGAGCTATGCAAAATGTTGCTTATGAAGCCCACATTTAGTTGCCATGCCTACCATTCTCCTGTCCTTATTATCCTATAGAACTGCGACTGAAATTCCGAATTAGTGGAATAATCTATCAGCAATCATGATTCTACCCTGCACCATTATCATGTGATGATTTAAAGTTCAGCCTATTTAGCGTTTTCGGGCCCTTTATAATTTGTAGCCGCCTTTGGCCGCTATTCATGTCGTCGCGTCGCTCGGCATCGGAAGTATAAACGGGCCCTTACAGGCGATTACAAATAGATGCGCTCACGCATAGATAACTAGCGTTGATTTGCAAATAAAGGCAAACAATCAATATCTAATCATGCAATTTTTACCAATAGAAAGTCCGCAAAAAATTAGGTGTGGGTGCGCCTTTTTTATGATACGCCCTGTATCTGGTAGTCAGGGAGATGAACACCGTCACGTGGGAACGCCAAACTTGTGACGCCGTGAAATCCTGTAAAAACATAAAGGCACTAATCAATTGCTGCATTAAGTGTGAAACGCCTTCTGCGTTCTGGAGGACTTCAAAGACACGGCAGCAATCCTTGGTCCTTGAACGGGTAGGGTTGGTTTAGGAGCTTCCGGAGTAATGCACAGGAGTCTTTCCTTAAATTGCAATAATTTGTAAAACCTTGGTGGGTTATGATCCCCGCTCCTAGTCCAAAGCAAATGCCGTGTGACATCTTGTAAAACATTCACTTTTCCACCACCAGAACCTGCACACTCCTAAGCAACGCCAAGATTATTGAACGTGCCAAAATTTGATTTCAAATAGATGCTAAAGGGATTTAGGATGCAAACATTTTGAACCATCTAGTCTTTTTACGAATATATTAAACAGGTGTGTCCAACAACAGCTTCCTAGAGTGCCAAGCAATTTAGAATTTATCCAGAAGTGGTACGAATTGCGATTGCCGGAAGATCTCTTCGAAAACATGACCTGAAATTAGCACCCAAAGTCTTGCTGCTTTTTCAGGAACAGTGATACCAGTGCGAGAGGAAGTCGCTGGCTCCAGCAAGCTGATGCGTGACAATCCGCTCACTCTCTACATCGCCCTGAATATGAAGGGTGAGCGCTTCGGTCCGTCGTCCTTGCAAGAGTCTGTCAAAACGGTCATAAAAACTGCGAAGCGTGACTCACATGTTTTCCCTGGATAATCAGTGACACGTCAAATAATCTCCCCAAGCCCACCAACTGACAACGTCGCCGGAAGTTGTGAAATCTGACGAAGCATTCGGTGGAAGGTAGAGACTAAGGGCTGCTGTGAAAGGATACCACTCTAATCGAACGTTCATACAAACTTTTAGTCAGCAATTCCTGAGGAAAGGGTCGAATAAAAAGACATCGATAGGGGCACTCCACATGAACTTTCCTCTAGTATGACGTAGGCTATTATATAGGATCGAGAACTTCCGCCACTCTCAAAGAAAAAGATCATGACTTCGTTCAAAATTCACAGACCTAATCGCTCTAAAAACTGCTATATCGGGAATGTCCCTGCAAAGGAAGCGGTCCAAACAAATCAGATTTCTCTATCGTGTCTTGTTTTTGGGTTGTGAGCTCAGCACTTGGAGCTCGCGAAATATCGCGAGACCATGTAATGGGTACACTTGTTCAACACACTGCGAATCAGAGGGTTAAAATGGTAGCTCAACATAAAGGCCCAAATCTATTTCAGGAGATTTCGCCAACGGCACCGTGTACATAGACGATGGAGAATCGTACAGCTATAAAAATGGCGAGTACGCTTACTGGGGAATCATCTTCAAGCGGTGAGAATATAAATGTTGTGTTGGCTTGAGTTCGCAAGTTGTGAATGTCATGAACGTTTCTAGAGAACACGACTACTTGCACACGATCACGAATAAGAACCTCGACAAGAAGGGCACCCTGGAGAGCGACATTCAAATCGAGAAGATCGTTGTTCGTGGAGCGAAGTTCTACCCGAGGACTGCCCATATTTACTTGGATGGTGAGTAGAACGAACCAGGGAGGAGTGGACACCTATCGCATATTTATTTGTTTTATATTCCATACATGTTTTGTCTTCCATGAGAATGGAAAACGGAAAGGAGTACTTTTGCAGGTCTCTCCCAAACGCTTTTCATTGATGGAATAAGTTCCTATTGAACTTTATGTAGCTACATAAGCCACAGTGCGCAGTCTTCCTTTAGTAAAATTCCTGAATTTTACGGGTCCTCCTTCACATAAGAGGTAGTTGAGTGGATTATCGACTTCAGGCAAAGCTAGGTGTCTGAGATCGTACTTCATTTATGTGGAGTATTCATTTTTGTTTAATTGCATACTTTATTGCCTGCTGTTTGTTCACTATCGATCATATGTTATCCATGTTTGAAAACTTTGTTACCGCCTGTCTCTGGTAGGGACTTATTAGGAGACTATTGCTGAAATTTCGGAAGACAATGGGTTTTGTATTAGGATGTCGTAAACTTAATATGGAAAACGGACCGCTTACTTCAAACTGCTATAACTCCGCTTAAACACAGCCTTGTTGATCGAGGTAAAAACCACCGGAATCCAAGCGTCTCGGCCATCGAATGGGTAATGAACCTATTCCTTTGCAATAAGAACTGAGGTCACAGGAATTAACGAAATCAAGGAGGACGCATTCAACATCGGCCAAACTAGTGAACTGTTTCTGACGCAAATGAGAATCAAGAGCTCGGAAAAATTGATAGTCGGTGGGGAAAGGTCGGCTGAATATGTTGGGTGAGGGAGAACTTCCATAGCTAAATACTAATACCAATTTAAAAGAATTAGACGTAGTATCATGCTACACATATCACTCTTTCGTGTTTTTTGAGTACACTATTTTTGTTCAGTCGTCTGCGTCGGGTCTGTTGAGCAGCTGCATAAGAAAGCTCTCTTATCTAGTGCAGCTCACAGTGCTACCCAAGCTACCAAACTCCTAATCTCTATTTTGTTAAGGTTTAATTGTTATGAAGTTAGTCTGGATTGTGACGACTGACAATATTTATTTTCTGTTTTTACCAGGCGCACTTCAGCTGCAGTAATAAATAAATAAATAAATGGGTCAATTTTCGCCGAGTGATTTGTCAGGTATGTGGCTTCGCGTTGTCCTGCAACAGGAGCGGCTCTCCTCTATTCACCACTGCCGGCCATGCAACTTCTCATACATTTGCTCTAAATCGCAGCAGTAAGACTCTGCTTTGACTGCCTGACCAGGTTGCAAAAAGCTGTAGCGGATTACAGCTTTACAAAACCATCACAAGGAAAGCATAACTTTTTAGGGTGAAGGTAGGGTTTAGGAAAGGATGTTGGAAGAGCATCCTTATCTACCCAGACAAATCTCCACTTCCTGTTATCGAAAAGGACCCATTTTTCATCATCAATAGTTATAATACGGCTTACAAAAGGCTCATTTTAAAGCGAACTAGCAGGTTGGAGCAGGTGTCGAAACGTGCCAGACGCTGCTCATCGGTCAGCTCGTGAGGCCCCCACTTCGACATCTTCTTCACCTTGCCAATTATCGCCAATTGTCTCGCTACCACACTATGATGTACGAAATGGTATTCTGCGAATGTACGTGTATTCGTCTACGCATTTGCTTTGACGGCTCTCCTCAAAACTTCATCGTCAAGCGACGATCCGCCCACCACCTGGTTTTTCTCGAGATTCAAAACGTCCGAAGCGAATTTTTCAAAGCTGAGCCTCACCGTTCGCTCGCAAAGAGAGTCTGTCCCAAAAGCGCCGCTAAGATTACGGGATGCCTCTGCCGCAGAATGTCCCAATTTAAATTCGTAAAGCATGATGACTCGATAGCCGCGTCGGTTCATGATTTTATGGAGCCCTGAAACAGGTCGCTAGAACAATTAGAGCGACATCGACGCATATTTTTGGAAAGAGTAGGATAAAACCAGAACAGAACGGTATGTGTGGCTTTCCCTGAGACGGATCGATTTAGGGTAAAAAAACATATTTATTTATACATACCTCGGAACGGAGATTAATTTTGCGACAGCTTAATATTAAGGAAATACACCATAGGATGCCAAGGAATGTTCGGTCATGGCGCCATCAAAAAAGATCGCGAAAAATTCTATAATAATCGACACAAATCTTTGTAAACAAAACATCTTTATCGCTGTAATGTGTGGCACTTTTTAACAGAAAATCTGCGCGGCAAACTAGAATGCGGCGCTTTCTGTATTATTCGAAAACCTTTTATGTTGTTCGAAAAAGAATTTTACTATAGAATTTTGTGCTTTTCGAAGAAATGTGTTTTCTCTCTAGCACACTTTTGCTGTTTTCATTTAAGCGGAACGAAATGGTGAAACTATGCATTCTCGAAACAATGTTTTTTATGGGATTTAATCGAGGTGCCGACCAAGAGAATCCTTTGAGAAATGTTTCTGGGCTATGGCCTAGAAGGGATGCCTCATAGGGCGGCCCAATTTTAGTGACTCAAAAACGAGAATTTCGACATTGCAGCTTTGCATCGTGGTGCACGACGCTCTGCTCAGTTCGGTTATTAGCAAATGAGTCAGCGTATCTGGAATGATGCAATTTGGACGACATGTGGAGTACGGCGTCATCTTCAGTACCTGAGAAAGATTCAGTAGCATGGTGCTTCCACAAGTTTGAAAGAACAGCATCAAAAACTACACCTGCGGTCTTGGACTCAGCTTGTTCAAAGGGCAAGTTATGGGAATACACAGTAAGGAACGCTTCTTCTGAAAAGTGATGCCAGTGCTTAAACTTGGTCACAAAGAATGGCATTTTCATTAAATACGTGAAGGAGGTGGTGGCGAAACCGGCTGACTGGTTTTAAATTTAGGAGCTATTTTAATCAGAATGAGCGAATGGACTTGATGTTAAAAAATCTTCATTGGAGAACCTAAAAATCGTTGCACAAACTTTACCTGAAAGTTTATATTTGAAAAGAATGCCGGCACCTGAATCAACCAAGTTCAGTTCATTTCTGTGTATAGTATTAGTCATCAAGACGTGAGTCTTGGAGCTGAAGAGGCGGAATGGAGAAGTAGCACGACTGGCCCTCCAGCATGAAGCATGTTCTTGTTTGCAATAAAAGTCATTCCAGATTTCTCTCCTGAGCCGCTGGACTTCGAGTACGACCGTGAGACCCATCTCATGGAGATAGCGAATCCGAATGCCTATCTGACACGAGAATTCCGAATTGATCTTCACACATAGAAGGAGTGATAGAGACCAATAGATATCGACTTCAGCGTTTTTGTTGTTCGTTATTAAACTATAATAGATACTAAGGTAAATTATGGGTCAATGTGTTTCGTCATCAAATTTGTGGTTGAGTAAGATATTCTCTGCTGTCTAATCCAATATACTCCTCGCACACACATACAAGGGGTATCATAAGTGTAGACACACTCTGGAGGTTTTAGCTTCTCCACGAACAAACGCACTGTTATTAGAATGTCGAGTGATTAATTGAAGTCGTTGTCTCCACACCACAAGCGATGAGCGATTTGTATACAGAGCGAATCGTATTTATAGAGTCACCCTGCAAATGCTGGTTTTAGCTTCTGCATTCACATATAGTGCTACGAATGTGCTTTCACATATGATCAGTGCTATGATTACAACCAAGGCTTACCTTGTAAAAAAAGCCGTTAGTGGTATTCAGCGTTCTATTTGTTTAAGTTCTGAGAAGAACCATCGTGAAGAGCTATGCCTAACGTTAAACATTGGTATAGACTTGCACACAAACACCCGTTTTTGAATGGGCGAGACTTTATTCGTAAAAAATGGGTGACATTAAATGTTTCTCAGTTCTTGCAAACAGGCCCTACAGAGTTGTCTATGTGGCTACGACTCTGAACATCTCTTAGCAATCACCTGCACAAAGTATAGTTCTGTCTGAAAGATAACGATTTTTATTCGAGTTTGAATATTCGATCTCGAGATTCGATAAATCGCGGTTTTTCGAGCGTATTCAAATTCGGGTATTCAAAAATCATATGGAGTATGAATTTACAGCAAAAAATCGTGCTCTTCCAATGTATTCGAATTCGATTGGTCGAAAAATCGCTGTATCCGAAATCATATGATCATTAGAAAACTTTGCGAGAGTGTAACTATTGTAAAAAGATGAATAAGCCAGCTTGTCACATGGGGTGGCGCTTGGTAAACGCTAGATTCCTCATAGAATATTCCGTTCATTCAGAATTTCGCTCGGAGTTCTGTAGTACACCGAAGGAATTGTAAATTAGGAAAAAGGGGGTGGGATTCGGAAAGAACATCGCATATAGATCCTACTGCTGCTTCAGGAAAAATCTGTTTTATTCGTGAACTTTTTTCTCTGCAAGAATTCCTGCAGGAACAAAATGAAGGTAGTGAGAGTAGTGGCAGTATGGTCTTCAACCAGTACACGCTTCGCCTTGGGCTGCTTTCGGTTTGTGATTCCTCGGTTCTTTTAGTTTTCATAACCCAAACTTAGGATGGCTACGACGAGCTTACTAATTAGTAAGGTACCAGAATTTTCAAGGTTCCAAAAAACGTGCCGACTTCCAGTCGCTTTTCTGAAACGAGTAAAAGGTTGTTTTAATTGTTATGCTGTCGTTGTGGGTACAGAAGACGTTAAGCACAAAATCCACGCGTTTCTGGAACGCGGAGTATCGCACCGTCTGTGATTCATAGTTGCTCAGAGTTTGGGAGGACAACAGCCGAAAGAAACCCAATATACACTAAGCGTCGGATGAAGAACATGCTGCCACTGTTCTCAGTTCTTTCATTTTGCTCATCTTGGCCTTCTTGTTGGAGAACAGTGTTCACGAACACAATGGATTCACTCTGGAGCAACCGTCCAAGAAGCCAACGGACTTCTCTCAAAGTTACCGACGAGCTTTCTTAATCTTAAAATTCAACCTCTGCACATAATGCATACAAAGGCTTGTTTTATTGCTTGAGAAATAGGAGGCTTTGCGGTGCTTCTTAACAAATTATACGGTTATTAATCACGAAGTTGGTTAGGACGTAGAACACAGCATTACGGATAGCGCTACACCTGCCGCGTGAAGAAGAGAAGCAGGAGCAACGACCGTCCTTGGTGGGTGGACAGGTACGTGGTAACCCTGTATATACGATTCGCCTCGTCGCAAATGCTTTCATCATTCTCGCATCTAAACTTATATTTCTTACCTGCATTGACTCAGCTTCTTACATAGAAAGGCGTTTATACCTCTATTCTCAATTGATGTCACTGTGTGAGAGCTATCGACTCGATTAGGCTGCGCGACGGATCGATATCGATCTCCAGCCCATTCCCACTCCCTGGTCAATAGTGTCAAACGCTTTCAACTATGACACGGCTCGGCGGTTAAAGTGTAAATACCCCTCAATCTGGTCACATAAACACCATGTCATATATTCCATACTGAGTACTCCATGTCGGGTGTGCATTCTTGAGTAGCCACTGTTTAAGCGTAACATAGCAAATACTTGCTGATAGTATTCATGACGGTGACTTACTAAATGAACGTGTCCGAAAGCTTTGCATGTCCTAATTCACTCTTTTCTCCAGTGGAGTTCCTGAGCAAATTGAGAGAGCTAATGATTTTTTTGTAACAATTACTCTTTCCATACAATGGCCAAGCTCTCTCATAAGATCTCTGAACCTATAGAGCTCAAATCCTTGTTATCTCATAGTATCTCTGAACCTGTAGAGCTCAAATTCTTGTTATTTTTTTTTGTATTTCGTGCCATGGCGGATCCAACGAAAAAAGAATGAACTGATGTTAATGAATGGTCCAGTCTAGTGTGGGGAAGTATCCAGACTGTGAGTTAGAAAGTGTCTCGGATTGTAGGGTTCATGCTGGGGATGTTGCAAATCAACGGCAAAATAGAAACATTCGCAAACTTGCGCGACTATGTCTCAGCAGTATTTACGCTATTTGCCACTCATGTAACATTTAAACCAAAGTGAACACGTATAGGTTGAGCGTGTTCTGCAATACTTTCGCACCAGTCTTCTTCATCGAATAAAAAAATATTCTGCAATTCTACGTAAATCTAGAAATATTCTTCCTCAAAGAGAATAAGAACTTTGTGCTCAATCAAAACATGTCGTTATTTGGGTCCTATTTATGCTATCAGTATATTTTCAAAAACCGCCAGATCACTTGTTTTGTGTTGTATATTCATCTTCATTTCCTTAACAGCTTAAGCTGGGAGACGTATACATATCACTACTGAAAAGGTGCTCAATCTGATTTGGTGAGTGTTCCTTTTGAATTGAAAACCATCTAGCTTGGCGTGTAAAGCGTATAGTTTGGCTTAAGATGTCCCATTTGACTTGAAAGGCAATGAGCTTGAGTAGAATGTTCACAGTTTGAAGTACAAACTATACGCATTTACTCGTTTTCTTTTGGTCCTTCTGCGAACTCATAAACGAAGGAATCCCGCCTGGATTAAAAGAGTCCAAATTGTTTGCACACCAGCATTTGCCTTTGATTCAATTTTCATGCTGAGCTGCAAAGAGGCACGTATGTCGTCACACCAATTCCAGCTCTGGCGATTACTGACTCACCCTTTCACCCAGAGTGCCCACAATAGCCACAGAGGTACTGGAACCTGTGGGCGCTCATGACACAATAAATTTTTTATCCGATTTTACGCTTTCGCAGCTATTTCAGCCAGCTGTGCTGACGATGTTTGTGGAATAGTATTTTAAGGAAAAATATTCGAAATTCGTCAAATACTGAACAAATCCCAGTGCTCGTCTCCGAATGATGGCATGCCACCGCAGGGGGAGCGGATCGAACGCAAGGGCCCCGCATACTTCTGCGGCGCTGCCGCTACATCAGTTCTTGCAAACTCGACCGACCGCAGCTGGTCACGGAGGGGTGTTATGCCGGGGTCATAAAATTTCGCAAAGTTCGTCTAGAGGATGTTCTCTGGTAGGGAGGTGCCAATCACAGTATCATCAATCACATCATTTCTCTAAAACTCTATCTTTTTTTTTGTGCATTATTTCCTATCTCAAAGTGGAAGACCGAAATTATTCAACGTGGTGGCAAAACGATGCTACTGATGCAGTTATTCTGCACTGCCCACAGCTACCGTCACCTAAATACCGTTGTGCCGACCAAAAAAAAATTCACATCTGTGATCACAACCTCAATTACCATCCGCCTTCTCTTTACCAGAGTTTTGACGAATTTCGAGATCTTATCCGTATGCTTTCCTGCTGCAGTCCACTGTAAGACTAAAGGTGCACCTTGCACTCGTGATCTACCTCTCAAATAACCCGCAAGGCTAATTCTGGGAGATATAGCAGATGTCGACTCCTCCACCGTTGCTCACCCTAGGTAACTGGGTGAAATCGTGAAAATGGATGTTGGAAAAAACGTTTGGTCGAAAGAACACCCAAATAAGAAGGGAGCTTGAGTGGAATTTTTCCCCCTCTCAACCTGTGAAGCAATAATTGTGCCAAAAATTTATATTCCAAGCTGTGCCTTCTTCTTCTGAAGATAAGATGATGGAACGATTTCAGGGGCTAATCTCCAGCAGGGGATCAGTCCAAACGCAGCGTAGTGCGGTTGATTTCTGGCTCTAACTACAAAAGATGTGTACAGGTATTCGCAAAGAATTTTTACCACTTTTGTTAACAATTTTGGTTACTCAAGATTACTTACAAGATATTAGCCAAAAAGTGGTGATCCTATGAATTGGATGCTACGTTTTTTTAAAGGACAGGAATTTCTTCGCTCAAATACTCTCGAAACCTGCAGGGCACTAGAGAGTCTGAACTACGCTAGTGTCAGAGAATTATCCGTGTGTTCTTTGTCAATCATATAATGGGATCCCCACATAATACTGGACACAGGATATTTTTACATATTTCCGATTCAACCCCGTAGACGAATAATCTTGGAGAGTGTCTCACAAGGGAACAGTCTCAATAGTACGGCGGAAAGGCAAAAACGAATACTATAGGAAGAATCTCCATCCTCCAAATAGTAGCAAACCATGTTCCGTTTTCGCATAGTCCTCAAGGCAAACGAGTAGAAGGCAACGAAAGCCCCGTATGGTCAGCAGTGGTCAACGATCCGCTGGGACGAGTCTACCACTCATGGGCGCGGCGTTGTCAACGTGGGTGGTGCAGTGGCGAAGGTTCTGCTCTACAACGTCCAGGGTTCGATCCCTGCACCTCGTCGATTCTTTCGCACATCTACCCTGGTATCGCATTTAAATAGAAAAACGGTATCTGTAATGCATATGATATCCTATGGGAGCATAGTAGCGTAGTCGGAAGAGGCGGCGGCTGAAGGCGGCGGCTGCCCGCTTCCAGATTATTGGTTCGGATAGGCCGCATTCCGTGGCAATGTTAAAAACGGGAGTCAAGCTTGTGATCATTGACCCAACTAGTCTAACTAGGCCAAATTTTGCCGCCATCTGACTATATTGCCGACAAATGCCCACCGTGGCCTATGCCGACAAAGAAAGGGTACCGCAGCAAACCCCAAAGGGTCGTATAGATACCGTTTTTCTATGGAAATTTACTAGAGTAGTTGTGCAAAAAGACGACGTGGCGCAAGAAAGAATCCAGCTCCTTAGGTTGAGTTCGTGAGGCAGGACTTTTGCCACTGCGCCACCAGGGATGTGCGGAAATTTTGAATGATTTCCCAGAAATCAGAAAAGCCAAAAACGTCAGAAAACCCAAGAATGAAAAAACAGAAAATTTCGAAATTATTACACAAACTAATTATTTTTCCCATAGATCCATTTTTCCAGTAGCAAATGCTTTTGTATGATTAGAAATGTGGCCGCGGATAAGCGTTTTATCTTGCAGGCGTTTACAAGAATATATAGTACACTCCAAATTCAGTACAGTCAGTAAACTGTAAACCTTAGCTATAGGTCCCGGGAATCGCGGCATTTGGAGTATGTTACAATACTAATCAGCTCCCCTTCAAGCCAGTGCTCTAACGACTACACCAATAGTTGCAATACTACGAGCGTTTCTGTGAGAAAAAGGCTTTGGTTCTTCAAAGGTTGAGGCTAGGGAAGAGGGGTTCGAGTAAGTAAGTATAAATAATGAATTTTGCTTACCATATCCATGTAGTGGTTTAAGGCCCACTGATATAGTCCAAAATATGGGTGTAATAATAATGTGGAATCTCACAAATGACTAGATCAACGTTCCCACAAGTAAGAAACTGGCCTTTTACGCGCCGAACACGATGAAAGCTCATTGACCATGTTCCAGCTCCACTGTTTGAGTCTGGACACACCCTCACAATATAGTCTAAAGCTGTTCAGAGATTCGTTAAGTATTACTGACTCCGCCATAATCTATATTCCTAGTTCGTCTCAGTGTTCGAGAATACCTTTCCTAGTGAGTGTTTTAGTTTCCGCATAGCTGAAAGTTTTCGGGCTAACTCATAAATGCACTTTAAAGCCCATAGTTGCTCTTTAGCAGACTAAGAATGTTGTGTACTGGCTTAACATTTCACAGAACAGCGCGGGATTGTGAGTGAAGGGGCTGTCAGCACAACAGTTTTTGGGTGCAAGTGCTTTCTTAAATGCGCGGACACTACAGAGTGAGGATCGAGCATACGCACCCGTAATCATAGAATGAGGACCACGCATATACCCTCCCCATCATATCATCATTATTATTACGCATCATACAGGGTGCGTAAAAAGTATTGACGCACTGAACCTAAGCGTTAGAAATGACAACACATTATAAAATTTAGCAAGTTACATCTCACCACTGGAATAGGAAGACGATTCTGCTGGTCAGTGGAAGACCAGCAGGACCGTCTTGCTGTATAAGAAGGGAGACGCAAACGACATTGGGAACTATCGCCCGATCTGCCTGAGGTCCATGGTCCACATACTATTTACTCTGGTCATTCTGAATAGGATCAGCAGAATGCTGAACGAAGGACAGCCAGCAAAGCAAGCAAGATTTCGGCGAGGACTCAGCACGACCGACCACATACAGACCATTACGAAGCTCATCGAAGTATCGCGTCTTACGTTCATCGACCTGAAGAAGGCATTCGACTCCGTCGAAACTAAAGCGGTCATCGATGCCCTGATAACTCAGGGCGTTCCTACTCAGTGCATTAGAGTACTTTAAGAGTTGCACAGTGGATTCACGACCAAAATCTCGCCAT
This sequence comes from Heligmosomoides polygyrus bakeri, assembly GCA_947359475.1. NCBI lineage: Eukaryota > Metazoa > Nematoda > Chromadorea > Rhabditida > Heligmosomidae > Heligmosomoides > Heligmosomoides polygyrus. The sequence continues at coordinate 24,907,687 of OX375870.1, forward strand.
TCTACAATGACGTCGTCGACAACGTGAAGAGAGGGGTTCGGCAAAGGAATACCATATCCCAGAAGCTCTTCGGCACCACCCTGAAAACGTCATGCGCGAACAGAATGGGAAGACATGGATGAAAACCGACGGCAGGCAACTGCTTGATTTGATTCGCTGTTCATGAAGAACATACAAGTTTCTGATGCCCTATTCTCGCTCAGCGGAATGAATATCTCCGAATACCCCAGCTACGTGTATCCGGTAGGCGAGGTGAACATGACCAACGACCTAGCGCCGGAGCTGGGCAGAAGGAAACGAGCGGCTTGGGGAACTTTCAAGAGCGTCTAAGAAGTCGTGAGAACCTCCGGCTCCGTGCTCATCTATTCAACTCTACTTTTCTTCGTGCCCTAACATACGCCTCAGACACCCTGGCCATGCGAAAGCAGGATGAACACGCGATCAGCGTCGCGCAGCGTGGAATCGAGAGAACGATGCTCGGAGTGATGCGCTTCACGCAGGTGTAAGAAGGCTTCCGGAGTTCCGAGTTTCGTCGACGTTTTAAGATCAGAAACGCAGTCCTCGGATGTAGAGAGAATACTAGGACGCCCACTCACGCGTTGGTCGGACTTCTTCATGAAAGCCCTGAACGGAGGATATGACGCTCTTCGTGTCCCTCGAGTGAGTGGCATCAATTGGAGCACTCTGCCACACGACAGGGACGAACGAAGACGCTGCTGGCGCTCACTCTAGCAATTCGATCAGCAACAGGACGACAGATGATAGAGGTGATACATGAAAGTTTTTATGCAGATATCACCTTAAGGCATAGCAGAAAATTCCGAATCCATGAACGAAAAACCCACCCGCTGATCCACCGCTTGTACGGAGCGACGCTGCTGCCGCAGTTAGTCGACAGATGGGCTTAGATTATCGTGAAGCAAGTTAGTTTTACCCTAATGTTGACTAATTGTTGTATCTACTACTACTCCTACCGCCACAGTTCTTCTCTCTGGTCCACGAACCTTACAACCTCGATCGGCACAGAAGTGATGGATACACCTAAATATGTAATGCCGAGGTTTTACGAAGAGAGCTTGGAGAATAGAATTTTGCCTTATGCCATTTTTTTGACAACTAAAATCTGAGCACTGTTGAGAGTTAGAAAAGCAGCTTCGGCAAAGGCTCTGCAGGAGGCAATCATTGGGGATGACCAGCCAACAATTTCCAATTTTTAAACTGGAGGTGGAGAATAGTCCTACACACAATTACTCTAGGATAATCCGTTAGTTAATAGATAATTAAATACCCCGGAACACCAGTATTGTCGCCTTAATATGAAGCTGTAAATAATCGTAGATGGTCTAACTATTGCTGAAATCGAAAAGAATGCGAAGCCGAATTAAGAAAGCCGAAAAATGTCCTATGAAGGGCTCCATGTCAACAGCATTTACACAATCAATCAAACGAACAAAGCGGCATAGTTCTTGAGTGTATGACGCAATTTCAACACCTCTAAAAACCCCCACACGCTTGCAATTTAAGATACGAGGTGCCACCGCTGCGCCCTTGATTGGGTAACATTGTCAACCACAGTTAACCATATGGTATTTCAGTGTCTCGTACAATACATTGTATTCATTTGCTTTTATGATTCGGCAAAAAAGAAACATGCTTTGCTACTGCTAAGTGGATGGAGATTCTTCCTAATGTATTCGTTTCTGGCGTTTTAGGGTACAGTTGAGACCATTCCTTTGTCAGACAAGGAACATATCCTCGATCTAGTAGTATCGTGTCGACAAAACTTTTTTCAGTTCCACCTCTGAGCACTACCTCTGTCCTGAAGGTTATTCATAACTTTAACCAATAATATCGCTTCAAGTGAAGGCAGGGTTAAATGGATAAAAAAAATCGGACATTTTTTACCTGCACAATCTAATTTATATAACAGAGAACATATTTTATTTATTTATTTATTTATTTATTTATTTATTCAATACAAACGCGATAAGCGCACTGAGTTCTAGACGGCAAACCTCATTGTCATCGACAAGACGTCATCAGTCGCGCGATCTGTAACAGACACGGTGACACACCACAAATGACGCCTATCCTAGCGACATTTTTGAAGTGAAGAATGAAAATACATTGAATTCTCTCGAATTTCAACGTTTCAAGTAGTAGTTGGCGCTTTCCACCCTCAAGGTTTTCTCATAGAAATTTCACATCCTGACATTCCGAACTTCGTTCTCACTAAGTAATTTCATATTGAATTGAACTTGTCATGCTCCTGCCTGGGAGTGAGGTTTTACAAATCTTTATTATTAGTCTATATTATACACAACAACCATCTAACAAGAATGCAGTTAGAGAGACTCCCAACCTCCCAGCCCATGTAGAGGCGTGGCTTACAGAGGCGATCGCTACTATACCGTGACATGCCCTTCCTTTCGAATTTGTCGGCTTCGACAAAAATATACCACACAACAATTTTTAAATAACAACAAAAAACAAATATTCACTCCAATAATGAATTAAAATGATGGGACGGTGGACATAGAGACGATTATGGGAGGACTCCTTCAAGTACGCACAGGGCGAAATTTTGTGCATAAGCCTAGGGCCAAGTCATAGGGCATCCAGATCATGTGCCTTCGAGGCATAGCTCGAATCTCTGCCCGCATACTGCCACCGGCCTTGCTTGGAGCCACCGCATCTCTAGAGCCGAAACTCACAATTCTAGAAATATCTAAGTAAATTCTGATTTTGGGTCGTCCACAAGATTACGAACAAACCTATGATCTGCGTAAACTTGATGCAACTTCTGGACGAGCATTACAGCTCAATTCGTTGATAGCATCAACATCTCCTAAGTGGAAACAACGTCGTTTCCGCAATCAAAAGGGCCAATTCCTACCTGAAAACGAAGCTTACGAAGTCAAAATGTGAAATTTCTAGGAGAAAACGAAGTTTATGAAAAATTTCTAAGAAAGAACGGGCACCAGTTAAAAGTTCCGACTCCACCGACACGACTTCGGTTGAAAGAAATTTCTTCGCTAAAACTTTGTCTGGGGGGGGGGGGGGTTGTTTGGGGTGCTGATCGCGAATCTGACATCCGTTTTTCGTTTTACGCTGGAGTACGGTAGGTTACGGAAGGTACAGGTAACTAAGGTTGCCGAGGTCATAATCACCGATTTCGCCCAAACTTCGCCTATGGGGTTATTTAGAGTGCTGATCACGAATATGACATCCGTTTTTCGTTTTACGCTGGAATACGGTAGGTTACGGTAGGTACCGGTGACTAAGGCTGCCAAGGTCATAATCACCGATTGCGAGAAATCCCATATTTCTAAGCCATTCCCGGAAATCGGCTGCGTCCATGTTTAGCTTGTCAAAGACGTCCTTCACCTTAAAGTCGAGCAGTTCTTCCTGGCGGCGGTTGTGAAACAGTGCCTGGAGGGCCATGATGCTTAGATTGCTATCTCTCGATTAGGCCTTCGCCTATCGAAGAGTTTCCCGCAGATTTGCGAATTTTCAGGCGATCGCTGCGGGACCGCCTGCATGCTCACCCGTAGCACCACGGATAACCCCTACAGCCAAAGTTTGGGCGAAATCGGTGATCATGACCTTGGCAGCCTTAGTCATCCGCACCTATCGTAACCTACCGTACTCCAGCGTAAAACGGAAAACGGATGTCATATTCGTGATCAGCACCCCAAATAACCCCCCTAGCCGAAGTTTGGGCAAAATCGGTGAATACGACCTCGGCAGCCTTAGTTACCCGTAGCTACCGTAACTTACCGTATTCGCCGCAATTTCAAAAACGGATGTCTGATTCGTGATCAGCACCCCAAATAACCCCCTAGACGAAGTTTCTGCGAAAAAAAATTCGACCGAAGTCGTGTCGGTGGAGTCGGAACTTTTAACCAATGCCGAAGAACGAAGTTTTGACGAAGATGGAAAACTTCTAATTCGAAATATCACCTTGATGGCGGAAAGTGTCAACTACTACTTGTAAACGTTGAAATAAAATAGAATTCAATGTAGTTTCATTCTTCACTTCAAAAATGTCGCTAAAACAGGCGTCATTTGTGGTGTATCTTCGTGTTTGTTACAGATCCCGCGACTGATGACGTCATGTCGACGACAGGGAGGTTTGCCGTTTAGAACTCAGTGATAAGCGCGACCGCTAGATACACAAACAGAACAATAGAACAGTACAACCGAAGCGCAACATCAAAAACATACTCAGGGAAAACCGAAAAAGCATAGCAACAAATCAAATGAAAAGATGTCAGATCTGCAATGAAAAATAGCACAATACAGCTTTCTTAACGAGCAACCCAGAGTCAAAGAAATAAAAAAGACACCTTAGACCTAAACCTCATAACTCAGCAACGATTTTTGAACTGACCGCTTAAGCTGTCCCAGAGAAAAGCAGGATTGCATGCACCTCGTCACCCTAAGATATGCGCCTGCCGCCCTGTGAGAGAAGAGGCCTACCTTAAACCTGCTCCTAGGACAGGAGAGGAAAGTCTTTTCATGCTCTCTCTCTCTTAGTGTGAGAAGCTCGCATTTTAAAGAAACTGGATTCCCTATAACGCTGTTGGTGGAGTAACTTGACAATGCAAATATTAAAGATTTTTCTACGAGATGCCAGAAAGCATAAGGTATAAATATCGGCGTTAGTCAAGCCCTTTGCAGGATGCGCCACCCATTCGACTTCTACGCGATAGCGTGGAGGCAATCTCAGTGCGTATCTGGCTTGCACAATGACGTGCGGTACCAGCCGAGGGAAAGATCGGTGTTTTATCCCTCCCAGAGAATGTGGAATATACCGGGACCGGTGTATTCCACAAGAAGTCTGATATCAATTCACTGACGTCGGAGGAATGGAAGACTCGGTTGGCCTGAGCGGGAAATCCGAACCAATGACCTGGAAACTGGTAGAGGCGACAGCAGCCGCCTTTTCCAACTGCGCTGCTATGAGCGCGGAGACACTATATGCATTACTAATTGACTCGCGCTTTGCGCAATCTCAACTTCGGGGTCACCCTAAGGTTTGTGTTTTCCTTGCTTTGCTTAACAAAGAGGGTGGGGGTTTTACGATCATTCAATGATAATAATTTTTAGGACACCATGTATATAAGAGGATGTGGCAAAAGTTACAAGCCAAAAATACTAAAGTGTAAAGAAAGTCATACTTCGTTTTCCATGAGCAATGAGCATGTTGTATAAAATCCAATTTTGGGGAACCTTAAGCTAAATTCGCACTGTCAAAATTTTGAAACGGCTTTCAATTGCAATTGCGTCAAACATAGCACTAATGCACTACCCTTAATGCGGCATCTCGTTTTTTCTGAACGAGCAAACAGGACTCCTCTGTCGCCTTCTTTCCACCGCTCGCGAAAAGTCGTTCAGTTCGACTCCAGCACGTGGAAGAGGGCTGACTGGGCGCCCCATGTCGCCGCGCTGCTCCGTGTCCTTGCGACCCGGCCACCTGAACGGAGGAACCGCGGCGGCGAGAAGCGCGGCAGCTTTGTCTGGGGCGATCAGCTGATGCTCTCCAGCACGAGCAGCTTCCAGTGTCTCGCGTCATGCGCTCGACGGCTCTTAACCTCCTCACCTATGACGAAATCCACCCCTCGAATGTGGATGAGTCACCAAAACAGGAATTCTTAGAGTCATTGCCCATTCCTGCGTGACTCATGTCGTGTCGCTTTGGCTCCTATCGCCGCTCGTCGCGCTATTTCACCGGTGTCTGCCTGTCAGAGGGCGTGCGCTGAGTCATTCCACACTGACACTGAATATAAAAGGTCCACCACGCTGGCTGAACTACGTGTTCGTACTACTCATCTGTGAGTACCGCCGACTGGGTCCTCAACATGCCTCCACTGGTGGTGGTCACTTCCCCTATTCATCAGCTATCTGGATGATCAGGAGTACGGCATAGGTGAGTTCTTTGAGCAGTGCGTCTTGCCTGCGGGGACGAGCACCTCACCGAACGTCATGCGTCGACGTTCGAGCGGTGAAGAAACCCGTCTCGTCCCGCGACGTCACGTGGCCCAAGCCTCGTGTGCTATCGCGCGCACTCCCCCCTCTGATCTGGCGCTGTCGCCGATTTCGAAATCAGGCCCGCCCTGGCGCTGTTCCGATCCCTGGTGGAAGGCTTCAGTATGTACTTCTGTGCTGTCTTGCCCACCTGTCGTCAGAGTTCCGCCTCGTCCTCGTCCCGACCTGGTCCTCTGTATTCGAATGCTGCCGCCTTCCATCGTATCTCCTCTCACCGTGCTTCTCTCCGTAATTTGTACTCAGCAAAGATGCTGCATTTGCGTAGCAGAATCTTTGCTGGTGCAAGCTACGTGGCGTGAAGTTATCGTTACCCATTTTTTTTATAATTTTCTCTCCTAAGGACACGTCCGTGGCTCAGTTTCTGAGGTCCTTCAAGGTTAACTTACCTGAAAATACTCTACATTTTCGTGAAAGGCATGGCCTAAGCTGTTTGTGTATGACAACGCGCAGCCCGAGAAACTTAGATGAATTCAACCAACCATCGTTTGCTGACCTCCAAGGGACCTTCGCCACCCTCATATTTAACTGATGTGGTGTTTGGATAGTAGTAAAAAAAGTTGGCTATAAAAAGGGGCTGCGATGTGCTTATAAAAATTTCGTTATTCATTCATTACACTAGAGCAAGCACAGTCGTGTGCGTACCTACATAAAAAGTTTACTAAAGGAGAGGTAGAAATGCAAATTCTGTTCATTACCTAGCAGTTGGAGTAAGGGATGGTAACGCCTAAGGCAGCGGAATGTTATGGATTCAGATGTGGAATCAGAAGTTTTCGAAAGACTCCGTAATTCCATCGACTGCTGCTGGCAAGGGTCACCATTTAAACCTTCACTGAGCTTGACTTTTTGCCTGCACCGAATTTTCAGATGCGTTGTACTGAAGACGAGCTCATTCATTGTCTGAGCGAGTGAGCAAGAGATGACATATGCGCTCCAAAGACGGATGTTTACTGACCATGACGCCAAGAGGTTACACCGAACACGGCTTTGCTACTCATCTAAACGTTTTCCTCCTTATCTTTGTTTGCTTGCCTTCTGCATTTGCCTTTATCTTATTCTTACCAGGAGGTGATGTTATATTATGAGGTGGTGTTATATTATAAAGAGTGTGCACAATGATTTCACATTCCTCGCACTTTCGTGCAATTTGTATCATTAACGTGCATTCTTGTTTTCGTGCAGGTGATGCGTTTCATTGTTGCTTTTATGGTAAGTTTGTTTATACTTTCGTAAGGGAAGGCTGATGCTCACCTTAACCAGTCTGCCGGCTTATTTGCAATGCTTCCTAAATTAATGTGCGATGGGCTTCATTCCATAGTCCTGGTGAAGTACCGTGGAGATGCATTCAATCTGCACACCGTTTTCTCTACGTCCTACCTTACTTAAGCGGACTCGTTATTCATGTGGATTAGATGGCATCCTTCGCGAGAGCTAATACTGAGCTAGACAGCGCTTTCATGAAGCACGTCTTTAGGTTTGAGAGTGTCACCCGTGCTGACAGACAGTATACCATTCCCAGTGTGTCTCACCAATGGTTAACGGAACCTCCGCGCGACGCTTTCCGAGCGAGGTCTTAAACTTGTTTAGGCAGAATCCCTGTGCAGGCCCGTCACTGTTAGGCGCCTTTTATACTCCCGCCGCGCAGCGGCGCGTCAATTCAGGACGCGGCGCGGCCAGTCGCGCCGCGCCCGAATTTGACGCGCCGCTGCGCGATTGTAGTTAGAAAGGGGAGCGTCAGCGACGCGCGGCGACCAACTTCTACGTACTACGTTCCGTGCGCCATAAACGACGACGGAGGAGACGGTCCATGAGTCACTGAAGAACCAAAACAGAAAGGATTCGTCTAGCCGATCAGCGGAATGCATCTGGCTAATGTTAGTGGTGGGATTCCTGTGGAGAGCGACGAATCCTCTCTTAAAGCTGGGGTCGAAGTCGTCTGCAAAACTTACGGTTGAAATTGGTGAGTGTGGTATTGAGTCGAGTCCCCTGCAATGCAAATGACACTAAACGACTCTTTATTTTGCAACACGTGCGGGTTCAAAAGTAAAATTGCTGGAAGGGACTCATTGTCGAGAATCGCTCAGGATTCTCTCTCATATGGCCATTCCGGGGTCATTGTTCATTGAACATATCTTTAGCGTAGTAGGTAAAACTTCGTGAATGTCTACAGATCTCCCTTCCTAGGTTACGAAAGGTACGGGTGACTAAGGTAATGGTCATCGAAAACGGATGTCAGATTCGTGATCAGCACCCTTAATAACCCCCCCCCCGCCGGGGGAAGTTTGGTCAAAAAAACCTTTTCGACCTCTGGAGTCCTGAAAGTACAATAGTGCCATAATTTTGCTACACCTTCTTTGTTTTGTTAGTTGACGAGCCAAAACAAGGAGGACATAGCAAAATAATTCATTTCGTTGGTGAGTCTCCCACGCCACATCGAGTCTGCCGCAGCTGATTCGCGCCGCGCCGCGTCCTTCCCTCCAGCGGCGCGATTCGCCGAATACCGTAACCCAAAATTCCGTCAAATGTGGTGTTTTGAGGCGGCGGAGTATGAATGCGATGCGGCGCCGCCGAGCGGCGCGAAAAATCGATAGCTATGTCAACCATCACGCCGCGCTGCGCGGCGGCGCGAGTATAAAAGGCGCCTTAGGCAGCACACACAGCGTAAAACGGCTTTTGATTATGCGGCTTTCTTAGGACGATGCGTTAGGTGTCCACCCACCCCGATTATGGTATGAACAAAAAAGCAGTATGTACGGATTCGTAACCATTCTTTGTTGGCCTTCGGAGAGGGTAGTAGGTCATCCAGAATAAGCAATCTAATGATGACGGGACTATCGACAGTACAGGATTCTTTTCACCCGAGATGTCGCCAGTAGAGAGTGTTGAAATTACAACCGCCTGTTTCAACGGTAGCACCTGAAGCACATGAAAGTGAGAAAAAATGGCACAAAGACAAATTAAAAGCAAGTCTTCTGTACCCGCATCACCTGAAGTCTGCCGCGCTTCCTCGAAATTTCCACCGATGAGGCCTAACGCACTGCTCGCTCTACCGTAATCAGAGGCGGTGCACAGCTTCCTAGATCCGCTAACGTATGAATTCGCTTATCTTGCGTTGAGCGTACTTCGCATTATGTAGCTCTTCAGAAGCTAGACCGTTTCCTACATAGGGGAGAAATCTGACAGCAAAAAATCTATATTGTTTTATTGTGGGAGAAATTCCTTGTGAGAGGGTTATGGGTATGCTACACCTGGCGATGACCTGTCAAACGCAACTGGGGAAGAAGGGCTGCAATGTATGCTCCCTCATTAAGTGGCCGGGATTCGCCTGTTGAGTGTTATTAGGCCATACTGAAACTTCCAGCCGTATTAGTTAGTACCTTGACTATGCCCGCCACTGGTTCAGTTTTTATATTGCACGGCTTCATTGGATTTCATTTCGATAGCCTATTAGAAAAAACATGTGGCTTTGAATACATGAGAAATATAAGGATAAAAGGATAAAGGACGGCGTTACTCAATCCCTTCTGGGATGCGCCAGCGCATTCTACTTCTACGGGATGTCGTAGAGGCGATTTGAATGCCTATTTGGCCATACAATGACTTGCGGTGGCCAGCCGATGAACAAGTCAGCGCTCTATCCTTCCCAGACAGGTCTGGTACCAATTCACCGACCCCAGAGGGATGGAAGGCTTGGTTGGCCTGGGCGGGAAATCCGAACCAGGAACCTGGTATCGGGTGCACGCGACAGTCGCGCCTCTTCCGACTGCGCTACACGCGCCCATGAGAAATATATGACTGCTAAAGCTGAAGGAGATGCACCACTTTCCGTGGCAGCGGGAAACCCAGATTTTTGTGTCATAGGGCTTTGTGGCTTAAATCTAGAAAAGGCGTTGTCGGAGTTCCATCATTTAGGTGCCGTGTTAGAAGGCAATTTTCTTTTAAAACAGAGGCTATGAAGTGATGAAATGAGACAGTTTGAAAGGGAGGTAGAGAACCTTAAAATAACTGAAAGACTTGCTCGGAAATCACGATCTTACAGAGGAACAGGTGGGAACAAAACCCAAGTGGAGATTTCTTAATTTGGACTAAGGTTTGAGATAACATAAAATATCCTGCTGAGGTGCCTCTTTCCACAGGAAAAGGAAGAAGTGACAAATCGGTGTGCCAACGGCAAAAAGTTGTAGGAGTGGGGTTGAAAGCCGCTTTCATTTTTTGTGATCTCCATATATGTAGCTTTCACGGGATTGCTTTCTCATACACCTTGGATTGCATTTCTGCATTTTCTTAATTTTACACAGAAACCTATCGCAAACACATGTACATATATTAGACAAGAGCTGTGAAACAAACGAAGTGTTATGTAACATCTCAGAACTTGTGCTGTTTTCTGCTCAAGACTGCAGTTGTTTTCAGACATTTCCGAAATTCTGCCGTCAGCGGTAGGTGTCTGCATATTGGATTGCAACGGAGGCACAAACTACAGAATGAAGTGAAATCGTCGAAGTTACGCGGCGACGCTAGTAGTACTGGACATGGATCTCTATGCGACTAACAGTTCTGGGAACGAATGCAGAGTAACAAAATCACACCCAACTCTACGTGATGGCCGAAATGATCACTTGAACGTATGCAAGAACCCTCACGAGGCCACGTACATCGGGTAGTTTGTTTGGAGGAAATTTACTGTGACTGTTTGAAACCTTAGCCTGCACCTGTCCCGAAAAGTGAACATTGCGTTTCAGATCTCGGTCGAGAAATTTCTTGTGAAAACCGTAGAGATAAGCGTGATCTCTGGAATTGCTTCTGCTGTACATTAATGCTTAGCCTCACACTCAGATTTTTCGTAATAAAAATCGAGAAGTCATGGCGTTATATCTGTTTGTAGTAAACTACGAAATTGCTACTTTTCTGTACATTAAGATAGGCTTAAATCCGTTGATCTTCCTTAAAAAAATCCCGTTGAATGTTGAAAAGTGGTTTACCTTCCTGAGCAAGTGTATTACAAATGTTCGAAGAAAAAGTAAATTCTTCTGAAACAAAGTGGCATCTTGATTTGGTTTCAGAGTGTCTGCTTTATACACTAGTTTTGTTTTGGAAGCTGTTAAGTTTAAATTCACAGTTGCCCGCTTTGCTTTGAAAGCTGTCCAATTTGACATAGAAGTAGTCTACCGTCTATCTATCTACCACTATTAATTGAGTTAGCCGTCCATGAGGCGCGCGCTGGATACGCCGTGTTTGACACAACAGGCAACTGCACGCGTTTCTGAGCGTCTTGATTCAGACGGCCTGTCACCGACGTCGTGCGGTAAGAATCTGGATTCAGTAGATGAGCCACCGATGTTGCGCAACGGGCTTCCGGATTCAGAAGCCGAGTCGCCGACGTTGTGCCATGAACGTGAGAGGACCATTGGGGGGGGGGGGGGGGGGAAGGTCAGTAAGAGGACCTCGAAGGGAGACCAGGAGAGCGATCACGAGGGACCTGGAAGTGGGCCCAGACGTGGTGAACCAGCAAGAAGGGGGAGGTCAATGGGGAAACAAGGAAGGAGGTGAGGAGGCTGGAAACGGAAGGGGGAGGGCAATAAAGGGACCAGTAAGGGAGACCAGCAAACTCAGAACATTTTGAACAAGTTACTTGCAAGCTGCATGCAGGTAATAGATTGCCTCAAACTAGTCATTGGTAAGCTGATGCAAACTAGTATAAACGTCGCATGCACAAAGACCTCTGCTAGTCTTTCGTAAGCTGCTGCAAGCTAGCAGAAGATTTCGCATTTAAGTTGCACGAAGGCCCCTGCTAGTCATTCGTAAGCTGCTGCAAGCTAGACAAGATGTCGCATGTAAGTTAGACGAAGACCCCTGTAAATCATAGGTAACCTCCTGCTAGTATAAACCTAGTTTAGATCTAAACTATAAGTTATTCGTTCACATAGACCTTCTTCATTTACCTTTTATGAAAGTTAATAAACGATATTAAAATAAACGATAGCATAACGAATTCCGACGGCCAAATTTTGCTAAAATAAAACTTGAAGTTTGCTTTCTACTGAATAATACTATGTGGTGCAAGCCCAGAGTGGAAGCGAGGGTATTACTAGCTGGGCTAACATTCTCTCCTCATCCTCAAATGGCACCTTTTCCGGCTTGCATTGCCTTATAATAAGTTCCTCCTTCTTGAAGTACAAGTCTGTCGCATATCAGATTCTTACTAATATCTACCATTAACCTTCATTCTCATTTTTAAACGTTTTTTTTTTAAATAGCAACAGTCTAATCCAGGGAACTTATGAAAATAGTTCTATTATTATGGTGTAAAGAAGGAAGGCACCTGTCGTCGCGTTGATAACTGACTTGCTCGCCAAGTCAGTGATCAACGCGAAGTCCAGCCAACGCGTTGGTGGGCGTCCTGGTGTTCTCTTGACATCCCATCAGAAACTCTCTGGCGCTAGGTAGTTGGCCGTGTTGACTTTGCGACCCAGATACACATTGCTGGAGCATTCGGAGATGTTCGTTCTGTAGTGTGGGGCATCAGAAACTTGTCCGCTCCTCATGAACATCGTCTTCGTAAGATTCAGATGCAGTCCAACGTTCCAACATACACGATCGAAGTCGGCCAGCATTCGCTACGCCTGGCTGATCCTCGGTGTTATGAGCACGATGTCGTCAGCAAGCGAAGATGGTGCAGCTACCGGCCGTCGACCTTCACTCCCTTGTCTTCCCCGTATTCTAATTTGCGCATGATGTTTTCGAGGGTGGCCCTGAAGAGCTTCGGTGATACGGTATCCCCTTGCCGAACCCCTCTGTTCACGTCGATGACGACGTTGTTGTAGAATGGTGAGATCTTGGTGGTGAATCCACGGTACAGCTCTCGAAGGACTCCGATGTACTGAGTAGGAACACCCTGAGTGAGCAGGGCTTCGAGGACCGCTTCAGTCTCGACGGAGTCAAACGCCTTCTTCAGGTCGATGAACGTAATGCACAGCGGCAGCTTGTACTCTCGCGATAATTCGATGAGCTTCGTAATGGGGTGTATGTATGCTTGAATGACATCCACAGAAAATCTATAATTTGATCAATATCGATTGATGGCGATCGATACTTTGAAAGCGAACTCCATAATCGTATTCAGCGACCTCGATAACCCCAGGGCTGAAGTTTCGGGCCGCTGTTGAGCACCATCAGCCGTTGAATATGGCCAGTACGCAGTGCGTGCCCCCACTCCGGTTGCGACTGACGGACGGACGGGAACACACAGAGAGAGAGAGAGAGAGAGAGAGAGAGAGAGAGAGAAAGAGAGAGAGACAGAGGAAATAAGGAAGGTGACAGAAGGAAGGCAGGACTGTCGGCCTTGGCAGAGCAGCGTCGGCGGAGTGACGCCGTTCCGGTTTGAACAGATATAGCGATATAGCGCATGACCGCGCGCGCGTACGCTTCCTCACACGCCGCGTGTGAGGACGCGTTCGCAATCTTTCAAACCAATTAGGCGCGAAACATTAGCTTGCATGAAAGCTTCTTGCAAGCTTGCACTGCAGTTAGTTGCGTGCAAGTTTAAAATTCCTAGGTGCAACCTTGCAAGTTAGTTAGCCGCGAGGGATAAGACACAAGTAACTTGTTTTCGAGGTCTAAAGGCGCAAGTAACTTGTTTTGGAGCTCATAAGGAGCAAGCAACTTATTCAAAATTTTCTGAGAAGAGGATCCAGTAAGAGTGGACCAGTGAGGCAGGACCAAGCATCAGAATACCTTACGTCGATGTCACGCAACAAGCGTCTGGTTCCAGAAGACGTGTCAACGACGTCGTGCAACGAAGTCCGGATTCGGAACGAGTGTCACCGATATCGTGCAACGTACGTCCTGATCCAAAAGCCTGTCGCCGACGTCGCGCAACTAGGGTCTGGATTCGGAAGACGTGTCAAAGATGTCCTGTAGCGAGTGCAGTTGAGCACGAGAACGGTTGAGGAGCAGCCTGAGCAACAGAAGTACTGAGAAGCATAAACTAATATCGGTACTGAACGCTCCAGAGAGAATTCCTATGGTAAACGTGCGGAAGAACGCGGAGGAATCTAGATGTCAGTTGATGTTAGGTTTAAAAAATTGCTATCCGTGGGTTAGTGATGCTGCAAGATCAAGCGAAGCACTTGTGTATATATGTACATATGCATGCATACGTGTGGCTGCAGAATCAAGATTCATTTTCCTAAGGCAAGGTCTCGTGCACTAGCTTCCTTTTCTACTCAAAGAGCTGGTGACATTAACATTGTCGTATTTCGTATACCAGACGTCATGATTTTGAAGAGCCTATTCTCTTCATTAGAAAGAAAAAAACTTTACCAAAGTCATTGTCACCCATTAAAAAGCTGCATTAACGCTGTGCATGCCCGTGAACTCATGTGGAAACTCGTGCGTACTTTCACATACGTTCAATGACAAATATTATTTGCGCTACTAGTTTTTTCATCATTTTCCAGTGGTCATGTTGATGTTGTTTTCAAAAATGTTGATATTTCAAGAGCGAGAAGGGACACTCATGTTTATTTATTCTATATCCACGCATACAACTATTTGCAACCAGCAGCAGAAAGAACGGGTACGAAATCGGAAACGAAAACGGAACGTGAACATTCATCCAGAACCATGCCACGTTCTTGCCGCGTTTAACGTCGCACACGTTGGCGAGTGCGCAGAATCCCCGTGGCTTCATCCCTTTCCTTCGCACGCGGCGCTGCAACACTGTCCGCAATTTCTTCCGCGTTGGAGCAACTCAGGTGTTCCACTTCGATCATAAAGCAGAGGCGTAGGCCTTCTCTGTCAAATAATACCTTCGCGCATGCGTGGTGCTGTAATCGTCCGATAGGGTTGCAACCCTTTAGAGAGATCGGAGCCTCCACGAAACGGACAAAGTGGCCCTGACCGGAATTTGTGACGTCATTGTGACGTCGCAGGCAAATTTTAAAAAAGGCAAAAAAGCGGGGAAAATGGGAAATGGTCCGGCTGATGCTGCAGAGGCGAAATATATATTTTTACTTTTCAAGCAATTTTTCCACTTGGAACAAAAAATAACAGTCAAATGGAAATGACATCGAAATGTGCTTGGCTGTTGGCAGACAGCCAAGTATTAGGTTGTCCCATAAGTCCCCGCCGTTTTATTCAACGATTCACTGCAGATTTCGCCGGCGGTCTCCTGCATAGCGCTCCATAGCTTTCGAAAGAGAATAATTTGCTCTATCAGAACTTGTATTGCATTTCTTTTTTCATCGTGAATTTTGTCAGTTTTTAGGTCGTTGAAGTGAAAAGTGAAAAAGTGAAAAAGTAGCCATTTGCGCACTTGTTTTCCCCGCTTAGGTTTGTATTTTTTTTTGCGCAGTTCTTTATAGCACTAGGAAGACAATGCTCTGTACTATAAGAATATGTGTTGGTGCTATTTTCTCAGTTGTCCTTTATTGATTTTTAGGCCATCCTGTAGAAAATTGTGCCATTTTAAAGTTTAAGATGTGATTAATACACAATATAGCTAAGCTTCTTGCAGCGATCTCCGATATGATTAGGAAGGATCGAATTCCAAATTCTCATGCTTCATGAAAAATAATTTTTTACCTGAAGGAGACAAACACAGATAAAATTCTGCTACAAAAAAACATTTCAGCTCTTAACCCATGCACAATCATGGTTTTCTGAAACGAATAGATTGGATCGACCCCTGGTCGATATGGCGCCCATGTCATTGGAGCGACAAAATTGGACGTTCACAAAAATAATTATAACTCGGCAAGTTTCTGGAAATTTGAAAAAGCCAATGGTTTTTTGAAAACTAGAAGAAAAGAGCTTTCAAACAGCATAAAAATTGTTTTTCAATAGAGAGGTCTTCATAAGGGCGCAGGTCTTCGGTTTTTGAGCGAAAAAAATTGAAGTGATTTTGTATAAATAACTGTATATTTTGATAAGTTTTTGGAATTTGAAAAAGACAATGACTTTTTGAAAACTAAAAAAAGAGCGCTTCAGAACCATGTGGAAAAAGGAAGGTCTTCATAGGGTGCGGTGGGGGTTTGACTTCTGGTCGATTCTATTATGGTAAGTTAGCATATTTTTTCTGTTTTTCAAAAAGTCATTGGGTTTTTTGAATTTTGAAAAACGAACCGAGTTATGATCAGTTTTATGAAATCAATCCAATGTCGTCGGTGCTGAGTCTACGAGCAGTTCTTCACAAAATTGATCCATAACTTGGTTCATTTTTTGAAGTTCGAAATTCCCAATAGCTTTTTCAAAAATCAAGAAAAGGTGCTTTTTAAGCATGTAGAAAACAACTTTCAAAAAAGGGGTCTTCATACGGGGCGGGGGGGGGGTTCGTTTTCTGGCACGTATTTCTGCAACAATGGTCCAGAAATTGAACTCCAACCGCCCCTATAAAGACCTCCTTCTTGAAACTATTTTCCACATGGTTCGAAAGCGCTCTTTCTTTAGTTTTCAAGAAGTCATTTGTTTTTTTCGAATTTCCAAAAACTTACGGAGTTATAATCATTTTTGTGAACGTCCAATTTTGTCGCTCCAATGACGTCGGTGTCACATCGACTAGGGGTCGCTCCAATCTATTCGTTTCAGAAAACAATGATTTTCACACTGTGGCTATGAGCTGAAATTTTTTGTGGCAGACATTTAATTGTGTAGATTGTCTCCTTCAGGTAAAGAATTTGTATTTCATGAAACATGAAAATTTGGAATTCGATCCTCTCTAATCATATCGGAGATCGCTGCGAAGAAGCTTAGCTTTTATTGTATATTAACCACATCTTAAAATTTAAGATGACACCATATTCACTCTCTGATGTTTCTCCTTCAGAAGGTAGAAATGTTTTCCGCGAGAAGTCCATCCTTCAGCTGCGATCGATGATATCGGAGAACGCAATGGCCGCACGTAACCTACCACATTTCGAAGATTTTTGGAGTCTCTGAAATTTTCACAAAGCTTTGAAAACTACGAGAAGTGTACGACTCTACGCTTTGAAAAGCAAAAATAGCAGCTTCCATGTGATTTGTGATGTCGATATTTTTCGGCAAATGATTCAAATCGAGACGTCTGTTCATACAGAAGAATGTCTCAGAAAAACAAGGTTTTATTACCGTGTGCCAAACTGTGGCTTAAAGTTTATAGGGTACGACTTCACTTTCTGATACTGTTTTCTGCAGAAGAGAGAAATTTAGTCCCGTGGCAAGTCCATCCTCCGATTGCCATTCCGTCATCGAATCGAACGAAGAGCTTTTCAAAAGTCGTAGCTAGTCGAATGCACTTAAGTTATCCTTAGTATCTGACACTTCAAGTTTTATGGATGCAAATTTGGACGTAGATATCGCTCTTTCAGGCAAAAAACTGTCGTGTCCATAACTTCCTGGAAAAATCTGAAAAAATGGAAACTTCTCATTGACTCCAAATCTGGCGGACAATCTTTATTTTTAACACGTAATAAAACGATCAAAAACGATCAAAAACCATTTAAATTTTTTTACACAACTTTTGGGAACGAAGGTGAGACTCCACGCTGTCGTAGACACTCCTGAAAAAAAAAACTTATTAAGAATTACAAACATTGCCTAAGAACCTGAAAAATAAGAGAGAATCCTCAGCCAAAACCGAAAGAGTACGACCCCCCTCCCAAACGTCGTCACAGTACGACCCACCTTCGATTCCCGAACCTCGAGCTTGATCCTGCCACGAGTAGCGGGGGGGGGGCGCGGCTAAGAAACGGATCTGGACATTAAACTTTTTTGATGCTGATTGATGTACAGTGAAAAATAAAAATTCTCATTCCGCATACTTAGTCAATGAGTGGTTTTCAATTTTTTCAGATTTTTCCAGGATGCCATGGACACGGCAGTTTTCAACCTGAAGGAGCGACATCAATTTCCAAAATTGCACTTTATAAAATTTCAAGTGATATTTACTGAGGACGATCTAAGTGCATTCGCTACAAGAATTTTAAAGGGCTCTTCGAATTGATGATGGAAGGAAACGAAGGATGGACCAGCCACGAAAATAACTTTCTCCCTTTTGCAGGGAACAGTATCAGAAAGCAAAATCGTTCCCTATAAAATTTTAAGGCCGTTTGACACAGAGTGATAAAACTTTGTTTTTCTGAAACGATCTTCTATACGACCCCATTTTGTATCATTTGCTGAAAAATGTCGACCCCCAAATCACACGGAAGCTGTTCCATATTTTTAGAACCTGCTTTCTAAAGTATAGAATCCACATTTACTAAGGCTTTGTGAACTTTTCAGAGGCACCAGAGAATCTCCGAGTCATGGCAGTTTACGTACCGCTACTGCGTTTTTTCATCGATCGCAACTGAAGTATGGATGGACTCCTCGCGGAAAAATTCTACCTTCTGTAGAAAAAAGCATCAGAGAGCGAAACTGTACCTTAGGTTGTGATTATTGTACAGTAAAAAACAGCCTTCTTCGCAGCAATCTTCGATGATTAGAGCGAATTGTATTCAATTTTTTCCCTGAAAAAATAAATCTTTTCTACCTGAAACTGACCTCCTATGCAGTTATAAATTTAGCACGTAAAGTTCCAATTCATGATGAATGCACAGTGAAAAACCATGATTTTCTGAATCGAACAGGTTGGATCGACCGCTGGTCGACCTGGCTCCGACGTCATTGGAGCGACAAAATTGCACGTTCACAAAAATTATCATAAATCGGAAAATAAAATAAATAAATTATCATAAAATTATCATAATAAGTTTTTTAAAGCTTGAAAAAGCCAAGTACTTTTTGAAAACTAGAGGAAACGTGCTTTCTTACCATATATGCACCAGTTTTCAAAGAAGGTATCTTCATGCGCGGCGGGGGGTTCGATTTTCGGCACGTACTTTGCGAAAATCGACCAGAAATCCAACCTCTCCGCCCGGCATGAAGACCCCTTTTTTCAAAAACCATTTACACGTGGTAAGAAAGCACATTTCCTCTAGTTTTCAAAAGTTTTCGGCTTTCTAAAAATTTAGAAAACTTACCGAGTTACGATTAATTAATTAATTAATTATTCAAGATCGTTTCAATTTTTTGGTCAGAAATTGAACCCTACCCGCCCCGCATGAAGACCTTATTCTTGAAAGCTGCTTCTTATGTCGCAAAAAGCATATTTCCTCTAGTTTTCAAAAAGTACTTGGATTTTGCAAACTTTAAAAAACTTATTATGTTAATTTTATGATAATTTATTTATTTTATTTTCCGATTTATGATAATTTTTGTAAAGGTGCAATTTTATCGCTCCAATGACGTCGGAGCCAGATCGATCAGAGCTCGATACAACCTGTTCGATTCAGAAAAGTTTTTCACTGTGCATTGATCATGAATTGAAACTTCTAGTGGGAAATTTTCAACTGCATAGGAGGACTGTTTCAGGTAGAAAATATTTATTCTTTCAGGAAAAACGAAAAATTTGAATACAATTCGGCCTAATCATCGAAGATCGCTGCGAAGAAGCTTGGATTTTTTGCTGTACAGCGATCACGACCTAAAATTTTGTACGGTACAGTTTCATACTCTGATTTTTTTTTCTTCAGAGAGTAGAATTTTTCCACGACATGTCCATTCCTCAGTTGCTTTTCCGTCGGCGATTCGAAGAGTGCCTCAAAAACTTTTGTACGGAAATCGCTTAAGTCAGGTTTAGCAACTGACATCGAATCTTTATAGGATACAATTTCTGATGCAGATGTTGGTCCTTCAGGTAGAAGTGCAGGTGTCGTATGCATGAGAACCTCGGAAAATCTGAAAAGTTGAAGTCGTTGCGATTATTTCGAAAACTACTCACAAAACTCTTTATTTCTAACTGTAGAACCCTCAAAATATTATTATCAAAATAAGCATATTCGAAACGTTAATCAATGTTTTTTTTCAAAAGAAAACAGTTCGAACAATCAATAGATCGTTTTTTTCTGTGGACGATCACCGCTGTGTTTATGCTGAAGCTGAAATTAAGAACCTAACCAAAATCGGTGGAATTTTCAAAAACGGACGTCGGATTCGTAATCAGCGTTCCAAATAACCCCCTAGACGGTTTTGGACGAAGTTTGGAAAAGAGAATTTGGCAAATTCCGAAATCGTCGACTTTCGATGACGTCATCGTCCGGGCAGGCTCGGCGAAGAGTGCCCCCGTCTTCGAGGGGTCGAATTGCCAAAAAAATCGATTTTCCCGGAATTGGGCGATATTGAAACTGTTCGATAGAGCTTTTCGAGCAGAAAAGAACGGTACCATCAAGTGGGTCAAAAACTTAAATGTGGGCGAGTAAGGGCGGAAGAAACTTCACCGCTGCCTTCAGCAGCTCTAAAATGGCAGCTGGGACTAAGACAGGCTAGGCAGCTGGAGAGTTAAGAGCAGATCATCGTAAAGTGCCTTCGGTGCTTTGCTCGTCCGCGAGTTTGCATGCCGTTAGCTCGCCTCGTGTACCTGCAGCGGTCAACCGAAATCTGAAAAAATCGTGTTACACAGGCCCAACCTGCATTTTCACAAAGCCATAACCTTGCCAATTCAAAAGATACTTTGCTGTGCTTTGGTCCTTTACTAGAGCATATCACTGCCTACGGAACCTACACGCTCCAGCCAGAAAGATTGGAAGCTGACAGAGTTATCGCGCTCCGAACACGCCCGCGCGTGCAATTTACAACGGTCTATGTTCTCCGTGCTCTTACTCACCCAGATAACAGCTCTCTTTAGGGGCGGGTCTTATTCAGGGTGCCGAACATGATGCCGAAGTCCGTTTGGACATCTACAGCAGGAGACTACCCATACTGATAACTGAGGGTGATCGGTGATCCTGACCCGGCCACCCTCAAACGAGAAGTAACTTGCTGAAATCGCGGAATTCGGCGGAATTTCTAAAAACGGATGTCGGATTCGTAATCAGCGCCCCAAATAACCCCTAGGTGATTTTGGACGAGGAAATTTGGCCAATTTCGAAAACATCGATTTTCGATGACGTCATCGTCAGCGCAGCCTCGGCCCAGAGCACACCCGTCCACGATGAGAATTGGATAAAAAATCGATTTTTCTGAAACTGGTCGAGATTTATATTGTTCGATAGAGCTTTTCAGGCTGAAGCTAACGGTGTTATTGCGAGTGTCGAAAACTCTAAAATGGGCGAGTAAGGGCGCAGGAAACTTAACCGCTAGGTCCGCTGCCCTAAAACGGCAACTGGGGCTAAGGCAGTTTAAAAGCTAGGAAGCTGTGAGCACGTCGTCTTAAAGCACTTGAGGTGTTCTGCTCACGTGCACATTTGTAGGCAGTTAGCTCTCAGCGCCTTCCCGCTGAGGTCGACTGAAATCGGAAAAATATGCCACTCAAGCCTCACCCGCATTTTCGCAGCGCTGTAACTTAGTCCATTCATCAGCTACACCGTTGTGTTTAGATCACGCCAAGAAACGTGTGCTGCCTATAAGGTCCTGAAGTTGCAGTCGGAAAGATTCGAACTTGATAGAGATATTGCACTGCAAACTCGCTCGCGCCTGCAATTTAGCACAACAACGGTCGATGTTCTCCTCGCTCTTACTCGCCCAGATTACAGTTCTGTCTGCTCTTAATAACACCGTTCAATTCAGCATGAGAACCTCTATCGAATGGTATCAAGCATGGCACAATTTGAAGACATCGATTTTCGATGACGTCACCGCCCGCCTGCCGCGGGCCGCGGTCTCCAGCAACCTCGTCCTCGATGGAAAACCGCCAAAAGTCGATGTTCCCGAAATAGGTCGAAATTGACACCATTCGATAGCGCTTTTCATGATGAACAGAGTGGTACCATAGCGAGCGTCGAAAACTCAATTCTGGCCGAGTAAGAGCGCAAGAAGCTCTAACTGCTATCTTCTGCCGCTTCAAACTGGCAGCTGAAGCTAAGGCAGTTTACACAGCTGAGGTGTTCAGAGCATGTGGTCGTAAAGCACCCTAAACGGCCTGTTCGCCGACGCGTTTTGAGGCTGTTAGCTTCCCGCGTCTTCCCGCAGTGGTACACCGAAATCGGAAAAAATACGTCACACAAGCCTCACCTTCATGTTCGCACCCCTATAACATCGCCTCTTCCTAAGCTACTCCGCTCTACTTTAGCGCACTATTAGACCGTTCTACTGACTATAAGACCCAGTAGTTGCAGCCGAAACGATTCGAATTTGACAGGGTTACTGCGCTCTGAAAACGCCCGCGCGTGCAATCTGCGAGCGGTTGCCCCACTCGATTGATAGGTTCGATCCTATATACATTGTGCACAGCGCACTCCAAAGTCTCGTCGGGACAGAGTACAGCAATTCCTGAGTAGGGCGGCTGAGAATTTCTCATAAAACTCCCTAAATGCTCACTCTACAAATGTCCCCCCCCCCTCGAATGATAGGTTAGATCCTATGTGCATTGTGCACGGCGCACTCTCAGAGGATTCCTGACATGACAAAACACTTCACGCCATGCTTAAGATGCTCCGAGAACATGCAAGCAATGGAAAGTATGCTTCTCCAATAGCAAAAGTCTGCTCCAGCCATCTTTGACCACCCACTGCGAAAATGCGGTGGTTTGGCGAATTTGTATACATGGTTGTGTAGATCTCGAAGAGACGAATCGTACGGTACCAATCGTTTCTCATAAAACATCAAATTAGAGGAATTGTGAGCCTGCAACCTTTTCGGCGCCTTGCGGCCGACAACTCGTCCGCGGCCGGCCTTCTCAATGGAGCGCAAGTTTTCAATTTTGGCCATTTTTGATCTTTCATATGAATTGTAGATACCAAACGATAGAGCTCGATCTCCTGAGCTCAAACGTACTCTTGGTTCTTCAAATGGATGATATTTGGGCGAGTTATAGCAAAAAGACGCAAAAACCGCAAAAGTGCGGTTTTTTCGGCGTCTATTCAAAAGACGCGTCCGGTACTGTAGTTGATAGATGTGACATATTTAATGGATAGAATAAATAAATCTTACATTTCCATTGTTGCTTCCAATGTAGCGTCACTTAGCTTGTGCGCAACCTGTCGTCCAAGCTTTCGGTTTGCTCACACACATACTTTTCGAGTAGCTTCGGAAGTTAATCAGCATTCGCATGAGGATCGCAAAATGAACGGAGTTAATTGCATGTAGAAACAACTTCAGAGATAAATTTCCGAAGAGGAGAGGACGTCGAGCTCACGAGTCGGCTGGATAGCTTAATTTATCCGCGAACACAAATTCAGCAAGGATGTGGCAAAGTCCATTAAAGCTCGTGAGCCTAGTATGTAATACGTAAAGTTTATCTTAAAATATTAGGTTATTTCAGAAGCTCTCGGTCTTTTCAAGACATTACATTTTTTAGTTTTACAAAAAAGCGAAAGAACTCAAGAAACGAGATAACCACCATCATGCTTTATCACTCTTCTCCACCTTTCGGTTGGACTGCCTATCTTATGCGTAGGACTTTCTGGTTTTTATTCGAAAAAGCCAGCCAGCCAGCGTTTCATGTCGTCTTCGTCATCGAACGTTTTTCCTTGCATGACATTGAGGAGATACAGGAAAAGGTGGTAGACTATTGGTGCAATATCTGGGCTGTACGGCAGGTGAAGCATCACTTCCAATTCAAGGTCGAGACGTTTTTGGCGAGTCATCCTTGCAAAGTGTGGTCGAGCATTGTCGTGCAAAGATCGGATTGTGCCATGATTCGGACGCTTTTCTGCGATCTTGGCGGCCAGTCTATCTAGCTGCCGACACTACAGTTCCTTGTTGGAGTTTCGTTGGGGTCAGCAGCTCGCAGTAGATGAGTTGTAGCCTGTAATCCCACCAATCAGAAAGCATGGTCTTCAACGGGTGAAGACCCTCCTTTGGCTGTGCCTCAGGCTGCTCACCCTTGGCAACCCAGTGTCTGCTCCTCTTGATGTTGACGTACAGGCACCACTTCTCAACTCCTGTGATGACGGACTTCAACCAACTATCTTTGCGCTTGTACGAGAGCAATTGAGTGGCCACCTCAGCACATCTCTGGCGTCTCGTTCGGTGGGATCATGGGGAACCCACTGTGCCAACTTGTGCACCTTATCCAGTTGATGTAGGTGCTTGGCGATGGCAGCATAGTGCACACCCAAGTCCTGCGCAAGTTCACTGTAGTTCGCCTTGGGTCCGATTCCACCAGCTGTCGCAGTCGTTGTCGGTCGTTGTCGACATCGGATTCACGTCCTGACCTGAACAAATCTTGAAGGTTAAACTCACCTTTGCAAAGGCGTGCGAACCATTCTCGTGCAGTGCGATCGGACACTGTATCCTCCCCAAATGCACCGTTGATGCGACGACAGGAGGCGTCTGCTGACTTACCAAATTTGAAGTCATACAATAAGGGACCTCTCTTTTAAAGCTCCATTTTTCTAGATGGAGTTACGCGAGAGTGAGCAGCTAGCAATAATAGCAAACTTATACATACCTGATCTCTTTATGTGAACAAAAGATAGGATGCTATAAGGTAGCGTTAGTGAGAAAAAAGCACATTCAAAAAATGGCTGGGACTTTCGCAACAACTAATAGTATTAGGTCGATGCTTATAAAAATGACCGATTTTGCTACCTCAATTTCTGGTCATTTTTCGCGGGCTACGGTTTGTTTCCATTTCATGCACTATCTATAATTTCTGAAAGCGTAGAATCTCCGTTTTCTTACAATTTATATAGTAGCTTTTGTGACAAAACTGTCTCATGCAGAGGTTTTTTACGTCGTTTTTACAGTATGAATCAGCGTGATATTCAGGTGTTCCTCTCTTCTTCTTCTTCTTCTTCTTCTTCTTCTTCTTCTTCTTCTTCTTATTCTTCTTCTTCTTCTTCTTCTTCTTCTTCTTCTTCTTCTTCTCTTCTTCTTCTTCTTCTTCTTCTTCTTCTTTCTTCTTCTTCTTCTTCTTCTTTTCTTATTCTTCTATCTTCTTCTTCTTCTTTCTTCTTCTTCTTCTCTTCTTCATCTTCTTCTTCTTCTTTCTTCTTCTTCTTCTTCTTCATTCTTCTTCTTCTCTTCTTCATCTTCTTCTTCTTCTTCTTCTTCTTCTTCTTCTTCTTCTTCTTCTTCTTCTTTCTTCTTCTTCTTCTTCTTCT
>OX375870.1:24932998-25203056 GCA_947359475.1 Heligmosomoides polygyrus bakeri
TCGAAGTGCGTGGGAGCTCGATGCCGTTAACCTTGATGGAGCTGGACTCAGTAACGTCCGTCGTTAGATATTCGGTCTTCTTCACGTTCAATTTGAGTCCAAACCGCTCCAAGCGATCACACCAAGCTTGCACCTCTCGCTCGAGTTCATCTTTATCTTCGCTGGCGAGCATTACGTCATCAGCATAAAGCAACGTCCAAGGGACGGGCTTCTGAAGATCTCGTGTGATGGCATCCATGACGACAACAAAGAGGAATGGGGAAAGCGCAGAACCCTGATGTACCCCGACAGAGATGGGAAACTCCATCGAGGTTCCAGCTGCAGCTTGAACTCGACTCTTTGGAGAAGAGTAGAGAATTCGCACCCACTCTATGAGCTCTTCAGGAACTCCATGATGTCGCAAGGCATACCATATCACTTCACGCGGTACGCGGTCAAAGGCCTTCTCCAAGTCGAGGAAGGCGATATGCACCGGCTTCTGTTTCTCGCGATGCTTCTCTAACAAGAGGCGGGCGGCGTGTATGGCATCAATGGTGCCACAGCCAGCCACGAAGCCGCACTGATTGCTGGAAAGCTGGACGATGTCACGAACTCGTCCGTCGATAATTCGCTCAAGGTCTTCATGCTGTGCGAAAGCAAACGAATTGGACGGTAGCTGTCTGCAGGACTGCCCTTCTTCTTCCAAATCGGAATTGTCGTACTTTGGCGCCAACACTCAGGCACTTTTTTCTCCGCCACAACCTGATTAGAGAACTTTGCCAACCATTCAGCAAGGTACCAAAACTTCGACTTCCACAGTTCTGCTGCCACGTCGTCGGGCCCAGTCGCTTTGCCTGGCCTCATCTTCTCCAAAGCCGCTTCAATCTCCTCCACGGTGATCTCCTGAACTAGGCCGTGGGTTGGAGGCGTTGAGGGGATGGCTGGATGAGGAAATTCTACTGTAGAGATTTCCTCAAAGTAATCGCGCCATCGCTTCAATGCCTTCTTGCGGTCCATAGGAAGATGGCCGTTCTCATCAATGATGCCGAGGAACTTGTCGATGTCCTCGGTCTGGCGATGGCGATTCTTTGCGAGTCGGTACAGATACCGCTCACCATCGCGCGACTCGAGCTTCTCGTTGACATCTCCATAATGAGTGGCTTTTGCAACAGCCACGGCCTTCTTTGCAACTTTCTTCGCTTCTTGGTACTTCCGCCAGTTATCGGCTGTCTTTTCGCCGAGAAACACGTGATAAAGCGACTTCTTCTCTCGCACTTTTGCTTTCACGTCATCTGTCCACAGCCATGCCTGCTTGTCGACCTTCCGCCGCCCAGGCTTCGTAATGCCGAGTTCCGACTCTGCAGCTTGACGAATCGCGTCGGTCGTTTTCTTCCAAGTTTTATCGACAGTCGTGACTGTCGGTAACCGCACGCGAGAAATCACAGCTGCTTCCTTCTCTTTCATTCGCCACCACTTGATTCTTGGTGCACCGCCTGGCTCGACCTGCTTCAGCCTCGGAGGGGCGATCTTTAAAGTACAGATCAGCGGTCGATGCTGTGGGGCGACCGTCTCATACGGCACGACCTTCGCGTCTGTGACAAGACTTCGGTCTCGATCCTTCACAAGGACAAAGTCTATCTGAGTCCTGGTGTTCCCGCTATAGAACGAGATGAGGTGGGAATCGCGTTTGCGAAATACGGTGTTCACTATGGTGAGTTTGTGCGATTCCGCATATTTAAGGATACGCATTCAGGTGTTCCACTTATACGAAATGAAAAGTTGACACAACGCCGCGGCCGCAGCTCGTAACATCAACGCTGCCTTAGGGAGAGGGGGATTTCGCTAAGGAACTTATAATTCGCCACTGATTCGAAAGGTTTCGATCTGGAATAGAAAGTCTCGAAGATGAAGAGCGAGGAAGGAAGACCGTCATCACTCCTTGACGACGAACAACTCAAAGATATGGTGAAAGCGGATCCGCGTCAAACTGTGAGAGAGCTAGCACAGCATTTCTGCGTTGACGGCAGCACTATAAGCCGCCACTTGCGATCGGAAAAGTATATGTGGAAATTGGATTAATGGATCCCACACGAACTGACTGCCGGACAGATGCTGAAGCGTCACGACACCTGTGATTCGTTAAGGGCGCGCAATCTAAGGGAGCCTTTCTTGGACAGGATCGTGACAAGCGACAAAACTAGATCCTTTACGACAATCGTCGTCGCTCTGCACGATGGCTGGACGAGAACGAGAGTCCCTAGGAGATGCCGAAAGCAAGTCTTCATTCAAAGAAGACCATGGAGACGTATGGTGGGCAATGGCTGGTATAGTCCGTTACGTTCTTGAGGACTGGAGAGACTATCACAGCGTAGGAGTGCTGTGCCGAAATTGAAGTCGTGCACGAGAAGTGGTGATTCTCCTTTGGTTAATCACATCTGGCTTTGGTTAATCAAAGAGGCCCATTCCTGCTGCGCGTTTCAAAAATTGTTGTCCAGAAACTGGATGAATCTGGATACGAGACCCTGCCACATCCAGCATATTCACCAGATGAGCCCCTGCAGATTATCATTTTTCAAGCATTTAAGTCGTTATGTGAAGGATAAAAAATTCAGAGACCAAGGTAATGTCGAAAATGATCTTTTATGTTTTATTAATTGGGAAAAGCGTACTAATTGTAATGGTGTCAAAGTTTTCAGCCAAAGTTGACCATTTTATATGCAACATTGGAAATGAATTTTTGCTATAACTACTTTATCTAGTCATATGTTATTTGAGAAGGAAACATCACGTAAATTGGTATTGTTTAAGAGGCCGGTAAACCCATGTGGCTTACGACCAACCCTTACATTAGCGTCATTATTTATTTTGAATTTCTGTGGTCACAGATTTTAAACATACACGAAGCTCAGGACATTTTGTTAAGCTCCAGCTCCCAAAAAGTCATTGAGGAGTTACTAACCCTCTGTTGTCTCTATCGACTTATTGTATGCTCCACTTTCGCTACGAGCAAGCGCGAAAACTAGGTTACAGCAGCTTGAGTTGAATTTTACTTTGTTATTATTGATCCCTTACTGAGGAAGGCAGTCACGATTGAGCAAATACTGGTACATAGGGCTTTCATAACTATGTGCAAAAGGGAGGCGTCGGCCAGCCAGAGCCCAAGCTGTACCAAAAATGATACCGGATTTAAGCTCCGCATCAAAGTTTCCCTGTCACACCTACAGGAGCACTGTCCTTGCGATACGCTATGGTTTTCTATTTTCCTTTTTTTAGCAACAGCTCTGTCATGCATACTCCGCCAGTACTGTTCATCCTGTAGTAACTCGAGTTTGCTCTATACGTTAACCTAAAAAATCGATTAGTGATGCTCAGAAAAAAGTCTAGAGTAGTGAACGACCCTGATCTTAAGATAAGGCGTGCCACGAAGAGGTGCTTCAAGAGGCAACTGCGCCACTCTGAATCGTTGAGAATGAATTTATCTCTGAGCACTGTCGATATAGCAGTCTTCGTAGGCAGTCATGTGGACGTAACTTTTAAGATTTCACGACATGGGGCTGGACTCATCAAGAGATATGAAGGAGTTTTGTAAAAAAAAGTCTCACTTCACCAAGAAAACGCGACTCGTAGACTTTGCAAAGAACCTTCCTGTGGTGCCTACAACTAACTGGAAACTAAAGCTTCAGCGGACTAGGTCCAAGTTGCGTTTCGAATCGATACAGCGCTGTACGTAATGTTCCAAAGAAATCGACCATAAAAAAAATATCACCTGCAACTATAGATAAGATATCAGCTGCAATTATTGCGCAATGGAGACACGAGCCTTAAGAAATGAAACGAAATGAAGAATTCTGCCAAATATCAAACATGGGATGGCGGAGGAGGCGTTATGGTCATGGGATGTATAAGCAAGAACTAGAGGTACTACGTACGAAGCCGGCCTTATCCTTAATATCCAAGTGGTGACGGATTGTTTGGAGATTTTCGGCGGTGTAATGGTGTCACTCCTTCCAAAACCTTCAGCGGCTAGCGGATTTCTCAACAAGATAACGACCAGTAACATGTTTCTAACGAGATGGTAAAAATGGCATAAAAAGATGTGAGTACTCGCCTACCCCGACGCACCACTGCATCATGTGGCTGCAGGATTCTTGGTTGAGCACTTAGCATTCTCGCATGAGTCGTCTTTCTAAGCTATCCCACTTCCAAAATTGAGAATTTTCGCAGTACACGGCAGCACAGAGTGCTTTCCCAGTTCTATATAGTCAGCTGTTGCCAAAACGGAGCACTAAGTAAATTGTGCGCGAAATCTGAAATCAGCGACGTTACCGCTACGTTGGTCGCTCTTGCGAAGTCGAACTGTTTCGTCCCGTAGGGGATAGGAGTGTAATAGTTTTTCGGAACCACCTCCATGTTGCCACGCCGCATAATCCTCTAGTCGTTAGCGCTAGTAATTATGTGGAGGCGTATTTGACATCCCATAATGCTTCCAGAAGTGCCACCGTTGGCTGCGAAATTAAAATGATCTGTCCACTGTCTCTATTTCTCTCCTGCAATCATACACCCCAGCTTTTCCTTGTTCTGTACAGAATGCGCGTGTCAGATATTTAAGAGCATCTGGACAAGAGTTTAGATAGTGCAGACATTTTTATCGATAAAAGCATAAGTTGCCAAGTTGGGAATGCTCCATGGAAACACACTGAGACTTAACCCAAATCCATTGCTAACGCCTGCCTTACCTGTTGCCATTTGAAACCAATGACGCAAGCGGTGTTATATAAAATCTCCCAAAAACGAGCGCTCTTGATTCCAGCTGATATGTCCGAAGCTAAATTTATGAACATTGCCTTCGCTCTTGCAGTCGCACGCTGTGTATGGCGTTGCCTCTGCTTCTGGCTAGACAGAGACGCAGCCATTTTCCTGGAACACTTCTCTTTCTTTTCATTGAGTAACTAATAGATGATGAATACATTGCATTACATTACATCACATTACATTATATTCTTACATTGAGAAATTAGTAGATGATGTGTGCTCCTGGTTTTAACTATAAAGATTTTTTTCAATAACAATTGCACATGCGACGAACAGGTTGTCGTGAGATTAAAGAATAGGGTTATAAGGGATAGGACAACAACCGTTCATGACCCCGTGTTCGGAGCCTTGAGTGGTCAGGCAAGTAGGACCTCTAGCAAACCTCCAGTGTTTCATCTGATCGGAAATAAATTGCAGCTGGAGTTAGCCAAGTCAATTGAAGCATGAACACGATTAAAGGCTAATAGATGCATATTTCAAATGATTCCGTAACACAAAAATATCTACATATGCTATGCTTGCTCCGTTCGATTGTTCCTCATTGAGAATAAAAGCAAACTCAGTTCTGACAACACAACTGCACCATTTACTGGAACGTACTACCAAGAATTTCTAGATATTTCAGCAAGCACTGCTGTGACGGATGATCTTCGATATATTGCAAAAGTTACTAGGCAAGCGATGAGCATCAATTAGCTGTCGTTTCCACTCCTATGACTGTATTTCACTACTAACCATAGGACGAGTTTCCGGTGACTGCTACAGAGTGCACCAAGAATACGCTCACTACTTCTCCTCCTTCGACTTTAACGAAATTTTACTACGCTGAGACTTCGGTTTCTTTTTAGACTTTACTTATTTTAGTTCTCTGCTGTGTTTAGGGTTAATTTCCATTTCTTATGACAATTTTGACGCGCGATAGCGCGGTTGGAGGAGGCGACGGTTGTCGCGCACAACCGATTCAAGGTTCTTGGTTCAAATCTCTTCCAGAACAGCCACACCATCCACCCCTTTGAGTTAGGTAAGTACATAAGCAGAAGACTTATGCAGACTCTGAGAAGGATAAGACACGGAACTGTCCATAGAGTGGTCACCAGGGGTGTGCGTAATTACGATTTACGATTTACGATTTTACGGTTTACGGAGATTTTTGGCAAATCTTTTACGGTTTACGATTTACGATATTTTGGGACGTAAATCATAAATTTTCGTAAGTGTGGTCCTTGATCAACAACCAACTGGTGTCCAAATTTATGTGGACCGGGTTATAAAGATGTGCCCACTCTAATGGTCTCCTTTTATAGCTCATTCCCACTTTCCTTTAGAGTTGTTTTTTGATGTTCTAATGTACTGCTGAGACAGAACACATCGTCCTGTGCATAGGCTTCACGAATACGACTTATCTCTTCGCTTATCCAACTTTTCCATTTCTCTAGCATTACAAGCGCTGCCGCTTGGAATCGGATCAGATCAAGAGGAGATGCTAATACAATGCATTATTTAAAAATAAGCTCTTCTCTAGAAGGCTAGACTCCTCCGTTTCCAGTCTAGAGCTAGCAAGGCACTTGAGATTTCTACTGCCGAAGGTCGTTCCATTCCAGCCCACAGAAAGACATTGGAGGAAGTCCCTTGGAGGAAGAAGGACAAGTATTATGTGATCCATGTCCTGCATGGTAATAACGCCTAGTCAATTTGTTAATAATAGATTCGTGCTAACCGTACCAACTAGAATTGACGCCGCAAATCCACGATTGCCAATCATTCGTGATTGGAAGTGGGGTCTAGAAAGTTTATTTATTTATTTATTTCATTATTCAAAGACGTGTCATATAATACACGTGGATAAGAAAATACAAGTAGAAAACGAAACAAGATGAAACCAGGATGTGACAAACAGAAGACTAAAACATGAATGGTCGTCGGATAAAATACACTAGTTGGCTTAAACAGATAACCTACGAGAAATAAATGACCTAAAAGCCGGTAGCGACATCTGTGTGACATTTTCGGATTCGCCAAGCAATAAGTTGAGTTCCTTAATTCACAGTGGAGGCTTGAAAAATGACAGCGGGTCAACTGCTACGGTTTTAGTCAAGATTTTCAAGAGCATGAGCAAATCAGCCTTTTTTCTTCTGGAACACAAGCTGGAAAGACCAAGGATCTTTGCTCTAGTGGATCCGTTTGGCAGATCATAATATTGAACTTCATAGCATCTCATAAACAGTTTACGTGTATTATTGTTCTGAACGCTTTTCAACTAAGCGATATCTTTCTTTGTGGTAGGGTTGAAAACGGTTGTGCCACATTCCACAATGGGCCGCAAGTAAATTTTGTAAGCTCGCAAGAGCGTCTGCAGGTCTTTCGTTTTCAACATCTTGAATAAGTTGTAGGTTCGGAAATTTGCGTTTTTAACCAACGCTCTGCAGTGCTCGTCAAACCTGAGATCAGTCGACATTGAAAAACCTAGATCCCGAATGGCAGAGACTGACTTCAGTAACACTCTTCTTAGGCCGGGGGCATACTTCCGGTGCCACCGCGGCGCTCAGTTCATGGCCATTCCGCCGCTCGCGGTCGAGTGGTCAAAGGAAACAACGCCGCGGCCGCCGCAACAGTGGCGGTCGGGATGGCGGTGGCTTCCCGCGCCCATCGCGGGCATGGCCTACTTTTTTCGCGCCGCTCGCGGTGTTTAACGTTGGTCCTGGACGGATCGCCGTCGCACTCCCTTGCAGAGCGATGGGCGATGCGAGGAGCACAGAGAAGTTCAAATTCTTTCGCGTCGCTCTGCAAAACTCATCGCCGCGATTCCATCGCAGCGACGGGAAATATGCAGGAGGCCTTAGATTGTAACCTGATTGAGGAACTTGGCTCCTAGTTCCGACTGTGAAACTACAAGATTTTTCTGGTGCAAGAGGTAGCTCCCACAGCTTTGCCCACTCATCCACGCATTCGATCGCTGACTGTATCGCACGACAGTCTTGGAAATTTCCGACCTTCTTGTAAATCTTTATGTCGTCGGCATACATTTTGCAGGCAACCCCAAGTCGAGAAATTTTAGCTGGTAGTTCAAACGTATATAAGAGGAATAACAGTGGCGAAAGAATTCCGCCTTGAGGCACTGTGAGAAGAATATACGTTTGAGTACTCTTGTTTTATTTTGACCTGATAGGTTCTTCCCGTGAGAAAACTTTGGATCCAAGCCCAAATCATTGGATGGATACCAACAATTTCCATTTTTGTAAGCAGTTTATCTATTGGAACCTTGTCGAAAGCTTTCGAAAAATCAAAATACACAACATCGGTACGATGACCGCTTTCAACGGCAGGTGTCCAGTCATTTAGCAAAGTAAACACAGTGGTTTCGACAGATCTGCCTTTCATAATTCCAAACTGATTTTTGGAAACTACCCTACTTTTCTCGATGTGTTCCAGAATGTGTTTCTTCATTATTTTCTCGAAGGCCCTCGCAAAGATTGACGTTATACAAATAGGCCTATAATTCATAGGATCACTATACTGCTGCTTCTTCGGAATTGGGGTAATAAAGGCATGCTTCCATTTTTGGGGGACCTCAGCATTCATATAGCTGAGGTTGAAAATCTGTTCAAGAGGAAAAACTATGTAGTCCAATACATTTTTTATCAAGCGTAATGGAATGAGGTCCGGTGAAACGGAGTAGGATGTAGGCCAATTAGACAAATTTTCATAAATTTCTTCCTTATGAAACCATAAAGAAGGCCTCATTTGAGGCGTGATCGGGGAAGATTTTCATGAAGGACTGACCTAGTATGACTTGAGGTATGAAAGACTTTGTGAAATTCCGCTGCCAGAACATTTGCTTTTTCCTTATCAGTACAAATAGAGAGGCCATCACTATTCATCAAATTTGGTATGAAGCGTGAATTTCCATAAAACTTGCTACACTCATGTGGAAAGAATAAACCACTGCTGTTTTTATCGATTTACACTGCAGTTCGTAGGGTTGAGCAAACTGATATACAATGTCCAGTAAAAACGAACAGTTAAGGAAAATATCAGCTGGTTCTTGTACTTTTGTACTCCCTTTTCAGGGGTGTGATTGAGGCTATTGCATTTATCTGATTCGCTCAGGATGTTGCAGACTCCGGGAGAACAAATGTTCGTTACAGAACTGGCGAAAGTTACATAGCCTGGGCGAGTGCAGAGAATCCTTATTAAATACTGGTGCCATATTTTTAAGAGTTTTCAAAATCAAAAGAGGCAGGCAAAATTGCGTTAGAAACCGGCGCTACAAGTAGGTTTAGGTTACCGCGATCGCTGAGGTTGTCGATCGATGGTTCAGAACGTGAGAACGCTTTCAAAGTTAGGAAACGTCTCCATAACAATCTCTCTTCAATTAACAGAGCTTCTGATTTCGAGTGTCGCGCTGTGGCTGTTGCTTAGTACTCTCTCATCAAGCAATAATGATGTATCTACGCTCCTGCAGCGGTCTACATACCGTTTTCACCTGCTGCGTTCAAAATGGACTTCTAAAAACTCAAACTGAACCAGTTTTATCTTAAACCGAGTTCTTCGCAATCCATAACTCAAATAGGATTACTTTCAAACTAACCCTGACACTTTCCAAATCAAAATTGTATCATCTATGGAACCAAACTGAAGATGCCTCAAGAAAGTTGTGCGTTACCTTCCGATTTTGAAGCGATTACAAAAGATGTCCAAGATATGTGATCATACAGTTTCGACGCCAAAAGGTTTTCTTCTGCTACGGGAATGTTCTCGGACTTATTTCAAAATGCAGAAAAGCGAAGGCGTCACACGATGGGATTGAGCCATGCATTCACTCAGCACACATGGCGCATCGTATGACTCGGTATGCTTATTGGATTACCATATGAGCAGTTGCTGTTTTCGCCGCATTGGTCAGCGTTGAGATGTTTTTAAATTTTAGCTTGGCAGCGACTTTTTTACTGCTGTTTATGCAAAATTTGAGAGCAAGCTAAAATTTGGTAGTATTTTAGGAATTTAATGAATATTCAAAACGGTGCAGGCTTTTTGTTGAAATACCCAAGTAAAATTTTTGAAGAAAATTTCTTGAAACGTGTGAATATTGATTTGAAAGATGTATTACTAGTAAGAAGACGCGAAAAAGGGAAATAGTTTGGGAAGGAAAACTGTTCTGTTTGAGCTGAGGATAACACGGCAAATAATAAATATTGAATGGCACCTGATTAACATTAACATAAAAAGACTCTGAAAATGAAGATGTACTGCGCTACACATCAGATGTCTCCTACGATTTACGGTTTACGATTTACGCCTTACGATGGCTTTTTCGTAGTTACGATTTTGATTTACAAAATTTCAAATTTCATTTACGCACACCCCTGGTGGTCACCGCAAGTCAATGTATAAACGAAATACGCTTTGAAATTGCCTCAACGATATCTCGTTGAATAAAAATGTCTTGTGCATCCCTCAAAGGGAGTGACTAACGCCGTCCTTTGTGCCTTAATATCTTTGTCACAATTCTTATCATTAGCTTTTTGCTTAGAGCTGACTCCAATCAATGGAACCACGATTTCTCAATTTCCCGCATGATTCTGGAAGAAAACGGTTGCTTAAAAACTCGATCTTTTCGAACTGTGTTTGCTGCAAAACAGTGTAGATATTTGTGAGTTTCAAGCGAGTGCGCCATAAATGTGGCGTTCAGTACAACTTTATAGCTCCTAAAAACAATGCAGCGTGGGAGGTGTTAGAGAGTTTTCCCAAAACGTTAAGAGTAGCCAACACCACAACATATCTCATTTGCAATGGAAACTCTCGCGCATGTCTTACTGCTATCAACATTTCAGTCCTTTCAAGGAAGAATAGAAATAATAGGGCGAAAAGTGAAAAGCGGCATATGCTGGCGCGCCAGTAAGATAGTGCTTCATCTTAAAGGACTTCTAGTGCTGGAATGGTGGACGTGCAGGTAGTGGCCATCGAACAAGGTCCGATGAGGCTCATGACTATTGAGAAATTCAATTGGGAGTTTTTAAAATAAACTAAAGATAACACAAACGTAAATGCGGGACCTGCTCCTAAGAACTCCATAAGCAGGACACATTTCAGCAGGTTTTCTTTGTTTTTAGCATATATTCCTCTAATCTGTTGCCTTGTTAACATGATTCCCTTTTAAACTATATAAACAGAAGAACATTAGACACCAAAAGTGATCAGTAGAATGTTACCTTGAGGTTTTGTGATGGTTCGAGGATGGTCAAATTTTTCCAATTTATCCTATTTTTTTGCAATCTGTTCTACCATATTGGCCATGGTTAGCTACTGCGCATACTGTTTTCAAAAAATGCTACTGATAAGGAAACCAAGAGCTCCTTATGAGCTATGACGAAATTGGAATTTTTGCTGTCACGTAAGGTGGGCTAAACTCTTCAGTTCTTTGGAATACTTTCCACATATCTTATATGCCTTTAAATCTGCAGCTACTTTACTGTTTTAAAAGTTCCTATTAATTCATGGAACGAGAAGCTTAATCAAAAGCGGGAACACTCGAAGCTGAAAAGCGGCGGAAGCTTTTGATTTGAGATAATATTTTCAAGGTGCGGTATGAAGCATGCCGATGGTGCAAACGTTCCCGAACGAATTTCACCTTTCAGCATTTTTTCATGACGTAAGCTTCACACATTACGCCCCTCTCGACGCTTTTGACGTTTGGTCGACGAGCCTGACAGTATACATTCAAATAACGCACTGGCCGGTCTGCTCTCTTGACTGCAACCCATTGATGAACATGTGAGGGATCGTGGTTCGACGAGTCTACGCGGATAACCGACAGTTCAATGACGTGGTGGCAACTTTGTGATCTATCCTGGTCAGGGGGGGCATATAACTAAAAGGTATGTAATAAATCGACTTGAGACTTATCGAGCGGCTCCTACAGTACAAGATAGGACCTACATTGGAAAAATTCGCAAAGAAAAAAAAACGAAAAAATTGCATTTATTTTCATCGCGGTTGTAGGCAGGCAAAGTTGTGCCCTCCTCACCATATTAGATCCTGGTTATACAGGGTGTTCCAAAATAACGTGATGAAGGCTTCTTATTTATAACTATGAAACATCTGACAACTTTACAAAGCAATGTATAGATAACAACGACATATACACTAGGCAACACAATATTAGTCTGGTTTCGAAGTGGCCCCCTTGGCGCGAATAGGAAGTTAAAATGCTTGGTGAAATTTTTGGCGATGGGTCGCAGGTTATCTGGAAGTGGTCGTTTCCACTCCCAACACATGGATGTCTTCTGGTTCTCCAGGTTGTGGTGACGCTTGGCACGGGCCCTGGCCTTCAAAACGAACCACGCGCTATTGTTCGTCGGAATCAGATCCGGGGAGTGCGATAGCCATTACGGAGACATAACGAAGTCAGAAAAATTGGCCTTGCAATATCTTTGCGTGCTTTTCGCCTTGCAGGGATTGAGTCTTCTTGAAACGTCCACTGCGCATTGCTGAAGTGCCGCTGGGACTAGAGAAGTGCCACAGCATCAAAGATGTCGGTACACTTCTTTATTTATTTTCTACACCTTCGTCACCAAAAACCACGGGGTCTTTCCGTTGGTGAAGACTACACCTCAAACCATGAGCGCATGCGGATTTTGACGATGTTCGGCGACGGCAGATGTAGCTGGAGCCTCTCCTGAACAGGTCCTGCCGTGTTGGCAGAGTCTACTCCCCGATGAACAGCTGTTCGCTCCCACCCGCGACCTGCATCCCTCAGATTGAGCTGGAGGCATCGATGGAGCCATTCGCGCATATTCTTGTGCATCAGGAGCTGGACTTTATGGGACTTGTATGGCTCGAGTCCGCGTTTGTTTCTGGCTATTCGGTACACTGATGTGCGACTGCCACAGTTATCATTGATGATTTTTCTCAGGAGACCCTCAAATTTGGGATTTTCGCTTTTCGATGATTTTGCAGATCTGCAGCGTACTGACTGTGCGAGGAACACCAGCGAAGACAAACGAACCTTGTAAATAGCATGAATAATAAGATGTTTGATGCGAACAGATGTGTATAAGAAATAACGGTGGTGGATCGACTTTAGAATTTAATAGAAAGTTTGTTTTTACAAGCGGTACACACTTTTGAAACATCAATTTTTTTCAAAAAGTCTGATTCCCGTTCGAGATGAAGGAATTTTCTGAAAGTGAGTGATTACCTATTTTCGACTGCGAGGATTCTAGCTGAATTAGTGCAAACCTGTAGAAATGGGCGTGAAAGGAGATATGGGCAAACTATGGAGTGGGTACATACTTTTGAAACGCACTCTAGAAATGCGTTAGTACTAACGGCTTCCTTTCTTCGATTCTGATATTAATTCTACCACATCTTTTTAAGGTATAGAGCCTTGAAAGTCTCAATTTAAGGTAAGCAGCCTCAAAGCCTTATCCATGAGATGCAACGGCTCGATTTAAAAAGGTGCTTGCCAGATGAGTAAAACTAGGAAGGCAAGCGTTTCCGAACACTGCGAACACAACGCGAATCCATTTGGTTGATTTTTGTCGATGGTGACTGACACCTTCACTGATGAACTTTTGTCCCATATTTAAAAAGGTGTCTATTAACAGTCTTTCAGTTTACGATTGCAAAAAGTCGGTTTCGATTCTGATATCGTCTCGATGCAAAGGCATCCGCTGATATTGGTTTGAAACTTCAGAGATTGACTATGTCAACTGCAGTAAAAACGGAGAAAACGTGACGCGTTTTCGTATTTCGGTATTCTGTTTCGCGAGCTGAAGAAAGCCAATCCAATTTCTGGTCCTCACAGAATGTGAGCCACATCATTAACACTCTAAGCCATGCTGCCCCAAAGCTCGTTCTGCAAACGCGCACTGAATCCTTCCTGATGTTTTCAGAAACCCATCTCTATATACTACATCCTTGTCGCACATTTTTTCAACTGCCACATAATTTAAGAACAATATTTGATGGCATCTCCTGCAATTTTTGATTCCATTTTTCGGACTACGGTTGTCGTTTTGCTGCCGTACATAATTCGTTGTGGCCTGCAGATCGAAATGGTGATGAACACTTTTGTAGAAAATCGCGTGGCGGTGACACACGATTATATATTGGTGACATCTTGAATAATGCATAGGAGTTTCTCTGAAATGAGTATGAGAAAGGTAAAAGCATCAGAATGGTTTAGAGGTTTGGAAGTACTCGAATCTTTGGCTCCTACCCTCTCCTCTTCCTGGAGCCCTTTGAAACCCTGCTGGTTTGCTATGAATTTCACTTTCACAGGAAGTGTTGAACTTTTTACAAAAAACCGAGAAATGGATAGAAAACACCAGAAATTCGACGAAAATGCAATCCCGCCTGCTATGAAGAATAAAATATTAATTACATCGCTAATCTATTCCGATGCATACTTGACTAGCGCTGTCCTCTCTTCAATACTACGGGATATCATGAAGACAATTTGAATATGTGCTTGGTACCTACTCTGGCCTGTAGTAACTAACCGTCAGGAAAGTAAGCGGTTCTCCCTTCAAAAGCAAGTTCCTTCAAAGCGCGGAGAAGAGATGGAAGATTGGGTTCAATCCTAGTCGAAGAGGAGCTTCACAAGAAAAGTGAAACAAACAGGAACATAATGGCTTCGCCGTGCTAGAAAATTGCAAAGAAGGATCCTCGGATCTATCCCAGTCGGGGGGAGGGGCGGCCGCAGAATTAAATATTATACATCAAATTGACTTGACGCTCACAGATCGGATTGAAGAGAACAGAACAGCACCTACTAAATAAAGAAGGAATCAAACAAACGAACAAAGAAGAAACGAATAACCGCGGTTTTAAAGACGTCTCGGCGGCCAAAGCACATTCAAACACAGGTGACCTCCGCCTGACATGTTATATACGGGTCTATCATACTGAGAGAGCGCATAACGTTGTCTGTTTACACCCGCGATGAAACCGTATGTTATTTCTTGTTTTTTTTCTTATCCTTGTGAAGTCTGTCAGCTTAGGCCCTATTCTGTCCTCTTCAATACATTCACAGAGCGTATTGTTCTCTTCAATACGCACTGTGAGTGTCAGTCAGTTTGTTACATAACTTTTGAATCTCTGCTCCCTCCCCCAACCCTCTTACAGTCTGTTGCTTTTGTAAAATGGTTCACTTTGATTTTTTTAGCGCTTTTCCAGCAGGCAGAGTGAAGTGTGTTTGATAAATCCAATACTTTGGCATTGGCGACACGCCAGCCAAGACCCTTGATTGGAAACTGGCACCTACAAGGTTTCCCCTCTAGTCGAGCGGCATTGCATGATTCAAATCCAGTTGAGCAAACAGTATGAATGTATTCGGTTCTGCCTATCGTGCACAATTTATGTGCTAACACGGAAATGAGTGGAGTTCCAGCGCACAAATACCATGAGATAAGGTATAAGGTATTATAGGGTGTCAAAAACTGCTATGGCCATTTAGCTCAGTGTATGGTTCTCTCTGCCTACCTGATGGAGTATCCAGTTGCGGCACAGGGCAACACGACCAGTGCTGCCTGATTCTGCTGAAAAGACGACATCTGCTATTTTTTCGCCCAATATTTCGGCCAAAATACAACTTTTACCACATGTACTAGCAGACAAGCTGCTTCATGCGCTTGAATTTACCGGCTTCTGGTGTTCATGAATTTCTGAAAGGTGGTTCCCTCTAAAACGGTTCAGACCTCCAGCAGTTACCTGTGGAGGTAATATTTCGTTGTGATAAAGTCTGTAGACTACACTAAATGTGGCAGGATTTCTGTACCGTATTCGCCTAGCTTTAGTAACCGCATCTCAGAGGGCTGCCGAGCATCGTTACATGAGCAGCGGATTTCAAATTTTCTAGCGAGAGTTGCATTGCCTGTGAATATGCTGGTAACTATGCCACATTCTGCCCGAAAAGCAGAAGGTGCGGGTTCGAGTCCCGCCTGGCGCAAGAGTTTTGATCACAACTAAACATCCTTCTAACGGCTTTCTATCTTCTATAGCAGCCGCTCTGGGCTTAAGCAAAAATGAAAAACTACAGTGTCTTGGTACATTACTTACACAGCTGAACAGTGAATTTGTTCCAATTCATTGCTGCATTGCACGTGACCGGTAAACTGCCGAAGTTTTTGAAGTGAAGAGCAGCTGATGTTCACACTAGAATAGGCTGTGGAGTGTCCCTCTCCCTCACGCGATCATGATGAGGAATGATCAGCCATAAATCTTCAGAAATCTGACGATTTGGGAACAACTGTGCCCTAATGCGGA
The DNA here is from genome assembly GCA_947359475.1 of Heligmosomoides polygyrus bakeri. Taxonomy (NCBI): domain Eukaryota; kingdom Metazoa; phylum Nematoda; class Chromadorea; order Rhabditida; family Heligmosomidae; genus Heligmosomoides; species Heligmosomoides polygyrus. Next base: position 24,949,058 of record OX375870.1, read on the forward strand.
CCAGTTGAGGATAGTCGGTCGTTTTAAATGAGAGCTCATTGCTTTCTAAGGAGCTACAACCATGTTAATTGTGAGGAGCATAGAATTAATGATAAGGATGTGCTATATAACAAATATTTTATGGTATGGATGTTGCTATGTAACCTTTGTTGTATGGCATCTGTCAAATGTCTCTTAACAATGCCACCTAGTTGGGTGGCAGTACTTATGGACCGCTCTGTACAAAATTGCATTGATAGTTTCGCAGGCATTTCAAGTGCTTTAAATGACATCTTCCAGCGAACAGTAAACAAGTCGTTTGAGAATGCGAGTTAATGCTTGGATGTCCATAATGAACCATGCAGAACAGTTTTAGTAGCTTCTTAATCCCGTTCACTTGCAGCAGATGATCCATTTCTCAGCACAATAACAGTACAGTTGCCAACGAAGCTCCTTAGCACAACAGCGCGCAATTTTTTCTTTAACTGAGTGCTGTTCTACTCTAGAGTAAAATCGTAATTTGTGAAGCATTTGCACTTTTGCAGTGCCAGGAAAGTGTGAATTCTAAAGCACATCTCATGCATTACCCTATTTTGATGCAGTTATTCAATCGTATTTAATCCTGAAACGAACGTAAATGGTGTGGGTTCGAGCCCTTAGGGCTTTGATCGCAGGCAAGCTGAAAGCTTGTGAAACTTGTCAAAGCTTACTGTGCTGTCGATAGCGTCAGTAGGAAGAAGGACGGGCTTTGTGCTGGCTCTTGATGAGCCCGTTCTACCCACGTTGTTCGTTACTCCGGGTTCTTATTCCGCTTTCGAGTCGTCGTGCATGTACTTCATGACCTTGATCAGGTGTTCTGGAACACTCTACTGAGCGCAGCGTTGTATAATCTGTCATAGGCATTCTTCAGGTTCAGGCATGGTAGGTAGCAAAGCCTTAGCATCTCGCGGTGTTTGTCTATCAGCTGCCAACCGACGAAGCGATGAGGCGTCTGTTTTGCACTTCTCCGCATGCTGAGAGCGCCTACTTCAGGCTTGAGTCGAGCAGTCGTTCGTAGACCTTCATCGTGTACGAGACCAGTTTGAATCTTCGGTAACAAGAGCATTCGGAAACGTTCCCCTTCCGCTTGATAATGGATCAATGTGTTGTCTTTTGTCATGGGGCGTCTTGTCCTCTATTGTGACTCTGTTAAAGAATTGTGTCAGCCAGTAACACTGTAGTACATGTGAAATGTACTACAGTGCATTTCTTGACAATCCATCAGGTCTCACTGCCTTTCCGATCTTCAGTTTGCCTATGGCCTGACCAGCACCTTCTTGTGTCCAGGATGGGATGACCCCCTTCGTCGGTCATTCTTCTTCAGTTTCCTGACAAAGAAATTCCTTGTTCAGTAATTCCTTGAAGCACTTCCTCTGTGACATCAGCTGGCGTCCGTAAAAATGTATCCACCTACTCTTCACAGTTTTAGTTAATCCTAAGCCGAGGGTAGCTCTATATCATGCCATGGACATCCGAGTGGCCATTTTCTTCTCTACGCGTCATCCACCTTTTCGTCCAAGGAATCCATTTTCGTATTCTTTGCCTTGGATACGACTGCCTTCGCCAGTCTCTTGAGATTTCCGTTGGTTTTGAGATCCCCAGGTGATTTCGCCTTTTGCCAAACTTTTAGGCCTCCTTTCTGTTTACCGCACCTTGCACTGCACTTCCATCTCCTCACTCCAGAACGATCACGCATTCTATCCTCTCCTCCCTCTACCTCACCTAGGTTTTTTTGGTACAATGAATTGTAGTGAGGTTTGCCCATCAGCCGTCCTGTCAATCTATGCCTGGAAGCGAGCTATTTTTTGTAATTATCGTTGCAGGAGGGAGCGTGAAGCGCAGTCGAAGGCGTTGCCGACTGTCGCGTGCAACCGATACAACGTTTTTGATTTTCGGATTTTTTTATTCGTATTTCCCGCAATTCCAATCAAGCCCTCCATCCCAACGGGGTCGATGAAATGCTACCAAACTTGTCTGGGAAGGACAAAACGCTGATTTGTTTATCGGCTGGAAATCGCAAGTCATTGTATGGCCAAATACGCAAATCGCCTCCACGGCATCCCATAGAAGAAGAATACATGGCGCATCCCAAAAGAGATTAAGTAGCGCTATCTTTTCTTCTTTGTGCTTTATCCTTGCAGGATCATTTGGATTCTCCTCCTTCTGGTGTCGTTTAAGGGTCAATTTGGGCCAGTGACGCCTGCATTGAGTGCTCTGCTTCGTGTCTCGCTGCTCTCTTAATCCCGCTGTTTCCACTAGCAGATTTTGGATTTTTGGCTTGCTTGGTGGAGGTATGGCCATATCGACTACGAAGTGCCTACGCTCTGATGTCGTGTCTTTTTCTGGGAGGACCTTCACTTCACGAACGGTCGGTTTTCGTGGCGGTTCTTCTCACCAGAGTGTGGTCAATTTTCTCCCTTCTATTACTCTTTCGCTGCATAGGCCAATTTATGCCTCTCCTACTTTGTGAATGCTGGGCTAGAGGTTGCCAGGTTGTCTGCTATAGCTAGGGCAGAAAATCTTTCTCCAAATGGGTTGATCGAGCAACATCGTTTATCTCTAAGGTCTGTTTCTCATCCCCTTCTACCACTGCTAGTCGCCCCTCTGGGACGGACTTTATAGCTTCACCTAGCGTGAGATGGAAGTCATTTTGACCGTTCTCGGAGCATCCGGCCTGCGGTGCGTAGACAAACATGATGGTCCAGTAGCCCTTTTTCGTGTCCAGTCTAAAGAAAATGAATCGGTCGTTTACTCTTTGTACAACGGCTATCGACTCATTATTAAGGGACTCACACCACAGTTACCCCAACCCCATTCCTCTTGGAGACCTATCCACTACAGTACAGTTTGAGCCGTCTTCAATTGGCCTCTCCTTCACCCCTTTTTTGTTTTTTTTTCTATAGACATAGGACTTGGATCCTTTTGCGCTTCCTGAATTGGCTTCTTTCGCATAGGTCGCTCGACCCCTAGCAGCTTTCTCATACTGACCGCAGAACTGGGCGGGGGTTATCCGCGTAATTTCAACGTCCTAAGACGTCATCTATCTTCTTTGGATCTTAGCCTTTATAATGTTACTATTGCAAATTTTGATGATGGACCTTAGAGAGTTTTGTTCACCAACCATTCTGTCAATCTAGGCCTGGAAGTGTGCGACTTTGCGATTATTACAGAGCATGGCGTACCGAAACCTGAGACAAACTTATGGCTGTTCGTACTTAATTCCACAACACGAGCCACTTGGCTAACTTCTAGCTTTAAACGAATGATTTTGCCAAAAGAACAATGCTGGTTATAGCCGTAGAAGGAGAACGAACAATTTGTGGTGCACTGGTCATTACAGCTGTAGATATATTCCAGACGACGCGCCCCTACAACTACCAATCCATGATAATATTTACTCATGTCCAAAATTAATGCCCTGCTGTTATTATAAGCACAAATGACTCCCTAATTAATTCTTAGCATGACACTCTTATTTGGTATTGTGAAGAATTCCTGAAAACAACCGTTCAGAGCAAAGCGGCCGTTCCAGCACTGACGATCTTAGACACAGCACTTCTAGAAGAACAACAGCACATCTGTGCAGTAATAAGACTTAGTAACGTCGCCTAACAACATAGCTATTCAATATGTATCGAATTCATCAAGAAACAGAAAAAAACAGAACTTCATGTGGAACGAAGTGTCTAACGTCCAGTACCTAGTAGAATTCGGGGATCGCACATTAAGTGTGCATCAACATCAGAATAGTTGCCTCTTTTCTTCCTCGAATAAATTAGATTGCGTATCATTCTCATTAAATTGGTTAGTTGAGGATCAGGAAGACCCAGTTTTTTTATTAGGTTGTCCCATAAGTCCTTGCAGTTTTTTTTTCAACGATTCACTGCAGATTTCGCCGGCGGTCTCCTGCATAGCGCTCCATAGCTTTCGAAAGAGAATGATTTGCTCTATCGGAACTTGTATTGCATTTTTTTCAACGTTAATTTTTAAGTCGTTGCAGTAAAAAGAGAAAAAGTGAAAAAGTAGCCATTTGCGCACTTGTTCTCTCCGCTTAGGTTTGTAATTTTTTACGCAGTTTTTTATAGCATTTGGAAGACAATGTTCTATGCTATAAGAATATATGTTGCTCCTATATTCTCACTTGTCTTTCATTGATTTTTAGGCCATCAAATTGGGAAATCCGACTTTTCCGTCCGAATATTTAACAAAACTCCGGTTCTATGGCTGGACTTTTTTGCTTGGTGTTATATGTCGTTTGGAAGAGAATGTCTTGCTCAGTAAGAATTTGTGTTGCGTTTATTGGCTCCCGCTGATTTCTGTCGAATATCAACAACTGAAGAAGGAGAAGGAGTTGTTGGTGAAGACGATTTTTCTCTTTTTGGCATTTTGCATTTTGTTGATATTCAATAGAAATCAACAAACGCGACACATATTCTTATAGAGCAAGGCATTTTCTTTCGAATGACATATAACGCCAACCCACAAAGTCCAACCACAGAGCAGGAGCTGTCGGCAAACATAACCATCCTCCTTCGGACGTCCCAATTTGATGACCTAAAAATCAATAAAGGACAAAGGAACAAACAGCACTAACACATATTCTCATTGTACAGAACACTGTCTTCCAAATGCTATAAAAAACTTTGCAAAAAATTACAAACCTAAGCGGAGAGAACAAGTGCGCAAATGGCTACTTTTTCACTTTTTCACTTTCCACTTCAACGACCTAAAAATTGACAAAGTTCAGGATGAAAAAAGAAACGCAATACAAGCTCTGATAGAGCAAATTATTCTCTTTCGAAGGCTATGCAGCGCTATGCAAGAGACCGCCGGCGTAATCTGCAGTGAGTCGTTGAAAAAAAAACTGCAAGGACTTATGGGACAACCTAATATTTCATTGGGGAATGAAGGATAACCATTTTCTTTTTGTTCTTTTTTAGATTCTCTTTGTAAGGGCAGTTTTCTCAACAAAAATATCAAAAACGTTTTGAAAATTTTTCATAAAGAATATCGACGGACGTTCTATTTGGGGAAAGTAATCAAGTCCCTGCGAGTAAAATCAACACAATCTAGGTTTTACCCAGTTTTAGAGTTTAGGACTAAGAGAGTAGAAACACTTGATTCACTCTTTTTAGAACATAAATCTCGAAGCTGGACCGATGTAAAAAGTCAAAACTCTTGAGGAGCTTCTTCAACGAATTCTTCAGCAATGTTGCGTCAGCCTACCGTTAATGAAATATAATAGCTAGTGCCGCCGAGCTGGCACGCGTCTATCAGCAGGACCGTTCGCTGGCTTTAACAATATTTATTTATTTATTTATTTATTTATTTATTTATTTATTCATTCATTTATTTATTTATTACCCCAAATTTTTCTGCATTTCGTGAATTTTGCAATCGGCTGTTTTTAAGCTTCGGGATCTTGTGCACAGAAGACAACCACTACGACTCGGCAAGGCACAGGGTCAAGCGTGGGGTTCGATTTTTGATGGAAATTTACGACCCCCCCCCCCCCCTCTGAAGCGGAATTTGTACGACCCCCTCCCTCTCTCTTCCACTGTTCTATTTCTTGTATTTCTTGATTTTTTCAAGGTTTCTTGTGCAGTTTGAACTCTTTAATAGATTCTTCTTTTCAGGTGCGGCTTCGGTACTGAAGAGGACAATGAAACGAGTTCCCTGATCAATAATGTTTTCAAAACACAATAAAATTCTTTAAAATTTTGAACGCTATTTTCGACACGTCAAAATAAAGATCTTCTGGTAGCAGTTTCCAATCATCACTGTTCAATTTATGGAGTTTTTTTTCAGGACACCATGGACACGGAAGATTCTTCTACCTGAAGTAGCGACGTTTGCATCTGAAATTGTGCTCCGAAATTGTGTTATATAAAAATTTGAGTATTACTTTCTGACGACGACTTAAGTGTTTTCCTTATAAATTTTTTGAAGCGTTCCTCGAATCGATTATGGAGCGGAAAAAGGAAGGATGGACGATGGACTTCTCTCGGAAATAATGTTCTCCCATCCTAAGAAAACGTAATAAAAAGCGAAAATGGAGCTAAAAAACCCCAGCTCTGTACATGATACAGCAAAAAAACAAGATTCTCCGCAGCGATGACGGAACTGCGATGACGATATGATTAGGATGGATCGTAAGCAAAATTCTCGTTTTTCATGAAAAAAAAATATTTTTTAGCCGAAGCAGACCACCCATACGAATAAAATTTTGCCACAAAAACTTCCAATTCATGATCAATGCACAGTGAAAAATCATGATCTTCTGGATCGAACAGGATGAATCGACCTCAGGTCGACTTTGCACCAACGTCATCGGAGCATGAAACTAAACGTTCACAAAAAGGTTCATAACTCGGTAAGTTTTTCGTATTTTGAAAATTCTTCTAGCCTGTCAAGAAGAAGATAAAACGCTCTTTCTCACAGTGTAAAAATCTTTTCCAAAAAAAGGAGTCGTCACGCGTGGCTGCTGGTTCGATTTTTGAGCGAAAAAAATTGAAGTGGCTTCACAAAAATATTCATAACTTTGATTTTCGGAAAAATAGCCGAGATATGATCAATTTTCGGAAGTCGTGAACTGAATCCTTCACCGGCGTCATCGGAGTGAAAAATCCCGCTTGCTCATCAAAGAATAGAGCAAATGTGCTCTCTAACCATGTAAGAACCGATTTCCAAGAAAGGGGTCTTCATGCGGGGCGGGGGGGGGGGTTCGATTTCCGGTACGTATTTTCGCGACATGGAGCCGAAATTGAACCTCCCCTGCCGCGCATGAAGACCGAATTTTTGGACATTAATTTTTACATAGCAAGAAAGGGCTCTTCCTCTAGTTTTTGAAAAACTAGTGAGATTTTGAAACTTCGAAGAATTGGTCAAGTTATGAATATTTTTGTGAAGCCACTTCAATTTTCTTCGCTCAAAAATCGAACCAGCGGCCACGCGTGAAGACTCCTTTTCTGGAAAACGATTTTTACACCATGAGAACGGGCGTTTTATCTACTTTATGAAAAGCTAAAAGAATTTTCAAAATTCGAAAAACTTATCGAGTTATGAACCTTTTGTGAACGTTCAATTTTATGCTCCGATGACGTTGGTGCAAAGTCGACCAGAGGTCGATTCAACCTGTTCTATCCAAAAAATCACAATTTTTCACAGTGAATTGATCAAAACTTCTAGGTTCTTGTGGCTAGATTTTATCCATATGGGTGATCTGCTTCAGCTAAAAAATAATAATTTCATGAAAAATGAGAATTTTGTATGCGATCCATCCTCGTCATATCTTCATCGCAGCGGAGAAGCATAGTTTTTATTGTATGTTGAGCACGACTTAAAATTTTATATGATACAATTCCACTCTCTGTCGTCCTGTCCTTCAGAAGGCAGAAAAAAATTTCCAGCGAGGAGTCCATCCATATTTCAATTGCGATTGATCATGTCAGAGAACGCAGTAGCCGCATGTAAACTGCCGTAACACGGAAATTTTTTGGGGCTCCTGGAAAATTCATAAAGCTCTAGTAGATGTGTTTTCTATGCTTTAAAAGGCAGGTTCTAAAAGTAACATCTTCCATGTGATTAGTGTATCGATATCTTTTCGGTAAATCGAGACGTCTGATCATATAGAATATCGTTTCAGAGAAACATAGTTTTATCATTGTGTGTCAAACGGGCTTAAGGGTGCGATTTCATTTTCTGATGCTGTTTCCTGCAGGAGAGAAATTACTTTTCAAGCAAGTCAGTCCTTCGGTTGCCATTCCGTCATCGACTCGAAGAGCGCTTCAAAAATCTTGTAGGGAAAGCACTTAGGTCGTCATCAGTAATTAACACTTGAAATTTTATAGAGTGCAATTCTGGAAGTATATGTCACTCATCAGGCAGAAAACTACCGTGTCCATGACGTCCTGGGAAAATCTGAAAAAAATGAAAATCTCTCTTTGACTATAAATCTGCAGACAGGAAATCTTTATTTTTCACTGCACAGTAATCGGCATTAAATTTTTTTTTGATATTCAATCCTATTTTTTTAACTCCAGGAAACGCAAGTGCTTGTAAATCTCCGCATTGTCGTAGTCACACCTGGAAAAAACAACTTATTAATAGATGCAAACATCGTCTAAAAACCTGAATTTGGAGAGAGTCCTCCGCCAAAACCGAGAGAGTACGACCCCCCCCCCCTCCATTCGAGGCTACAGTACGACCCCCCCCCCTTCGATTCCCGAACCTCAAGCTTGACCCTGGCAAGGCACCGTTGCGATGGGTTGTTTTACCACTTATTACCTACTTTGGAGGTTTCGTGGTATCGAATACGCAGTTGGCCTTTTTGCTGAAATACTGCGAGCACAGAAGAAGAATGTGCAATTGGGTTTCTGAAAGCTGACTCATTTCCTGTAGTATTCAGGGCAATTTTTAGGACCGCATCCAGTAAGCCGCCTTTAATATAAGTTCCAGAAAGCGCTTAGCTAATGCTTACTGATAAACAAGCAATACTGGAGAAAATCGCAGTTTTTGAAGTCACACATATTACATGGAAACTGAACTCAACGATTTTTTGGTTTCTAGAGCTCCAATAGATGGGATGGGTGATTACAAATGCTTCTTTCTGATAAAATATGTTGTTTAAAGCATTTCTAACGACGTCCACGTTCCTACGATGAGACACAGCTACGATTGAGCTGACTATTTATTTGTGAGACACATGACTTGGAATTTAAACGATAAAGCTGCAATTTCAAATTAATAGAAACTATTTGCTGATACAACCACTCCTATTGAGACCACATAATGATCTCCGTTCGTGATTTTTTAGAAGACCAAATCTTCTTTGAAGTGAATGGGATATTCATACTCGTTTCTATACGCTTACGCTCTGAGCTGCAGAAATGTCAGCTACGCTTGATGCGTAGAGGAAAGCAGGGAAAAGCATAAAGGAAGCCTTAGTCAATCCCTTCTTGGATGCAGCACGATCCTACCTCCACGGGAGGTAATTTGAATGCGCATTTGGCCTACGCAATGACTTGGCCGATGGCCATCCGATAAACAATGTCAGTGTTTTATCCTTCTCAGACGAGTTTGGTATCAACTTACCCCGGAGCGAGGAAACTCTTCGTTGGCCTGGAGGGGACATCTGAACCAGGAACCTGCTATCGGGTACAAGCAGCAGCAGGCACCTTTTCCGAATGTGACACACGCGCCCACAGACTAAATTAAATCAAGAAAAGATAAAACGCGGTCGTTGGCACAGTTTGTGTTTGAATGTAATATAACGTATACCCAACCTAATCAGCAGCACTATACCCGGTTTCACCACGCACTAATGGCGCAGCAAACGGTCATTTGACAAATATGTCCGGACGAAAATATTGATGACAATGTGTTTGACATGCATTTCTCGGTTAATTAAACAGGAATTGCTATGTGCACCCATCTACATAGTCTCACAATAGGTGTCGCCCGTTAAACACCGGTGGTTTACGCTTCCTCTGACCAAGCTGACCTCGTCCCTTTTGGAAATTCTATTGTTTGCCACTTTAGTGAGGTCAGCTCGTTATTAAAATCTTATGAAACACCTAAAGGATCCCTTGAAGCCCTTGATTTGTGTGCGGTTAGAAATTTTCACTGAATGGGTTATCGCTTAAAGTTGCACATGCTGCCTGTTCAGATTTCGTTGTTATACGTGCATTCATGTCGCTAACCTAGGCCTTTGCCGTATTTGTCTTAAGCCTTTGTTTCGATATTTGAGCTCATAGAGCTTACTGGCGATTCCATAGGAGTGGCATACTCCGGATCCATACCGATCTGGATGGGCATAGATTGCTTCGTCTCTATGCCATCATCATCATCAAAATTTCATATCAGTAGATTTCTTCACACTTTATATTAATAGTAGGCGGAGAGAGATCTCCCATGGACCAACGTCTGACTAAAGTGAAATGAAACTGCACACACGCACGGAACACACATACGAAAAGAGTACTACAGATTGCTGTTTTTCTCCATTTTCCGGATTTCGATGCATCTCCGCTTTATGAGGTCAGAACCTTGACGATCTCAGTCTCTATGTCCGAGATTGACCGAGACTGTTCTTCGGCCTTTTGTGTTAACAAGTACCAGACACGCCTAGCGGCGTGTCTGGTACTTGCGCGCTTCGCGCGACTTTGCACCATCCGTGACCTATGGAAAGTAGTTTTTGTAAAACGTAAAATTCACTAGCATCTAGGACATGGTGCGCACTTTATCAGCATCAAGCCCTTCACCACTTCGGTACCTTCATCATAGACATTCTCTCCTGACCGGCCAGTAATGTCACTGGTTTGTGCTGCGCAGTACTTCTGTTCCTCAGGTTGTTCCTCCGCAATCGTTCTCATGTTTCCAGATATCGTTATCACGCATTCCGAATCCGGACGACAGGTTTCCCCTCACTCGTTTCTTCCTACGGGATTTAATTGCTGGTCCGCCTTTACTGGTCTCCCCCCCCCCCTTCCTGGTCCCAACACCTGGCCCACTTTCTTGTTTCCACGACCCCTTACTGGTCTGTTCTTACTAGGTTCCCCGTCCTGTCCCTCCTCCAGGTCACTCCTTTCCTTCCTGGTAGCTCTCCTGGTCCACCCTAGACCTCCCCTTTACTTGCCTTCTCCACCACCCCATTAGTGGTCCTCCCATGCTCACGGCAGACGTCGGCGACACGTATCCAGAATCAGAACGCTTGTTGAGCGACGTAGGGGGCCCGTTTTCTGGATCAGAGGCTCGGAAGCGTTCGCAGTCGCCGCTGTGCCGAGCATGAAGAGGCTATGTATCTGGCAGATTCCTTGTTCATTGTATGAATTCCCTTACGGCTCTCTTCTTGTTGGTTCCCTGTCCTGGTCCCGTCTCCAGGTCCTTTCTTCCAGGTAGATTCCTTCCCCCCTCTCGGAATCCTCCTTAATACTCTACCCCAATTAAGTAGCCCTCCCACGCTCACGACACGACGACGACGAGCGAACACCCATTGTGTGACATCGGTGTCACATCCTCTAAAAATCATTAGGGAGGTAACTCCCTAATGATCCCTACATATTGCCTAACCTCTTCTTGGTGCCACCTCCTGGCCTGCTTCCTTGTTCCCCCCCCCCCCATCGACCATCCCGATGCTCCTCCTAGTCGCTGCCTCCTGATCGCTGTCGGTTCTCCACCCTCAAAGTCCCCCTTCTACTCTTACCCCTTTAGTAGTCTTCTCATGCTAATGGCGGCTTCTGAATCTGGACGCTCAAAAACGCACGTAGGTGCTATTGTGTTAAGCAGTAAAGAGCTGCGTTTCCCTTGCTGCAGCAACATCCCACGTTCAATAGCAAATTTTGCCCGCGCTGTAGATGATGAGGCGTACCTCATTCAGATTAGATCATCGACCGCTCTCGCTGTGTATGATGCGGCGTACCTCACTTGGGTTAGATCACTCTACGGACAAGCTCTTTTATATATAGATGGTGATGGTGATGGTGATAGGTGGTGATATCTCACATAGGTTAGATCATTCGACCGCCCTCGCTGTGGATGATGCGGCGTACCTCACTTAGGTTAGATCACTCGACCGCTCTCGATGGATGATGCGGCGTACCTCACTTCGGTTAGATCACTCGACCGCTCTCGATGGATGATGCGGCGCACCTCACTTGGGTTAGATCACTCGACGGACAAGCTCTTTTATATATAGGTGGTAATGGTGATGGTGATAGGTGGTGATATCTCACACAGTTAGATCACTCGACCGCCCTCGCTGTGGATGATGCGGCGTACCTCACTTAGGTTAGATCACTCCATGGATGAACACTTTTATATATAGGTGGTGATGGTGATGGTGATAGGTGGTGATATCTCACATAGGTTAGATCATTCGACCGCCCTCGCTGTGGTTGATGCGGCGTACCTCACTTCGGTTAGATCACTCGATCGTTCTCGCTGTGGATGATGCTTCGTACCTCACATAGGTTAGATCACTCGACCGCTCTCGCTGTGGATGATGCGGCGTACAGTACCGGACATGCCGCTGCGTCCAACAAGCACAAGCGGCGCAAAAGGGCGTCGGAGAGCGCCGTTTTCCGCTTGCCACGCGCCGCGTCTGAGGCAAGTCGCGTTAGTGCGCGGCGTCCTCAACTTCTGGACGTTAGACTGAGTGAAGGAGCTTATCCATGCGTTCGGACGAGCATGGCCTACTGTTTAGAACTAACTTCCGGCATGGCGCGCGCTCTGAACAATACATGTAGGCCGGCAGAATCAATCGAGTGGGTGCGACCACTCGCAGAGTGACGTTAGGCTGATGGGCTGATGGAAGGAGCTTATCCATGCGTTCGGACGAGCATGGCCTACTGTTTGGAAATAACTGCCGGCATGGCGCGCGCTCTGAACAATGCATGTAGGCCGGCAGAATCAATCGAGTGGGAGCGACAACCTGTACAGCAAGCGACAGCTTGAACAGTAAGCGCATGGGGAGTTTTAACGAAAATTCCTAGCCTGCCTTCCCACTCAGGCATTGCTCTCGGACTGTCCAGCTTGCATCTGGAGTGCGCCGTAAACAATGCATATAGAATCGAACCTATCAATCGAGTGGGCGCGGAAGCTTGTAGAGTGCGCGTTTAGGGAGTTTTATCAGAAATCCTTGGCCGCCCTACTCAGGAGCTGCTCTAGTACTGTCCAGCTTGCATCTGGAGTGCGCCGCGAACAATGCATATAGAATCGAACCTATCAATCGAGTGAGCGCGGAAGCTTGTAGAGTGAGAGTTTGAGGAGTTTTATCAGAAATCCCTAGCCGAGCTACTTAGGAGCTGCTCTAGGATTGTCCAGCTTGCATCTGGAGTGCGCCTGAACAATGCATATAGAATCGAACCTATCAATCGAGTGGGCGCGGAAGCTTGTAGAGTGAGAGTTTAAGGAGTTTTATCAGAAATCCCTAGCCGCCCTACTCAGGAGCTGCTCTAGTACTGTCCAGCTTGCATCTGGAGTGCGCCGCGAACAATGCATATAGAATCGAACCTATCAATCGAGTGAGCGCGGAAGCTTGTAGAGTGAGAGTTTGAGGAGTTTTATCAGAAATCCCTAGCCGAGCTACTTAGGAGCTGCTCTAGGATTGTCCAGCTTGCATCTGGAGTGCGCCGTGAACAATGCATATAGAATCGAACCTATCAATCGAGTGGGCCGACCGCTCGCAAATTGCACGCGCGGGCGTGTTTGAAGCGCGATAACTCTGTCAAGTGTGAACCCTTCCGGCTAAAGCTTGTGGATTTTGTAGCAAGTAAAAGGCTCTAGCAGCTCGCCTAAGCTCAGTGAAGTAGCCTAAGAACTGACAAAGCTACGGTGGTGCAAAAATGCAGGTAAGGCTTGTGTGACACGATTTTTTCTAAATTCAGTCGACCCCTGCGGAAAGGCGCGGAGAGCTAGCATCTTACAAATATGCAGGCGAGCAGAACGCTTAAGGTTCTTTACGAAAGCGTGCTTACAACTCCCTAGCTTATTAAACTGCCTTAGTACCAGCTGCCGCTTTAGAGCGGCGGACGGCAACAGTAAAGATTCTTCCGCCCTTATTCCTTCCATTTTTGCGTTTTCGGCACTTGCAATGACACTGTTCTGTTCAGCTCGATGAGGTCTATCGAACGGTGTCAATCTCGGCCAGTTTTGGAAAAATCGATTTTTTGATATTCGCGGCGAAGAAGAGGGCGCCGCTCTAGGTCGCGGCAGAGGGTAATGATGTCATTAAAAACCGATGTTTCCGAACCGGGCCAAGTTGGTTAAGATTCGATAGAGCTTTTCGTGCTGAATTGAACAGCGCTGCTACGAGTAGCGAATACCGTAATTTGGGCGAGTAAAAGCAGAGAGAACATCGACCGTTATTGTGCTAAATTGCACATGCGGGCGTGTTCATAGCGCAGTAACTCGGTCAGGTTCGAGTCATTTCGGCTGCAACTCGTGGGTCTTATAGGCAGTAAAATGTTCTAGTAGTAGGCCAAAGTAGAAGTGGCGTAGCTTAAGAAGAGGCAATGTTACAGAGATGCGAAGATGCAGATGCGGGTTGTGTGACGCATTTTTTCCGATTTCGGTGAACCACTGCGGGAAAACGCAGCTAGCTAACGCGCTTAGAATGCGTGGGCTAACAGGGCGCCTAAGGTACCTTACGATGATGTGCTCAGAACGCCTCAGCTGCCTAAACTGTTTTAGGCACAGCTGCCAGTTTAAATCGTCGAAAGATAGCGGTTAGAGTTTCTTGCGCTCTTACTCGCCAAGATTTGAGCATTCAACACTCGCAATGGTACTTTTCTGTTCAGCATGAAAAGCACTATCGAATGGTATCAATTACGACCGATTTTGGAAAAATCGATTTTTTGGCGGTTTCGCACCGAGGACAAGGCCACTCAAGGCCGCGGCAGAGGGACGATCACGTCATCGAAAATCGATTTTTCCGAATGGGGCCAAGTTGGTTACCATTCGATAGAGCTTTTCGCGGTGAAGCTAATGGTGTTATTGGTGGTATCGAAAACCCAAATATGGGTGAGTAAGAGGGCAGGAAACTTCAACCGCTAAATCCGCCGCTCTAAAACGGCAGTTGGTACTAAGGCAATTTAATAAGCTAGGGAGCTGTGAGCACGTTTTCGTAAAGAACCTTAAGCGTTCTGCTCGCCTGCGTATTTGTAAGATGCTAGCTCTCTGCGTCTTTCCGCAGGGGTCGACTGAATTTGGAAAAAATCGTGTCACACAAGGCTAACCTGCATTTACGCAGCGCTGTAATTTTGTCCTATCGTAAGCTACATTACTGTCTTTTGAAAAACTACTAGAACATTTTACTGCCTATAAGACTCACGAGTTGCAGCCGAAACGACTCGAACCTGACGGAGCTACTGCGCTCTGAACACGCCCGCATGTGCAATTTAGCACAATAACGGTCGATGTTCCCCCTGCTTTTACTCGCCCAGATTACGGTATTCGCTACTCGTAGCAGCGCTGCTCAATTCAGCACGAAAAGCTCTATCGAATCTTAACCAACTTGGCCCGGTTCGGAAATATCGGTTTTCGATGACGTCATCACCCTCTGCCGCGGGTTGCGGGGCTACTCGCCCCCGCGACCGCGGTTGCGAGCGCGGCAGGGGAGATCCCAGACGGTTAGCGTGCACGCCGGCGCGAATGGTCTCCAGACTTGGTCCACGTGTCAATCACGTGCTCGCGGCCGCGAGGAGGAAGTCTCCGAGCGCGATGACGGCTTGCGAAATCTACAGTGGCTGAGACCGGCCAGCGCACTAGGGCTGGTGGCATGCAAAAGTTTGGGAGGCTACATTGAAGCCTTCAGGATGCACTTTAGGAAGGGAAGGGGATTTTTGGGAGTGAGAGAGGTAATCTTGAGTCACATGCTTCAAGCAGACAACGCATCGCTTCTCAAACGGCACTCCAAGCTGCCTAAGGATGAACGGAAGCTGTCTCTCTGTCCACCTGCGGACCTTCGAGGCCTGGCTCGTCCATATTAGAGGTCTTCCAACACTCCTGAGATCTTCCCGACCGAGTTACGACATTTGAGTACGACAGTACACAATATTTGAAGACGAAATCGCATCCTTTTTGAACTAGAATGCCGAGCACGTCCTAACATTATGGCTGCAAACGATTGAATAGTACAATGAAACCACATTTCTAATTGTGTTGTGTTTTTTATCCGAAAGCATCCAAAGGGTTCTGGATACAAGATGGGTAGTATAGCACTCGGCAGTTTCAGAGGACTCTGATTTCACCATGTGTGAGCGACTTGGTTCACTGGTGTGCGCCTCATGAAGACACAGGGTAGGAGGCGAAGCGGCTCAGTGAGGCTTACTTGTATTCAGTTATTAGTCACATTTGACATAAAGCAAATGAATACTCACCTATATCAGAATTATTTAAAATCACCGATAAAATGTTTGCGGTCCAGGAGATCTCTAATTCTGAAAGATTACTAGTTATCACCCATTTATTATAGGTCGACGGAATATAGTTCAATAAATTATCAGGAACATCTGCAATACCATAGGCCATAAACATCCCTCGAATCCTAAACCGTTAACCTCAAGCGAAAAGCACAAGGATTAGAATCATTATCGATCATTGATCGATATTGAACGCATTTTCGATTTTAACGATAGTAGGCAAATTTGGCATTTTCTCAAGACTTACCGACACACTTCTGTGCGTCAGCCCAGAATTGGATACCACTGCGAGGTCATCAAAAATATAAATAGAATCAAGCAACTGATCGATATTCTAGGCTTTTGTGCTGTGATGTGCTTTTACGTTGTATGTATGTACAATGTAAATGTATGTCTCCATTTTTGCCCAGGACTGTTCGATATTTGTTGATTTTGTTGTTTGATATTTGTTGATTTTGATATTGATCCCTTTTTGTTGTTAATTTGCTATCGATAAAAATTCTTTTATCCGATCCTACCATTCCCTTAACTTACACTTTATCTCCAACCCCACTTCAACTTCAACTAGATGGTTTAATACCACTGAGTGAAACGAATTCCAATGGAGACACGAGCACCACACTCCGTGCTGTAATAGCGCGCTCCGTTGAAGAGCGGTGAGAGCCTCATCCTCTTCTTCGCCGCGAATGTCAAAAAATCGATTTTTCGAAAACTGGCCGAGATTGACACCGTTCGATAGAGCTCATCGAGATGAAGATAACGGTGTCATTGCGAGTGCCGAAAACTCAAAACCGGAAGGATCAAGGGGGGGGGGGAAGAAGCTTCACTGTTGCCTCCGCCGCTCTAAAACGGTAGCTGGTACTAAGGCAATTTAATAAGCTAGGGAGTTGTAAGCACGCTTTCGTAAGGAACCTTAAGTGTTCTGCTCGCCTGTGTATTTGTAAGGTGCTAGCTCTCCGCGTCTTTCCGCAAGGGTCGACTGAATTTGGAAAAAATCGTGTCACACGAGCCTGACCTGCATTTTTGCACCACCGTAACTTTGTCCATTCATAAGCTACACTACCGTATTTTGGCACACTACTAGAACATTTTGCTTTCTACAAAACCCACAAGCTGCAACCGGAAAGGTTCACACTTTACAGAGCTATCGCGCTCAGAAGACGCAGCGCGCACAATTTATCACAACAATGATCATGCTCTCCTCGCTCTTACTCGCTCACATCACAGTTCTCGCCACTCTACGTAAAATTGTTCCATTCACCATCAAAAGCACTATCGAATGGTGTCCAACTTGACCAGATTCCAAAATATTGGTTTTCGGTGACGTCATCGGCCCTCCTCCGCTGCGGCCTCACCCCCGATGCAAAATTGTCGAAAAATCGATATCTCCAAAATTGGTCAAGATTGACACCGTTCGATAGAGCTCATCGAGCTGAACAGAACAGTGTCATTGCAAGTGCCGAAAACCCAAAAATGGAAGGAATAAGGGCGGAAGAATCTTTACTGTTGCCGTCCGACGCTCTAAAGCGGCAGCTGGTACTAAGACAATTTGATAAGCTAGGGAGTTGTAAGCACGTTTTCGTAAAGAACCTTAAGCGTTCTGCTCGCGTGCATAATTGTAAGATGCTAGCTCTCCGCGCCTTTCCGCAGGGGTCGACTGAATTTGGAAAAAATCGTGTCACACAAGCCTGACCTGCATATTTGCACCACCGTAACTTTGTCAGTTCTTAGGCTACTTCGCTGTGCTTCGGCCAGCTGCTAGAGTTTTTTACTGGCTACAAAATCCACAAGCTGTAGCCGGAAGGGTTCACACATGACAGAGTTATCGCGCTCCAAACACGCCCGCGCGTGCAATTTGCGAGCGGTCGGCCCACTCGATTGATAGGTTCGATTCTACATGCATTGTTCACGGCGCACTCCAGATGCAAGCTGGACAGTCCTAGAGCAGCTCCTGAGTAGGGCGGCTAGGGATTTCTGATAAAACTCCTTAAACTCTCACACTATAAGCTTCCGCGCCCACTCGATTGATAGGTTCGATTCTATATGCATTGTTCACGGCGCACTCCAGATGCAAGCTGGACAGTACTAGAGCAGCTCCTGAGTAGGGCGGCTAAGGATTTCTGATAAAACTCCCTAAACGCACATTCTACAAGCTTCCGCGCCCACTCGATTGATAGGTTCGATTCTATATGCATTGTTCACGGCGCACTCCAGATGCAAGCTGGACAGTTCTAGAGCAATGCCTGAGTAGGAAGGCTAGGCATTTTCGTTAAAACTTTCCATGCGCTCACTGTTCAAGCTGTCGCTCGCTCTACAGGTTGTCGCTCCCACTCGATGATTCTGCCGGCTTACATGCATTGTTCAGAGCGCGCGCTATGCCGGAAGTTAGTTCCAAACAGTAGGCCATGCTCGTCCGAACGCATGGATAGGCTCCTTCCATCAGCCCATCAGCCTAACGTCACTCTGCGAGTGGTCGCGCCCACTCGATTGATTCTGCCGGCCTACATGCATTGTTCAGAGCGCGCGCCACGCCGGAAGTTAGTTCTAAACAGTAGGACATGCTCGTCCGAACGCATGGATAAGCTCCTTCATTCAGTCTAACGTCCAGAAGTCGAGGACGCCGCGCACTAACGCGACTTGCCTCAGACGCGGCGCGTGGCGAGCGGAAAACGGCGCTCTCCGGCGCCCTTTTGCGTCGCTTCTCATCTTTTGCGCCGCTTGTGCTTGTTGGACGCAGCGGCATGTCCGGTACTGTACCTCACTTAGGTTAGATCACTCGACGGACAAACTCTTTTATATATAGGAGGTGATATTATCCAACTATCAGCTATGCTATGACCTATGAAGCCCGAGATCGAGCTGTGTCTCAAAATAAAGCAGCATGCCTTATCCTAGTATTTGATATAACAAAGGGCAATAATGGCTTCTTGGAAACGTTTTGTCATAGATGACCTCACTTCTGCAACAACTTGTGGGATGAGAAGTTTCAGAACTTTCCCATACAACACCGCATGGCGGTTGTTAGAGCTTCGGATTTTTGAAGGTGGCCAAGTCAAGTCTTGAAGAGCATATCTCACACCTTGATTACCTGATGTCGTAAAGGCGATTCACCTTGAATAAGTTGATTGCGTGTGGTTGAGCACTACATACTGCGTGGCATACTGCGAGCCGTGGAATCCGATAGCAGATCTTCTACAAATATTTACGACGCACCCTGGAAGATTTGTTTGGTAAGCAGTAAGAATGCCGTCGTAACGTTGCTATCACGTTTCTACTACTATGGGAGCGTTCGAAAACTCGACATTTTGGGGGAAAATGCGCTCAAAAAATGGATGTTGGGTGCTCGTGTTGGGCACTGGTGCCACATCGTGGTGAGAATTACTTTGAAAACACTAGGAGCAGCAGAAGGTGAACTACGTAGTGAAGGCTATGATTCGTGACGACCCCAAATGCAGTGGAATTTTCATTTGTTTTCCCTTTCTGATAACAACGCGGGGTATTTCAATATTTGCTGATAAAAATGTCACTTAATTCACACAGGTTGACAGAGAGAAGTAGGAAGAATATGAAGGAGAGACAGTTCAGACATTGATTGGGCTAGAGTGCATAGCCGGTGAATGTCTTGTAGGGGAAATTCAAAGGTCTGCGACGACGATTCAAAGGTCCCCGTTGAACTGCCGGAGTGCCGGAGGAACGCCGATCACTAATTTGCGAAATTTACATCCCGCATATGTATCATCTATAGATGATTTAAAAATTGTTCCCGTACCTGCGTGGCACTCACAATTATCCGCTCAAGTGCCGGTTTTCGCTTCCATTATTGGCTAAAGCTATTAGGTTGTAAGGAAATATCCTGTTGCCTATGCAATTGTTTTCAAATTTATTTCTTCCGTTCCATGCACACAACAACTAACGAACATATGAACCATTATTGTTTACAATATATTTCCTTCTGTCTGGTAATTTGTAGATCCCTCTGCTATGGTATTCCTGCGGTTTTGACGAAGAAAATCTCAGCGAGGCACTTTTCAAGTTGCTCCTTGTCATCAAATTATTTCTCCTGCAAATGGTTCGAGAACGAAAGAAAGTGATGGTACTCCGTTCGAGCAAGGTCCGGTGAATACGGAACACACCAACCACAAACCACGACGATACTCCTCCACACGTTGCAACCGAAACACTGGAGCCTGAGTTTCCCTTGCAACGTTTGGACGAGCATTGTCGTGAAGGACGAAGAGCTCGTCTTGTTTCCCACGAAGAGCTGCTTCAACGCGATCCAACTGTGGTAGACATCGCTAGTGCAGTGGTGTTTGCAGGTAGCAGCTCCCAGTGAATGACTCCTTCGCAATTTCACCAGACACCGAACATTACGATGTCAAAGCTCGGTCTGGTGGAATTATAAAAGCTGTGGTAAGAGTTTTGACCGCAACTCAACAACCTTCTAACGCCTACTGAACATTAGCCTTTTGGGTGAAGTTCCGGTCTTCGCGTGGGAAATCCTGCTTCGCCGCGCCTGAGCCACTGACTCTTTCGCGTGCGGTTAACGTGGACTACCCGCTTTTAGTCGCAAGTGACCAGGTTCTGGGCCAAGAAGAATTCCGCCGTAAAGTCAAGAAGTTTCATCCTGGCACACATGTAGTTGGAGGCCGCTAAGTTCATGCGGTGCCCCATATCTACATATCTTCCCAAGGCCACGCAGGTGAGCTATTGTGGTGCGACTGCACTCGCGTTCCACTGCCAGTTTATGGGTGCAACGCCGAGGACCCTCCTGAACCGGCTCCAGAAGGCGCTGCTCATTCACTGCAACTGGCCTTCCTAACCGTGGTTGGTCCTCCCAGCAAAGGTCTCCGTTCTTGAATTTCCGAAACCATGCTTTCGCTGTATCGTAGGAGACAGTGGTAGGACCCATAGCTTCACATATCCTATCCGCCGCGATTCTTGTTCTGCTTTGCTTTTTGAACTCGTAAATCAGAAGCAGTCGAAATTGCTTGCAGTCAAGAACGATTTTCTCTACCCTAGTCGTAACGGAATGTGATGACAATAGTGGTAAATGTATGCCATAAGTCAGCCTATATAAGCGTTATTGGGAGAAGGTTCCAAACCATTTTCAAAATTTGTCGGAACGCCAAAGTGAGCCGCAGGAAACTTTTTGGGCCTAATATTGGGTTGGAGGAAGAGTTTCCTGCTACGTTTACGTTTTCTTTTAAATTTGTCTGTCTTCTTCAGTAAAATCAGCAGTTAACGAATATATAATCCATCATTATCAACAACATATTATCACCATTTGTTAGGTAATTTCTAGATACTAGGGATCTAGGGTTCTCTAGGATTTCTAATATAATGCACTTTTGAGATGTTCCATATCGTCAAACTTCCTCTTTTAAATGGTTGGACAGCGAACGGAACAGATAAAGACTATTGGTGCCAAGTCTTGCTAATACGGTGGATGTGCCAGTAGATACATGTCATCCTAAGCTTTGGAGTTTTTTTCTGAGTCTCCTTCGCAATGTGTCAGCGAGCGTTGTCGTCGAGAAAGAAGATCTTGTCCTGTTTTCCACGAGGAGCCGTAGCCACGCGATCCATTTGCTTGCAGTAGACCTCGGTGATAACACTAGAGGTTGTTGGAAGCAACTCCTAGTGAATGATTCCTTCACAGTTCTAACAGACACTGAGAATTCGAGTATGGGCTTTTGGCTTTGGCGTTGATACCTCAGAATCTTCACGTCCGAACCATGGTCGCCTCCGTGTGTAATTTAAGTAAAAAACCTATTAGGTTGATCGAAAGGTCTTGCAGTACTTTACGCTACTGCCTGTTAAATTTGTTAAAGCTCTTGTTAAAGTATTGATCATATGTGGTGACGTCACAGTACATTCTCGAAACTTCCTCAGGCATACTATATAAGGCCTCGTCGAAGTACAAATACAGCAACAGTGTCAACGATAAGCAGCAGCATCCTAAGACCTATCGTATACTACGAATTTCTGCAAGGCCATTCCGCAAGGATTGCAGCCTCCAACATCTGCGCTGCATTCACGGAGGAAGTCATTCACTAGTCCACAGTGGCCCGCTGGTACCAGCGCTTCACGGCTGGAGATATCTCTCTCGAAGATCGACTCCGTTCCGGACGCCCCTCTGTTCTGTAAGAAGACAGCTTGCGCAAAGCCTTCAAGGTGAAGCCAAATTCAACCACTCGCGAATTGGCGGGAAAACTTGGATGTACGGAAAGCACCGTTGTGAAGCAGCTGGAGATCCTTGGGTACCGCAAAGTTTTGTCGTCTTGGGTATCACATGAGCTGCGGAACTCTGACAAGGCATGCCGAATCAGTGTTGCTGAGTCGCTGCTTCTTCGTCCGCACAGATAGGACTTTCTGAAGGACATTGCTGCTAGTGATGAAAGTTATGTTAACCACACCCGCAAGAGCGAATGGCTCCCACCCGGAAAACCGGCTCCAAGACAACGGAAACGTGGGCACCACGAAAAGAAGGTTCTTCTGTGTTGCTTGTGGGACTCAGAAGGCTGCTGGATAGTGAAACCACAGTCGTAGCATCTGTCTACGCTACCCAGCTCCAGAGCTTGGCCGACGCCATGCGCCAAAAACGTCCAGAACGGGAAAATGTCTACCTGCTGCACGACAATCGCGTCCTCATGTCGCAAAAGTGAGTCGCGAGAAAATCCAGGAGTTAGGCTGGGAAGTTCTGCCCCATCCAACGTACTCTCCAGACCTAGCTCCTTCTGACTACCGCCTGATCAGAGCTCTGAAGCAGCATCTTCGAGGTAGAGAGTTCGATGATCGACGTCAACTGGAAATGGAGGTTTCTGAATTCTTTTCCTCACAGCACTCGGAATTCTGGCGGAAAGGAATTGAAAGGCTGCGTAGGTGAGTCAGGATCTTAGACTTGAATGGGGAATGTATCGTGGATTGAGTTTGTTTTAGCAAATAGGGACGAATTTGAATATTGTTGTGCTAGTGCTGCAAGACTTTTCGATCAACCTAATATGTACTTTCCGTCACCAGCGACCGAGTTGTCGTGCCCATCGAAACTCCCATGGAAAGTCGAAGTTTATCGCATCTCTTTGCCCTGGAAGCTGGTGACTGCGCAGATCATGAGGTGGCCACATGATGTATGATACATGGCCACATCTCCATGTCCTTACAAAGCGACACAGATGAGCAGCTATTGTATAACGATGGCATTGGAGCTCTTGCGCCAGCTCACAGATATTACACTAGGGATTCTCCTCAATTAGCATCATCGACTGGTCGATCAGTAATTTGTCCCTCAAGTGAAAGTCGAAGTTCTTGACTTTGCAGAACCAAACGTTTGTGCAGATATTTGAAGGGCCCATTGTGTCCCATATAATTTTACCACATATCGTACGTTGCTTTGCTTCCTGATTTCGTAAAACAGGAGGGGTCAAACTTGCATGTAGTCAAGGACCACTTTTCCTGCCATACTCACAGCGGAATACTAGGAAAAGGTGGGTATATGTAGACTACTGGACAACCTGTATATACTTTGAACGAAAGATTCCAGAAGAATTTCCAACATTTGGCAAGGCTCAGAGGTGAATGGCGGGAAACATTTCTACCAAACTAATATTAGGGGGGGGGAGGCAAAAAAAAAGAGACAAATTGAAAAAAATTTTATCTCTTTATAACTCAATTACAAATCAGCAATGCTGAGGAATGTGTATGCCATTAAAGTCAACGACTTGCTGCCATCGCTCATCCAACTTCCTGATCCCATCCTTCAAGAACTGCTTGGGCCTAGTGTTGATCAACTGCTCGATATGGTTGTCAAGGACTGCTTGGGTTCTTGTGTCCCTTCCGACCACGAAGTCTCGTAGGCCCAAGAAGTGGTGGTAGTCGCATGGAGAAATGTCCGGCGAATACGGTAGGTGAAGCATGTGAACGTAGCCCAGTTGGGCAAGCTTATCCGTGGTCACTTGTTCCCGATGGGGTGCGGCGTTGTCGAAGAGGAGGACCTTCTTGACGCGCTGCGACTGAATAAGTTCGAGTCGCAGGTCCATGTCTTCTATTTCGTTTACCATGGCCTTGAAGTCCATCGCCGTGCTTTTGGTAAACAGCTTCCAGTATACCAGTCCATGGGCGCAGACCCAAAAACTCTGAAGGTGCTTCTCGCCGTGAACATCTCGCCGAACGAAGGTCGGTAACGGGTCAGCAGGCCTCACCCAGACTGGCTGCTTGGCAGGGTTAAGGTGAAAGACGTACTTCTCATTCTGCGTTAAGATTGAGTCCAGGCTGCTCGGGGTTGGGAATCGGGAGATTTGCGCGACACAGGTCGACTCGTCACGCTGGGGTTTCGGCATGAGACAAACTGCGGTTTTGGCATGCTTCTGGAAAGGCCAAAGTGGTAACTTCTCAGGTTGCCTTCAGTAGGTAGCAAACATACAAATACGATAAGCACGAAACCAGACTGCAGTCACGAGATATGTGGACACGGCATGGAGAATCTCATTACTTTTGCCCCAACCCCCCCCCCCCCCCCCTAATACAACGCTCTGTCTGAAATCTGCGCTATTAGTGTTTAGAGCTCAAAACTCTGGCTTGCATAGCGGTACTGGAGCTTCACATGTTCCAAATCTTTTTAACATAATTACCATTTCTCAAAGACTATATTTATAGCTTTGTTAATTGTGCTTGTGTATGACGCTTCAGGCCTTCCATTATTAAGCGTTTTGTACCCTTACTAAGAAGTGTCCTTAAGACGTAGCCTTAATCGATTTCCAAATTACCTGTGATAATGCGTTGACATGTGATATCATCATTAATTTTTACCGTTCGGTGGCATACACACACTAAGATGGTGATAAGAATACGAACACTTGTATCACAAACATGTATACGGAAGAGGATAAAGGACGCTGTTAGTCAATTCCTTTTGGAATGCACCACGCATTCCACTTCTAGGAGATGTCGTGGAGGCATTTGAATGAGTTTTTACATGAAATGATTGCGGTACAAGCAAGTGCTTTATCCTTCCCATACGAGTCCTCTACCAATTCAGCGACCCCAGAGCGATGGAACGCTTGGCTGACCTGAACGGGATATTTGAACCAGAAACATTGAATCGGATGCATGTCACTGCCGGCACCCCCTCCATCTGCGTTACCACGCGTATAAGTATATGAATATATCAGTATATACTGGTATCCAAAGACTTCAAGAAATTTATTTCAATTTCCTATTTTAGTTGAGACGCTCGTTGATATGGGTCAAGTTAAAAGGATATAGCAATGATGATCAAAAAGTTAACTCAGTGGACACTGCTGAAAATTTTAGCGAAGTTAATTTTATCAAAATGGTTATTTACATAGAGCATTGCGACATTTAATTATTTTTATTGACGTCTCGTATTGCCTTAAAAACATTTGTGTTTGGTAAATGTCGATAAGCAGAACAACCGAGAAATTAAGTTTTTGGGTTAAGCATCACTAAGAATTGTAGATTTGTACTGGGATGCAGTAAATTAGTCTTGTATCCTCAATAACTCAATACGGTTGTTTTTTTAAAGTTACTTTGGTTATTAATCAAATAATCCTGCACATCACCCATGTCCAACAGCACTATAAGACGTTCAATCCGTTTTTTCATCCATGTCTTCGTTTAATTGTTTTGCGTAAAAATGTGGGTAACTAGATTTTTATATAGAGTATTCTTTACATTAGTTACGTAACCATAACCCTTAATGTCCATAGAGGATATCCGATAGACATTATTTATTTAATCTTTAGATTTGTTACTTACCCGACCAAGCGCCTTACCCCCCCCCCCCCTTTCCGACATCGTCCTAGGTACCAAAACGAAAAACCCAATGCATGAGAAATAAACTCACCCGCTGATCCACCGTTGAAGCGGAGCGACGTCGCTACCGCTGCTGTTAGTAGTCGAGTGGTGACTGAGACATACTGTGTCATTCGCACTGATTATACTGAGTATACCAGTGTCATTCGTAAGGACACTCATGTCACCACCGGTCGTTCTATAGCTCACAATGGGAAAGGAATGGCAAGAAGTCACTAGTAACCGAGGGACACTCATTTCGACTGTTCAGTGCTGGATTCCTTGCGGAAATCCAGAATGCTTCCAACGCTTTCCTAGACGAAGTATCCGTCTCATACGTCAGAACCATGCACTTAATATCAAAGTCGGTACCTCCATGCCCCTCAACCCTGTGCTTGCCTAACGGACCAGACAAAATACCATGCCTTTTGCTAGCCAGGTGTTCTTTAATGCGAACTGCCAGTACCTTTCCAGTTTCCCCTATGTATATTTGATTGCAATCGATCCCACATTCAAGTTGGTACACTGCACCAGCTTTGGCGCAATCTTCTAACTTATTGTAGGACATACAACACAGTTTTCTGATATACACTCCCTATCGTAGAGCCTATTTCGGACTAGTTGCTTCTTAATGTTGTCATTCGGGATGTTTACAAGCGCAACACAATCTTCTAGCTGAGCCCGAACTATGCTCCGCTGTATGACAGAAGTGATATTATCAGAAATAAAAGGAAGACAAAGGGGTATACGATCTTGGCGTGGTATATTTCGTTGCACAGTGCGGACTCTTTGGTGGTTTTGTGGTACAACGTAGCCATTTTGGCAAGCGATCTTTGAGGCTAGCCTCAATGACTCTTGTCGTTCTTCCGAGCCCGTGCATACATCACGTGCAGTTTTGAACATGTTCCTCACAACCGCGCATTTAACAGCTGTAGGATGTGCGGAAGATGCATGGACCAAAATGTTCTTAGAGCTTTCTTTGCGGTACCACTTCACTCTGACGATGACGATATTTTAATTTGCGTATTCAAATAAGGTGCCAGCCGTTCTTAGGAGTTTCCCTCGTAACCTTAATGTATTGCGATTGATGATTCAGCAAATTGAAACACTCATCCATTTCGGACTGTGTTGATGTTATAATAAAACAATCAACAATGTATCTGCAATACATCAAGGGAAGACGTTCTCGAAGTGGTAGCTCTATTTTGCTCATAAAGCAAATGGCAAGAACTGGAGCAAGTCGTTGGCCAATGGCTAAACCTCGCATTTGTGAAAAATATCTACCTGATCATTTAAAAATATTACAACCTAAGCACTCCTTGATTAGAGTCATGACGCATACTTTGCTAAGTCTAAAGTTATTAATACTGCTGTGATGTCGATCAAGCATTTCTGATAACGCCTGAAGGGCATCCTCGCTTTGGACGTTTGTGTAAAGCGAAGTCACATCAAATAACTCTATTACACATTCTTGTTCAACATGTCTGCTGTGTAGATAGTCAAGGAAAAGCCTAGTGTTAGTCAGGTGCGAGGGAATCGTGGTCAACAACTGGCTCCCAATTCTGTTGAGAAACCAGGATGTTCTGTCGGTTAGTCCTCCCACGCAACTTATGATAGGTCTTATTTTGAATGTCTCCGGTGACATCGACAGCATATCTTGCGAAGCAATCTTGTGGGTTTTGAGTAGGCTATAGAAAACTGGACAGGTTGGATTGTCCAGTTTAAGTCTACTGAGGAGTTTTCTCCACGGACCTCCCTCGATAGAGAGCCTTCGGGCTCTCGTGTTAAGAGGGATCTCGGGCCGCTTGTCGCAGGGCCATGTGGCGCGTCCCCGGGTGGTGGATAGGGGAATTAAACTCGAACCAAATGCGACCGTGTACTGCTCCGAGACGCAGGTGGGATGCAGGGGATGGACTCCTTGCTCCTGCTGTGTCGGGTCGACGCGTTCCTTGTGCGTGGGAGCGGCATGTTCGTGCACAGTGTGCGCGGATGTGTCCCTGACTGTGCGGATTGTAACTGTGTCGGCTCGGCCAAAAGCTTGCACTCGGTAGACTGGGAGTACATCGTAAGGCGATTCGAGACCGCCTCAAAAGTCTCGCCCCGTCCCTTCGGGCAGTCTGGCTGGCTGCCCGGTGTTCTTCGCCCGCACGACAGAGCCTGACTAGCTACCCGTGTTGTATGGAAGTCAAATACAGCAGCACTAAAGGGCCTCATTCCCCTGACCCCGAAAGAGCCCCCATTTCTGCAGCTATGGGAAGGACGAGTACGGAGAGGCTGCTAAAAACTTAGGGCCTAACCAGGCTGCGCAAATTGAGAAGGACAAGGATGACGATCTGTACTTGC
Source organism: Heligmosomoides polygyrus bakeri (assembly GCA_947359475.1). NCBI lineage: Eukaryota > Metazoa > Nematoda > Chromadorea > Rhabditida > Heligmosomidae > Heligmosomoides > Heligmosomoides polygyrus. The sequence continues at coordinate 24,977,146 of OX375870.1, forward strand.
AACGCCCGCACACTTGCATCGGAAGCATCCGTCGAGGACCTGATGATGTAAGCCAGGAAGGTCAAGTACGACGTCATCGGACTGACCGAGACAAGAAGACACCACCCCCCCCCCCCCCCACGCCGCCTACGACTCCGGAGAAGAACTGTTCCTCGGAACATGCGACAGCAGGGGAGTAGGCGGCGTTGGTGTTAAGTTCTATAAGGAAGACCGCACCTTCTACAAAGTGATCGTCGGCGACTTCAACGCCAAAATCGGGCCGCGAAGGTCGCCGGAAGAACTTCACATTGGAACCCACGGTTTGTAGTGGAACGAGCAAGGCGAAAGGCTGTCTGAGTTTATCATGTCGACCAAGACCATCCATGGAAACTCACAGTTCCAGAAGCCTCCCTCCCTACGATGGACCTGGGAATCCCTTCGGTGGCCAGTTCCACAACGATATCGACTCCATCATCTTCAAATATTGCCTGACCGACGTTTCCGCTGTCCCCAAGTTCTACACGGGATCGTACGACCGCCTCCTTCGCGCAATGTTCCGCTTTTCGCTTCAAGGAGAGAAGGCCGCGAAGTTTGTGAAGAGGAATCCCAAAACGGCCATCAACTGGGACCTCTATACCTCTCTTGCCGGGAAAATACCGTCATGGACAACATCGACGAGGAATACGACCGCTTCGTGCACCATCCCCGCGATAGTGCTAAGGAAGCCGAGAGCTTGAAGACCAACAAGAGACTCCTGTCTCCGGAAACTCTCGAGCTTATACGCCAGCTTGGAGCAGCACGCGAGTCAGGCAACTACCAGCTGACGTCCGAGCTTGCGAAGCTATGCAGAGCGGCGATAAAGGAAGATCTCAAGGAGAGAAGGGCGGAAGTGTTGCCTGAAGCAGCAGAGGCAGGGTTGAGCATCCGCAATGCCCGCCGAAACTTCGCCAAATTCAAGACCAAGATGACCGCTCTCCGACGTCCTGACGGAACCGTCACCTCTTCCAGAAGGACCATGGAGAAGGTCATCCACGACTTCTACTCCGATCTCTTCGATAGCCACGTCCACCTGCCCCCATGCCATCTTCCGCAGGATGGATACGTCGTTCCCTCTGTTCTCCCTTCCGAGATCCGACACGCCATCTCGTCGGTGAAGAAACGTACAGCACCCGGCCCTGACAGGATCAGACCCGAACACCTGAAGAACCTCCCGCCAGCGCTCATCAACACCCTGGCGCGGCTCTTCACACGATACTTCTACTCCGATCTCTTCGATAGCCACGTCCACCTGCCCCCATGCCATCTTCCGCAGGATGGATACGTCGTTCCCTCTGTTCTCCCTTCCGAGATCCGACACGCCATCTCGTCGGTGAAGAAACGTACAGCACCCGGCCCTGACAGGATCAGACCCGAACACCTGAAGAACCTCCCGCCAGCGCTCATCAACACTCTGGCGCGGCTCTTCACACGATACCTGTCGGAGTGCAAGGTTCCATCTCAGTGGAAGACCAGCAAAACCGTCTTGCTGTACAAGAAGGGAGACGTGCACGACATTGGCAACTATCGCCCGATCTGCCTGCAGTCCGTAGTCTACAAGCTGTTCACTCGAGTCATCCTGAATAGGATCAGCAGAACGCTGGACGAATGACAGCCACGGGAACAAGCAGGATTTCGGAGAGGATTCAGCACGATCGACCACATACACACCATTACGAAGCTCATCGAAGTGTCGCGAGAGTATAAGCTGCCGCTGTGCCTTACGTTCATCGACCTGAAGAAGGCATTCGACTCCGTCGAGACTGAAGCGGTCCTCGAAGCCCTGCTCACTCAGGGCGTTCCTACTCAGTACATCAGAGTCCTTCGAGAGCTGTACAGTGGATTCACGACCAAGATCTCTCCATTCCACAACGACGTCGTCATCGACGTAAGGAGAGGGGTTCGGCAAGGGGATACCATATCCCCGAAGCTCTTCAGCGCCACCCTCGGAAACGTCATGCGCGAACTAGAATGGGAAGACATGGGAGTGAAGGTCGACGGCCAGCAGCTGCACCATCTTCGTTTCGCTGACGACATCGTGCTCATAACACCGAGCATCAGCCAGGCGGAGCGAATGCTGGCCGACTTCGATCGTGTATGTGGGAATGTTGGACTGCAGCTGAATCTTACGAAGACGATGCTCATGAGGAACGGACAAGTTTCCGATGCCCCATTCTCGCTCAACGGAACTTTCATCTCCGAATGCTCCAGCTACGTGTATCTGGGTCGCGAAGTCAATATGGTCAACGACCTAACGCCGGAGCTGAGCAGGAGGAAACGAGCGGCTTGGGGAGCTTTCAAGAGCGTCGAAGAAGTCGCGAAGAAGACGAAGAACGTCCGACTCCGTGCCCACCTATTCGACTCCACTGTTCTTCCTGCCCTAACATTCGCTTCTGCGACCTGTGCTAAACGAAAGCAGGAGGAACACGCGATCACCGTCGCGCAGCGTGGAATCGAGAGGACGATGCTCGGAGTGACACGACTCACGCAAGTGAGAGAAGGCCTCCGGAGTCCCGAGCTTCGCCGACGTTCGAAGGTCAGAGACGCTGTCGCGTGGGCCAAATCGTCGAAAATTAGGTGGGCCGGCCACGTAATGCGCTTCGCAGGACGAGAGCCGTTACCGACTGGATTCCGCGGGATGTCAAGAGAACACCGGGACGCCCACCAACGCGTTGGTCGGACTTCTTCGTGAAAGCCCTGAACGACCGATATGACGCTCTTCGTGTCCCTCGAGCGAGGAGGATCCATTGGACCACTCTGGCACGCGACAGGGACGAATGGAGACGCTGCTGGCGCCCGCTCGAGCAAGTCGATGATCAACGGGACGACAGGTGATACAGGTGATACAGGTGAGGAGTTTTCTGTCAATCCCTGATGAAGCGCCATTTATTTATTTATTTATTTAGTTATTTATTTATTATTTATTTATTTATTTATTTATTTATTTATTTTTATACACTACAAAGAATGCGCCTCAAAACGGTTAAATACGTCAGAATACTAGCGTAAGTAAAAGGAAAACGGTGAAAAAAAGAAAAAAACAGTAATAACTCAGCTGAAACTTACCCATGCTCAGAAAATCGGAGGAAACCAGTTAAGGACTATACCACAAATGGTTGCACACGGTGTAGTCTGCCGTTTAAAAAAGCGGGTGTTATCCGTACCAGTTGACTATGATACTCGCGAACAAATAGTTGGCATAGGTCATTGCTGCAGCTTCGGGACACGTGTACTAACCACCCTCATGGAACCAGCAATTAAGATAGCAGGTGAAACTTAATAAGGCTAGAATACACTACTGGCACAACCAGTAAGTAGAATCCTTATGCTAATTTTGGGAATTGGATTAAGACTCAGAACGCTATTACTAAATAATCTTATCCAGAAATTCTTCTTCCCCATAAGAACATTTTATCATTGTTATGATCCTGTAAGTCTCTGCAACTCTGAATTCAGATATGCATTCATAGAAATAGAGCTTATTAGATTTCTTTGCATTGTTAGTGTCATATATGTGTTCTTTAACTCTTTCTTAAAAGCGGCTTCATGTAATGCCCTCATATTTAACATTATATACTTTGAAAATGTAATGCAATAAACTTCACATTTTGAATTGCGAGTAGTACTTCATTGCAGCCTCAAAGGTATTAATTGTATTGTATTTATTGACGTAGACAGCGCCTACGTGGAGAACAACAAAGCAAACAAGCCAAAACAAGTAATATGACTTGAGACACAACACAAAAGAAGAACAAGCAAGAAAACAAAGAAGTGTTACAAAAATACCCAACGAATAGTAGTAAACAATAAAACAATACTTAACAACAGTAGTAAACAATAAAACAAGGGAAAGAAATCAAGCATGCAGCGAACGGGAATCTTCTGCATATACCAGCTTCTCTGCCCTACTCCTAAAACTGCGCAAAGACATGTTAACCAACTCTGGAGACCAAATTTTATTGAGCCGTGACACTACTCTGACGGAGAAAAAGTTAGCACGCACCTGTGTTCTGGCAAATGGAGCCCTGAATATAGTGGCACTCCTTCTAGTTCTAGACGGTGCTGATGAGAAAAATTCTTCATTATTCAGAGAAACCCTTCCCGTTAAAATCTTGAAGGCCATAAGAAGATCATTCCTAAGTCTTCTACTTCTTAAACTCTGCAAACCGTACAAAAGACGTCTATAAACACCATTAGGAATAAACTGATAGTCTATTGGAATAAACTATTAATGTTGAATCTAGCAGTGTCAGAGACAGCTGTTGTTATCATGTGAAGTGATTTTACAAACAGTAAAGATGTCACTAGATTACTGTTCATTATATTGATTGCCTAAGACTTTCAATGGATATTGATTGATATTGACCCTTGCTGTAAACACCATTGCTATAATACTCATCGTCAGTGTTTTGGGATCTTCATCACTTTTAGCCCAGTATTCGACCAGGGAATGGCGCCAACATCCGAAATATCGGAAAGGAAATTTATTGAAATAGCATGAAGACTTAAGGCGAAACACATTAATTATGTTGCCATCGCTGAACTACTCGCGATTTTTCGACCGTACACGTGAGCCACAAGATTCTTCAAAAAATCATATCAAGGCTTTCTTCCTGCGTGGTGCGTCGTAAACGCGTAGTACGTGGAGTATCCGAAAAAAGCAGTGGTTAGCGAGAATCTTTACCTAGTTCTGCTTCCTGGCAATGTCATCTCAACTCAAAATCTCGGCGTTGAGATGTGGAGCCATTATGCAGTTGTTATGCATGACTGATGCTTGGGGAAGACTGAGAATTCCTTTAATGTGCTCGTAATGCGAGATGACAGCCACCATTATGCCCTTCGCTTTCGTGTTGGGTGGGGCTAACATGGAAGAGCGCCGTTTTCAGAATTCATGCTCCAAGGTTATAACTCGCGTAGTTCGAATGCTTGAAGGTGTCGTGTTCGCTGTCGCACATTCTGCACCAAATCTGACAAGCCACCCCACTCCACTTTGTGTACCAGTTTCAGTTGAGCGCCGGCAAAAGGCACTGTTATCTGCTCTGCGGATTGTACTCCTCACAGTAGTTTTGTGAATCTTCGCCAATCATTGGTCACGTCGGTAACTTATTTCATATTCTTCAGCAGTTTTTCTCAGTAAACGCTCAAGAGCCTAGTCTTTTTTGCTTCAACAGTTCTGATGATGCGTTTCACGTTTCACCATTTTAACGTTACGTGTTTTGGAACATGTCAAATAGTAGTTAGCTGCTCATTACTAGCTTATTATTTTTACTAATATTTACTCTATCTTTATTCCTTATCACTGTTGTTTGCCCCCTAATAACCGCAACGATCCTTAAAGGAATTTTTCCCTTATTCCCCCACGCTTTGCAAAAGATCGCTTCCATATAACGTCTAATACGTCGTTCTACGATTTCCAACCAAAACATCTTTATCTTTTTTAGCATGGGAGAATGGTAGTGATTCCTCTGCTTTGCATTTGCGCATATTTTCACTGCAAGATAGAGTACGTTTACAACAAAAACACCACGTTGAATACGCACTCTGATCGTCTCAGAATTTGACCATGTTCCGTGGAATTTAGATAATTTAGATATTAAAAAGAAGTTATCAACGTCATAGTAGTTCGTGTTTTCACTTTCAGCAATACGTCTGTGCTCCATCTCAGTCTGCAAGCTGTAAAATAATTACGCTCCTCCTTAGAATCAAGGGCGCGTCTTGAACCTATTCGTCTCTAAGGTTAGCACAAGTAAAAACGTAGTGTACTTTTCAGATGCGGAGCATTCACCTGATCTCGGTTCTATTACTGGTCTTAGAAGGAACCTGTGCGCGGATTTCAGTGAACGGAATTGTCAAACTAAATCGGTTGAAAAGTGAGTTTGACTTTTTGGGATATTGTGTGTTTTCCTCTTCGTACCTTCACCTGAGTGAATAATTTGATGGGCTTAAGTGAAGAACAATTTCCCGTTTCCCTTGTTATCAACAGTGAATTCTGAAAACTGTCATGCTTTCCCTTTTATCCCAGCATACATGTACGTAGGCGAAGAACCCTGCGTTTGAGAAAGGATTCCTCCAGATTTTTTCTGCCCCTCTCTATCTTCCCTCGGAGCAAAATTCTGCCGAAGCACCGCGCTACTGCGAATTGCAATCCGCAAAAGATTTTTCAGTAGCCGACCTGTATCGACAGTCGTTTGTCTTTTTCTGTGCATTATTGTTGAAGGTATACTACTGCGCAAACCACTGTGCACTGTGTTTCAGAGTTCCACTGGCTGCCAGCTCGAACCCGAAAAGATGGAACCGTGGAGAAAGTGCTGAACAGACATATGCTCAAGCAGCCGCTGCTGAAGTTTGAGCTGTTGTGGAAGAAGTTTCATGGACGTAAACGGTCACAAAAAATATCTGGGAGCAATCCGGTACACTAAACATTGAAATATCCTGTTGTTCCACTAACTTGCACTCCTTAACCTGTTGTCTTTTTGTGCCCTTTTTCCTCTCGGCGTGTTCTTCGTTCATCTTCTGACCAACTCTCATTGCTTTGTTACAAACATTTGTGTACACCGTAGTGTCACTACTGCTAAGCAGTGGATAAACCGAATAGCCATTTCAAAAGACTGAATCACCCTGGTTGAAGGCTTACTGTTTTGAAGCATCCCAGAAGATGACAGGTCAGGATGGCAACACCTATTTCACATTTAGACGAGCGGTAGGTTAGACCAGGGCTTGAAACAGAGTCCGACCCCGAGGAATGTCCTGCTTGTATCTCATTTTTCAAATTGGTAGTGTTTTGGACCCTTTTTACTCTTTAGACTCTATGCAGGTTGTTATAATTTATTGATAGCGGTTTCTGTATTCTCATCTGTGCTCTGTACTCCACTACTAGAAGAGAGCGAGGTCGCACGTGTTTTGAAGTGAATCGCGATCTGAATGCAACTTTTGATGGTTTTGAAAGCATTTTATCTTGAATGTATATTTTCTGCGAAACGACATTTACAGTGCCCTCTCTCTTACCATTTATAATGTAATTACAGGGAATACAATTCAATACATATTTGAAAGGCCTGACATACAACAATTTGAAGTGCATAGAGTGTCCAAATTTTCTGCGTCTGTTTGAACAGTCATAAAATCCTTTCTCTTGAGCTGCAACAAGGCTCCATATTCTATTCTAAAGAGCAAGGATGCAGAAATCCTTTGGGGCATTAGCGGTTGAGAGCGCTCCACGCGCTTGTCCAACGTGTGAAAATGGGATCTATCCTAGTCCGGGGGGGGGGGGGGCCACATAACTAAAAAATAGGCAACAAAATAAATTGAAACTTACCGAGCGGCTCCTAGAGGACGAAATGGAACCTAAAAAGGAATAAAAAGAGAACGAACAAACATAAAAATAAAAAATCGCCCCGGCTTACAACCGTCTCGGCGGGCAAAGAGCGACGGAATGGAGGCATGCCGCGTGCTGACCGCCGGCTGACATGTTATAACCAGGGCCTACCATGGTAAGGAGGGCACACAACTTTGCCTGCTTACAACCGTAACAAATGTGTTTTTTCGTTTTTTTCTTTGCAACTTTTCTTGTTTAGGTTTAGATGTTGTTCTGTAGGAGCCGCTCGGTAAGTCTCAAATGGATTCGCTACATATATTACTTTTTACTTATGTGGCCCCCCGGACTAGGATAGATCCTGGAAATGTTTGTCTTACTTATCATCAAATTATGCACCATCTACAGGAAGCCTTCTGACTGTCTTACTCTTCAGCATTTCTTCTTGGTAACAGTGTTGATAAGTCCACGTTACCCCTGCAATTTTGGAGCACAGACACAAGGGCTCTCAAGTGAACCAGTGAATTATGTAAATAGCTGCCTTATTTTTCATGCCGGAAAAGAAGCTTCTTGGCTCACCCACACCTAAAAATTAAGACGTAGTGGAGGCTCATATCATGTACAATAATCCTCAAGGAGAGCCATAGCTATGTATAAATACTGAAGCCATGTACTGTTCCAACGACGTTTTGTTGCAATAAAAACTAGCGTTAGGCGGGGCTCAAACCATAGTTACGAGGGAAGGGATTGAAGCGTATGTCTGAACGGAGACCACGAGTCATATAGGAAGAATCCACACCCCTCAATTAGTATAAAAATGTTTTTCTTTGATGACAAGTCATTAAGCCCAAGGAGTAGGTGTCCCTGAAGTTACCATGTATACCCGTTATACGGATAGCGGGAGCGGTACAGAAAGCAATATGTTACTTTCTGCTTCTGAACACAATTCAGGATGGTTCATTGGTTAATCATTTATGTATACTGAGCACGGGAGGGAGATACGACTATTCGTCACAACCGCATAGGAAAAATCTGGCGTACGCCGCTATCTTCAGGCAAGGATGACCTGTTCCGCCCACGTACAGTGGACAGCTGAGGCCTCTTCTGGTAGAGGCATCGTCGTCGCTGACGATACTATGGAATCGGCGCCTCACGAGCGCTGGGGGTCTCTTGTAGGCCCGCGATGCCGCTGCTCGCAAGCGGATCGGAGTGCAGTTGGTTGTGGTGTTGCTTCATGTGTGGGATGTAGGAGTTCGATTCACCCGCGCTGTTGCATTCTTGCGTTTCAACTGATTGGTTGAGATTTGAGGACAGCATATAAAAGCTATAGGATCCTCACAGTTTGCTTCCCTACATGGACCCATGACATCGGGAAAACAATCCTGTTCGGGTTTTCAAAGAGAACAGGATGTGATGTCGTATAACCAGCTCTGAGCCAGGCATAAGCAACCAACTTTCCAATTGAGGATGGCACAGGATTCGGTACACCAGCGACACGACGTACAATGTCTTTATAACAAATCCGTTCTTCTTCAGCTACCCGCAACTTCGACACCTACATTCAGGATGTCATCCCTTTTTTGCAGTTCAAAAGGAGTGTCATGCACAATGACGTGGGAGTGAAATCGCTCCATAAGCGACTTCATGTAACTGAAGAAGCCCACGTCGGCTGGCTGAATTTGGCCGGTGGCACCCGAAGGTACAGTGTGTATAGTCAAGGTCTTCCCTCAAGGGGTATAGTAGCTTGAATCGAAGGTGATTCGAGAAGCCGGCCCTTGAACTCAGAGTAACAATATAGGCATCTGTGGGACAAAGACATGCTCAAAGCAGGAGAGTATGGTTTGAGTCGTCATGTCATGTGAGTAAGCTGCCACGACGAAAAATTTTTCGGCTGGTAGATGCCGCTTTGCGGAAAGCGACCACTTTTCTCTTGAAGCTGTACGAAAAGAATGTCGCGAAAAGTATGGTGGTCCATGTAGGGGAACAAACTGTGAGGAACGTGTAGCTTTTATACGCTGTCCGCATTGTGATCAGTGCCGCTTCATTCACTTTGTGCCTGTGTGTCACTGGTGTTGAACGTTTAAACATCACTATGTTGAGTACCACAGCATACAGCTGAAAAATTGCGAAAAAATAGACCTCTGATATGGTATAGACGTCAGATCCCTCAAATGCCAACCAATCAGTTGAAATGCAAAAGCACAGCAGCGCAGGAGAATCGAACCCATGATTTCCTTCGCATGAAGAACGTCACTATCCACTGCACTCCGAGCCGTTTGTGGGACTGGCATCGGAACTCGGGAGGCGCCTATTTCACTGTAACTACAGGTACCCCCTGTAGTTACAGTGAAATAGATCCTTGGATATAACGACTTGGCAAAAAAGAAACACATTTTTCTACTAATTGAGGGGTGGAGATTCTTCCTATATGACTCGCTCTCCCCTCTCAGACATACGCTTCAGACCCTTCCCTTGTGAGGAGTGGCATAGCGGGCGTACAAGAGATCTGCAAAATGCATCCCAGCTCCTCCCACGTAACGCTGTGGGCTGTTCTACGTTGCTGCTCTGTACACCCCGTCTCAAGGATTTGCAGTGAAAACCATTTTCGTGCGCTTAGGTCAGCACCACAAACGGTTAATGCTTTTGGGTTTCGCACGAACCTGTTGATGGGCCTCAAGAATGAGCATACCCTAGAAATAGTATGAAATCTGATTTTCTTAACTCGAAGCCAAAATCAACAGTTCCCTTAACATGTGATAGCCCAACGCCGAAAATCAAAACAGCACACTCTCCATGTTTTCTCATGTAAAATATCTCGATTGCCTAAATGATTCGCGTGCTTCTGTGTTGGATGAGTTCGCAAAAGACGATCAGTCTCTGTTGAGCGGTTTAACGCATCGACGCTCTCATCGCGTTCGAAGTACTAGAAACGACCTAAGAACTGTGTGGATAGGCGGCCGAGCTTACCGTTCGCAGGTTCAGGTTCTCTGTTATGCGTCAAGACGATGGCCGAAAGGCCGCAGTCGATAAGACGTTTGATCGGGTAGAGGGTATAGTTGTGCTCTGGCAAAATTTTCGAACATTCAAAAGTTTTCGAATACCTGCAATTTTCGAGCATTCGAATTTCGAATACATTCAAAAAACCCGATTTTTTAAACATTCGAATTCGAATACATTCGAAAAACTCGATTTTTTGAACATTCGAATTCGAATACATTCGAAAAACTCGATTTTTTGAATATTCGAATTCGAATATTGATTCGAATATTCTATTCGAATATTCGAATATTTTCGAATGGAACATAGGGATACGGAAACGAATAAACATGGCTAGTGCTTTGGCGGCAATGACCAATAGACGGTTTACCCTGACGTAGTAGGAAATTTACATTCGTTTGCAAAGCGTTTAACGAAGTTTTAATGGAGTGATCTTTCCACCGAATTCTTCTATGCTTGAAAGGATGAAATATGTTACGGGTCATCAAACCAAACAGCGCGTCCCTAAAAGTTTGGTTCTGTTTCCTGGTCGACTGATAAATAGATTCCAAAGGCCATACCTTACCATAGCCCAATAAACGGCCAGGTGAAATCGCAAGTGAATATAGCAGGTTTATGGTGAAGCGCTTACCTTTGGTTAGAATTACTGGGGGTTACATATGGGCATCCACCTTTTCGGCTCACCATGGGACCCCTTACCATGGAACCCCTGGAAACTCTCAATGAAACTATTTTGTTCATCGGAGACCAAGGTCATCATGATGGAGATCTTCGAAACCGGAAGGTGCCATCTGCTTCACCTTTTTATTCACATTACATAAGAAACATGAGGTGTACATAAGCAGGAGCTTAGAGTTATGCGTATCTCTGCGAAGTTCTTGAGTGTTGATTGTGCATTATTTCTGATGGCATCGGAGAGTGCGGAAACTTTACAGATCTAAATGATCTCCGTAATTGAGAAAAGTGGACGTCGAATAGATGTGTATATTATAATAGCTGCCTTCTCTACAGTGCTTACCTAACGATTGTTGAAGCCGAAAACTTGGCCGCAGTTGACCCCACTCCCAGCAAAGTCAGACCCATAGTCAGCTCGGGCGTACGTTCCGACGAATAAAATAGCATGGCCTGTTTCTTTAAGGCTTCTTTTAAGTTTCCTCAATGAGCACCTCCGCACAATACATTTCAGCACCACCCTTTCATGGAACCGCCTATTTTAGTGTTCTTTGCGCCGCGTTTCAAAGTTTCAATGCTTTACAATAGGAGCCATTTTCTTGCTCTACAGTCTGCACCATGCAAAAGATTGGGTTTTGTACAGCTGATAGATCTCAGAAGTACATATGCTGCGCAAAAAGGGAAAGTTTGTTATAATTACCATACTACACAATAAAGCGCTAAGAGGCATTGATCGGCGCCGAGCAGAAATTAGTCATAGAATAGGTGAAAAATCGGAGAAAGTTAGTCATAAAATAGCGAAAAATACCCAAAGGTCTTCTACGTGCTTGGGTATTCAGAAGACGTGCCGAAGGCGTTGCCGAACATGTCTGTGGATCCAGAAAACGTGCCCTACTCGTCACCCAACGTGCATGTGAATTCAGAAGACGTACCGAAGTCGTCGTTCAACGTGACTGGGGAACGTACCGAAGTCGTCGTTCAACGTGACTGGGAACTCAGATATCGACGACCGTCACTTAACTGTCCGAAGATGATGCCGATGTTCAGAAGAGTAGTGGCGGTGGGGGGGGGGGGGGGGGGTAGGTTCTTGATGGCGTCATACCGCAAAACTACTCACGTGCTCTTAAGGAAGGTAGAGCAAGGTTGGAACATAACAAGGTTCTTAAATATTGCCTTTTGTACTGCTAGGTAGGAAAGAAAGCAGAATGAGCAGAGCAACTGGCTTGATGTGATTGTCCTTAGCATTACCTAAGTGATACTGCAACACGCTGAAAGGCGTGACGGATATATTATAGGCACCAATATTTTTGCCATTATTTTACATCAAGGACTGAAGAATAGTGGTGTCGCTTTTTTCCTGTCCTGCCGATACTTGAACAACAACATATCCTATGTGCGACATTAGGTGAAATGGACAAGTACTCTCGGGTTATAGACAGCCAATCCAGGGCCAAGAAGAGCATAACCGAAAAACATTGAGTGATCTGACTTCCTCATATCGATGCATAAGACCACCTGAACGAATCAAGTGTGTTACTAACTGATAATCAAAACCCAACAAACAGAAGCAGCGTTTCTTAAGGAAAACTTTGCGATTAGATGTTTTCATGCTTCTGCGCCTTATAGGATTGCAGGGAAGATCAATCTTGAGCAGCCTAACCTCTCCCCCTCCTTGTATTGGTAGTCCTAATAAGTCCCCAAGAGTGTGTAGATCAGCGATTGAACTACTTGTTAATAGATTCAGGTTTCTAGTTACGCGTCAGAACAGTAGCCAAAAAGCTCCAACCTATTAAGTGCTTGATGGATTAAATGGCAATGTCCGAATAGTTGAGTAATTTTGGCGTGCAAAAACGGAGATGGTCGGAATGATAGGAAACTCAGTAAAGACCGATCAACGTTACGACCTCGTTCGGCACAGAAGCACATAAAAGAAACTACATCCTTTCCCTAAACATTCGCTCCATCCAAATTGGCAGGAAGGCAGACCTAAGAAACATTTTACATGGGCGTGTACACGGAAGGAAAAGGCAATGTCTCACAGAAATGGTCCCGAGATAGTTGCTTCTAATGATCACGCTGCCCATGAACGTTCATCTGGATGCAAGGGAGAGCGGGTCGAAAAGGAAGGCCTACCCTTGTTTCGAAAAACCCTTCATAGCGTCCTTTGTCTCTTATGAAGTTAGCACCTCTGATCGGACGTGTATGAGCAGTTGTAAAATCCGGTTGTAATTGATCTATCACCTAGAAATCTTATACCCATTAGTCCGCCTATATTATCGTCCCTACCTCACCCCAACTGTATGGTTTACTGCTCAGCTAGTAGTGAATGCAACTACATCGCATAGTGATCCTGATCTGCCAACCCTCGGGCGGCGAACATACCATGGAAACAAGGCGGCCCCTGCACTTTAGGATTAAAAAGCAACTTGATGTGAAAAGAAAGCTTAGAAAGGCTACGATAGGATCACAGGACCTCGCAGTGAAGGTGGGAAATTTGGAGCGTGAAGGTCAATAATTGGTGCACAAAACCCTTAGGCCTATGTTATACTTCGGCGACGCTGTTGTCGGCAACAGTTTTGAGCGCACTGCGTAGCACCCGCTCAACACTATCACCAACGTCGCCGACAACAGCGTCGCCGAAGAATAACATAACCCTTAATATTTTCGGACCTATACTAGAGGTCTCCTACAGAGAACAAGAGATCAAGCAGAGTTCAGTGGTGCAGAGATGAGGACGAAGAACAAGATTAGTCGTAGGCAGTGTCAAACAGAAAACTGCTTCCCGAGGTCCAATAGGAAAAGTTCGAATACGAATGAAAGTGTAAGCCCTTCTGTGAATAAAGCTGAAGGTTCAGCTTCTGATTGAGCCGTGCTTCTTGTTTCCTGCGTGGTGTTGTAGAAGAGGGATTAAGAGACTCATCATATATGGAGTGAAAGGGAGACGACGTGCTTACAATTTTTGGACTTTCAATGCAAAATATCCATGCATCGGCTTCGCAAAACAATGCAGATCCCAACTTGCATATTCGAATGGCATCCATTGAACATTCGAATAATTGTGTGTTTTTGGCAGTTTTCGAATATTCGAATGGTTTCAAATACCCACAATTTTCGAGCATTCGAATATTCGAAAAACGCGATTTTTTGAACATTCGAATTCGAGTACATTCGAAAAACGTGATTTTTTGAACATTCGAATTCGAATACATTCGAAAAACCCAATTTTTTGAATAATCGAATTCGAATATTCAAATTCGAATGAAAATCACTCGAATACCTATTCGAATAGGTCAATCGAGCACAACTATAGTAGAGGGTAGTGTTCTAATCTTTGAGCCACTATTAAGTCTATGACGACGACAAATCGCTCAGGATCTCGTGCTGCCCAATAAGAGCTGATCCACCTCGCAGTCATATTTGTCACGGAAACACATAAAGGAACAAGACATAATCTATCTATTTTGTTTCCGTAATCCATTCTCCACCGAAATCGAGCAAATCAAGCAGTCGTGAGGGACATTTCGGACGGTTGGGTGTGCAGGTGTGCACAGAAGTGTCCGGGCAGCGCGACAGGAGGTACACCTGCCTTTCGCTGGGGGGCGTCTGGAGGTGCAGCCGCTGTTCTGCGGACCGGAAACTTCTATTTTGCGTCTGGGAGGTTTCCTAAGGGAGCCGTTAGACTCTTGGTGAAGCCTGGGGGATTGGGGTGGGTGAGCAAGGGGATGAGAGAAAGATCGCATGCTCCCCGACGAGGGGCGTGGCCATATTTTGTAACTCCTGACCGTTCGCCACCTATCCGCAGTTGCAACACGGACACACGTTGCACGTCAGATCATTTTACCGTTGGACGTGACACGACTGCTCGTGTACACGTACTTTCCACGTCGCGCAAGCGGTGAACTCTCATCCCAACAGGGTTTCGCTTCCATATGAAAATGGAGCTACTGTTTTTTTTTATCAGTGGCCCTACCATAAAATTTTTCACGGAATCGAGGAAGGTTCAAAAACAGCAGTGGACATTGGGTGCCGCGGTGTCTTTCAAAGTGACTGTCAAGGAGTAAGTGTATAAGTGGCATAAGCGTCTTTTTTCGTGTGCCCGACTACAAAGTTTGTTCCTTTCAAGGACAACATCGTTTTTAGCCTGACAGTGTTTGCAAACTGAGAAAATATTCAAATATGCTTTATTACCAAAAAGGAGATCTATGCACAACAGCGAATATGAACCGTAGCTCACGTGCAAACCCGACCTGGAAACATTGCAAGTACTTAGCCGTTTAAATTACATAAAGCATCGTCGCTACTTTAGTAAGAACGCCAACTTTACCGGGATTACAGAGACCAGTATTACAGTAGGCATATGAAACAAGCATGCATGCACTGGGAAGAATCGTCAACAGCAATTGTTCTGATGAGCGGTTGGCAGAAGTCATGACACTGTAGTCGTTCACAAATCAGTGAACCCGCTCCATGGATCGAAGCCCGATGGCGCGCAAGACGGGGTTGCAATCGGTAGAAGGTGAAACATGCTGGACCACACCACAGGCAAGACGAAGAAGCAGATTGACCTAAAAAGCTCTTTGACATTGCTACTACAATCTTCGATGGAAATCTCACGGAATTATGACACTTTGAAATCCCATGATTGCAGTTAAATTGCTAAAGTCAATACAGGAGGTAGGAAGTTACTTTCACAGCATGCCCTTGCTCACGAGTTTAAGTCAACATTTCTTCGAATGAGACTGGGTACAATGGAAAAGGAGGAAAACCATGGGCTGGCTGCTTAAAAAGCTTACAACGCCAAAACCCGGTTTTTTATGGATCCTTTGTCGCAGAAGAACGAAATACTACTTCTCGCCATATTCGCAGTCAATCGTGACGCCGACTCCGCATTGGAAAGGAAGACGTAATTTAATGGCGAAAGTGCATAGGTCTAATTTTTAAAAGGTCCAAGAGTAATAAATTTTTCATGACGACTAGGCTGCAGGATGAATCCCGTGAATTCCATAAATCCACGTTCCCGGCTCACACTTCCCGCAAAGGCCAACCAAGCCATCCATCTCTCGACGACCGTGAATTAGTACCAGACTTGTCTGGGAAGGATAAAGCACTGACTTCTCCATCGGCTGGCCACCGCAAATCATTGTACAAATTCGCATACAGATTGCCCCCACCACTTCCAGTAGAAATAGAATGCGTGGAGCATCCCCAAAGGGATTGACTAAAGCCGCCTTTAACCCTTTACCCTTCGCCATCTCTAAAAATGAAAAAGAGCTTTTGTAGGCATGAAGAAGGCATAGAGAATTGAGCCCGTGTGCGTACAAAGAACTGTAGGTCCGTCTATGTACCACATCTGTGTCAAAATTACCCACATACTGCTTCGTCGAAGAAGAGCACAAAAACCAACCAAAACCACTCATTTTACGCGCATGGGCTCGCTTCCCAATAAGTACCGAACTATTATTTCAAGCGCAATTAAGCTAGCATATTCTGCCAAGTAAAATGAGAGATCTCACAACTCCACCATTCTTGATATGTAGGTCTTATTCAATGTCTGGAAAACGTTATTAGAAACCTAAGATTGCCTCTAGAATTCTGAGCCAAAATTTATGTTTAAAGCAAGATCTAAGAATACTAGGTAAATTAATGTTACGCATTATGTTCCGGTTGAGGAGGTATGATAGATTCTTAATTCAAACATCAAACCATTTGCGACCTAGGACCATGTAGATCGTGTATTTCGTTTCCAAACTGTCCTGAGTTCCGAGGACGAATGTAGTCAGCGAATGATTCACAACTCGGGTTTTGATGCATGACTCCTCACACCTTCTGAATCTTCTGAATGTCTGATAAGACACTCTTCTTTCTTGGTAGCGATGTGCAATTTCTCCGTGTTCCTTGACGAAGTAGAATTGTTTCCAAGTTGCGCGAGTCCTTTTTCGCTAGGTAAAAAACCGTTTACTAATCAACTGATCATCGCAGTGAACTGGATGCGTACACGGAGCGATTCTGTCAAAAAGCTCGCTTCTAAGCGTTTCAAACGTAACATGTAGGATCCGATTCGATTTGTCTGTCTCACTGCTTCCACAACAGGGCGGTGATGCACCCTTTGAAGACAAAGAAGGCGATGAACAGCTGCTTTTTATTCTGCCTTCTATTTAAGCTCGAGGTGGATAGACGACGGAATAGATAGATTCCTTTTGGGATGCGTCTGGGAATCTTTTTGGGAATCTTGGTCGATTTAGCTGGAAAAACCGAACCTAGTACATTGACTAGGTGGTGCGCGACAGCCGGTTACTCCTCCGATTGCGCTACCATGCGCGCGGGATAATATGATGAGGAAAAATAGTAATAGATGGGTTGTTAATAGATGATTGAATTCAAAAGTGTCTCATCATCACGTCACTCCCATCCACCCGACGGCACACATAGAATGGCTGCAGCAGTGGTTCCCGGCGCCGACTTAAAACCGTGGCGTTTGATTATTGCATTCTGCGCTCGGTCTCTCTTATGAATGAAAAACCACACCGCAGTCGAAGTTTGAAAGAAAGTTCTTCACTGTGAACTTGAACTCACTTTAACACACAATGCTCGTGGACACACCTCACTAGTTTTTGATGGCTCCTTAACAATATTTGGGGTACATAAAACATCACCTATGCAGGTTCTCTAGCCAAATGCTGCTGCCAAGTAAACAGCATAGACTGTGGAGTTCACTCCTCAATTTTGTGATCGTAATAGTTTGAATCGACCCAGTTGGAATGTACGTTGAACTGTTGTCCCAAAGAATGACGTCACTTTCTCGAAAGAACCATTTTTCATAAGAAGATGACTAGCGACACTGCCCTGATGTTTGTCTCGGAGATTCTGTACATAGCACTCTCCTAGCTGTTTCGCCATTCTAAACCAAATCGGAATGAACAAGTGGATGACGATATAAACCATTATTGAGGGTTTTCTGTGCTCGAACTGCTATTACAGGTCGCGGAATGTAAATGTTTTGCAAACTAGTACGCAACATATGAAATAGGCTTTCTTCTGTTATCAGGCATTCCCTTTAGGAAACCGACAAGTTTACATTTCTCTCCGATTTCCTTTGCGAACTCCCTCTCCACTCCGTAGCAGAACCTTCTATTTAGTTTTTGCCCCTGGAAAAAGTTTGTACCTTCTGGAGACACCATCTAACTTATGGTTAGACAGCCAAATGCAACCAGCGAAGGTTTGCATACCTAACTAAGCGAAAGAGGGTTCACTCCTGGTATTTTCCCCACTACTGTTCTTTTGAGAAGGAAAATGCACAAAAGATAAAGGTCGTGTTAATCAACCATGTAGTTCTGATACGAATTCAGCAACATAAGACGGAAAGCTGGTTTGCCTGGGCGGTACCTGGCCGACAACGTAGAATTGGTATCCAAGCTACAGCCCGGCACCTCCTCTGACTGCTCTACCACATGCACTTGGTAGGCGTAATAGTTGTCAAATTGAACATCATATCAATGACGTACTGACTCATTCGCTGTGGAAGTTGTCGCCTACTAAGATATAGCGACTGTTAAACGAGAGGCCCTGCCAAATATTCCTAGCGGAGCGGTTTTCACGCAGATATGAGCTATGTAAAGATTCGTTCTGAGAATGCCGTCGCCTCTATGTGCTGTCCACATTGTGATGAATCTGCTTCACACGGCGTACGGCAGCGCAGTCGGAGGGGGCACGGTGTGCTGAATGCAACCGAATCGAAGTTTTTGAATCCGATTCTGCCGAAGTCAACTACTTCTTCCATCCTTCCGAATCAGTAATTTGGTACCATACTTATCTGGAATAGATTACCCACTGAAATTTCCATTAGATGGTCACCGCAACTTATTGTATAGGGCAATCGCGCATTCAAATTGCTTACACTGTATCACGTAGAACTAGAATGCGTAGCACACTCGCATTCCGAACAGAGATTGAATATCACGGTCCTTTTTATCTCTATTGTTTCATGCATTTAGTGACCTCCCGTGTCGAAGGTGCCTAAAGATTCATAAACCAACATGCTCGACCTGTTTTTAGCTCCCTATCAAATTACGGAATTTCAACGGAAAGACGGGCAGTAGACACCCCGTCGAAGGAAAAACCCCTTGCAGAAGTCACTTCTATATCGATTTTCGATAAAATGGAAAGCATGCACAAGACGAATAGAGTACGAGGAGGATCAACCATGAGTTGCCCCTTGAGACAATCTTATGCGCCAAGAATTATTCACTACTTGAAGGAAGGGGCACATTCAATAACGACTCGTCCCACCATTGCGGTGATCCATTCAATTAATTGACTCAAGAGTGCTGATGGGTCCACCAGAAAGTGTCGTGTATTTTGAGATGGCGCCTTTCCCAAAAACTAATATCAAAAATCGCGATTTGAGAATTGATTAACTATCTGTCATGTCAAACTTAAGCAGCTAAAGCGGATAATTAGTGACTCGAATTTTAAGGCTTCTCTCTTTCTAGATTCTCACGCATTGACGAGAAAACGAGCGTAGACGTACATTATAAAACCTGTCGCTGTAGACGCTAACTTTGCCGCCTTTTCCTGCTCCTCAAACACCATCTGCAGCCGCCGTCGGTTTCGCTCGATGTTCGCAGACATCTGACAATAATCTGAAATTGACTGTTGATCCAAAAGTTGACGTCTTCTTCAGGTAAGAGAGATACATACGAATGAGATGCAAGGGATGTTAACACGATTGGAGCAAATGAAATGACTGAGAATACAGGCAGGCGACAAGAGAAGGAAAGTGGGCGAAATGCCGACTAGTTTGCTAAGGAAGCGCCGTAAGCGGCCGCTCTATGGGAGTTTGTCGGTCACCGTCTCACTGCGGTAAGCAGTCACATGGCTGAGTAACACCACGATCTAGGTCGAACACCTGATACATGTGACCAGCGTCGATGACACAATCGCCAGAGACCCGTCGTTATTCCACGCATTACGTTCTCCCAGCCTCTCCTCGCTCGACACGTTGTCGTCTCTTAAAGTACACCAATGCTAAGCGAAGGAGGCTGTTTGCTACACCGCCATCGACTGCAACAACCGCCCAACAATAGAAATGATGTAGTTCAGTCAAGAAACCCTGAACACGCAGCTCAGGGATGACTTCAGCCCCAACCATGGTCAAACTAGTGTGGCACAGAGTGAACTCACTTTGAAACGCATTGCCAACGGCAACAACAACAAAAGTGTCTTGCACTCAAGAAAACGAAAGATTGTGAGACAAAGAGTGCTAAAACATTTCACTACCTTCTCATCAAATCATGGATGATAATAAAAACTTCACTAGTCATGGGCGTGAAGTTCTAATGTGAATATCGACTTAGTAATTGTCGGTAACCGTACGCTAGAAGTCACGGCTGCTTCGTTCTCGTTCATTCGCCACCACTTAGTTCTTGCTGCACCGCATCGCTCGACCTGCTTGAACCTCGGAGAGACGATCTTTAAGATGCAGATCAGCGGCTGATGCTGTGGGGCGACCGCAAAATACGGCACGATCTTCACGTGTTTGACAAAACTTCGGTCGCGATCCTTTGCATGATAATAAAAACTGACAAAGGACAAGGACAAAGTGTATGTGAGACGGGGAACTCCCACTATAGTATGAGATGAGATGGGATTCGCCTTTTCGGAAGACGGTGTCCACAACTTTGAGGTTATGCACTTCCGTATACTCAAGAATACGCTTACGATCAGCGTTACAAGACCCGTATCCGAAACTATTTACCATGACAGCCGTATATACCCGTCTTTCGCAGCACCTATGTGCCCACTAAAGTCACCGGCAACTATGATTACATCTTTTGTACAATCGAGTCTCGGAAACGCTCGGAGACGATCACACCGACACCACTGTGGTCCTTTAACTTCCACATGGAACGGCTTTGGAGCCACGTCCTACGTCCCTTGAAATGTTGCAGGACCTCTCGTCTCCTGCAGAAGCCAATCTTCTTGCGCTCCAGTGCTCCAACCTACTCGCGCGTACACAGATTCAGCGTTGTACGCTGGTCCTGCTTACATTACGGGACATTCGGACTAGCTCAGTTGCCCCACCCCGATGCAGCCCTCGCATGAGCGACACTCGCATGCTTCTCCACTCTCCGTGCTTTGCTAGTGCACGTCGGCTTCCGCGGACGCCGAAGTACTGTATCGAGAACTATGAGTTAGCAAACACTATGTGATGTGACATGAGATGTTCACAGGCTGACCTGTCACAACGGATGTCGCCTGCAATGGTGTCCGTGTCTATCTTAAGCCACCGCACACTTTTGCGGCGAGCGGCGAACTGCGGACGGCGAAAACGATGAGTCATGCCGCTCAACGGGAACCGCGGGAGCCGCTCAGCGGAATGACTCATCGAAGGGCTAGAGCGCAGACAGTCTCTGGCCGCGCCGCTGGAGCGGCGACGCCAATAATGGTTCAAATCATTATCGCCGCTACCGCTCCGCCGTCGTCGCCCCTGTCGCTCGCGGAGGAGCTCGCCGCCGGCGGCGAGCGGCATTGCCGCAGAAGTGTGCGGGGGCCTTTAGCTCAGCGAATGTTTCCTGTGGCACTACGTGGAGAAGAGGACACCACCTCCCTACTAAACAATGTCAGCTTTATTAATAATGGACGAAGTCATTCAGTAAACTACCAACCGAGCGGTTCTAGCTTTTTCTTCCATTTGAGCCTCGTCAAGAGGACTTTTGCAGACTAAACGTTTTGCTCCACCTATTCGTTCTACAGGGTTTTGTTGATGTACTTCTCAACCCAAAGAATTGTCCGCTCTATTCAAGGGGTGCATTTCTCGTCCTTAGAGGTAATGCAGTTTTCACTGCATTTTGCTGAACTGCAAAGCCTGACCACAATTGACTATTACACCTCAGGCAACGATTTCGAGAGGAGGCAACGATCTCTGGAAGCTATTCTAACTCTTTGTGTAGAGAACTTGCGCAGAAACGATGTTTCGCACACCAGTTTTAAACTGAGCGCGGCTTGTATATGGGCTATATGATGTTAGAAGATTTTTTGTTACGACACAAAGTCTTCTAACATCATATAGCCCATTGAATTTCTGCCAAGCGGAATCCAACCCTACCCCCTGCTTTCGGGATAGAATTCCCACTCGTTACACCAGTAGTGTTGTTTGATCGCACGCAATATCCCGATATCACGGGTGAGTGTTGATAGGATGATAGAGCATTACTGTGGGGATTTCGCGGATGTTGCGAGCGATCAGACAGCGGTGGTGATGTAATGGGCTAGCATAGTATCCCGAAAGCACAGTGTGTGGGTTCGAGTCCCGCCTGACGCAATACTTTTGATCGCAAGAACCATCCTGCAATATGGGATTGCTCAGTTTTTCTGTTAATTACGTCTAACCTACCTCTTCTATTCATTACTGCTTACACATATTTGTCATATTAAGGCTATGGTGCATATAGCCTTTCTCGACTTCGAGAAGGTCTTCGATCGTGTACCGCGCGAGGTTGTATGGTACGCCTTCCGACATCACAACGCATCTGAGGAACTTATAGACTGGGTTGGGTGCGAATGTTCCACACTTGCCCAAAGAGTAGAGCGCAAGCTACAGCAGGAACCTCAATGCGGTTGGAGTTTTCTCTTTTGGGGTGCACGAGGGATCTATGATTTCCTCCTGCTCTCTGTTGTCGTCATGGATGCCATTACGAGAAATCTTCAACAGCCTGCTCCATGGACGCTGCTTTATGCTGATGACGTAATGCTCGCTTGCGAAGATAAAGGTGATCTCGAGCGGCAGGTGGAAGCCTGGTGCGAGCTAACGGCAATGTTCGGACTGAACACCAGGAAGACCGTGTATCTAACAACTTACGTGAACGAGTCCGGCTCCATTAAGATTAACGGTACTGAGCTTGCACGCACTTCGGTGTTTAAACGCCTGGGATCAGCAATAGCGTCTGACGGCGGTCTGATGGTTGAAGTGAACTCACGCGTGAGTGCAACTTGGTCCAAATGGCGTGAATGGTGTAGGTGTCGCGCCAATAGGCGAAGTTCGCCTGCGATGGTACGGCTACGTTCTTCGTGGGGAGAAGAAGCGTTCACAAGATAGACCTCGAGTAGGAAGTGTCAGAAAAGCGGCCTAGATGACGTCCGAAGCGGTACTGGTTCTATACGTTACACATGGACATGAAAGTAACTGGCGTCCACCTTGATCAAGTGCAGGATCGGAAAAGGTAACGTTACAACACCAGAAGTGCGGACTCCGTGACGAAGCGGGACAAACGTTGAAGAAGAACTGTTATTGCTGAGGAGCCTTTTACGATGTACTGCGCTGTGCTAGTGTTCTGTACCAAAAACATTCCCTCGTGCTTCTCAGTAGCAAGCACGCTATAACTACTTGAAGTTTATGACAAACATCATATCAATTGTGAAGGTTTGTGGTGAAAAAACTTCCCACATATTATGTCTCATTTAACCAAAGTGACCCACTTAAATAGGAAATAAACACTCAGAACATACATATATAAAGTTCAAGAGCCTCCATAGCGTTCGTTCAGAGTCAGATTTAAAGAACCAAAGTCGCCTACAATGCTCGCTTCTGCAAATACATATGCACGAGTTGGTGGTTGCACGATTATGACCGGCATTAGTTTGCGAAAACAGCTTTACCGAGGCTACCCAAATTCAAAGATAAAAGATAAAGGACCGCGTTAATCAAGCTCATTTAAGGTTGGCCACCCACTCTGCTTTCAGGAAGCATGGCGGAAGCCATCTGAATCCTTATTTGGTCGATAGAATGACTTGTGGTAGCCACCCAATTAAGACAGTGATTTGTCCTTCCTGGACAAACCTGCTGCCAATACACTCATCTCGGAGTGGGGAAATACTTAGCTGATCTAGGCGGGACCCAAACCAAGAAACTCGATTCGGAGCGCATGACAGCCGACGTCTTCTTCAACTGTGCTACCATACCGTGAAATGTTGAACATAACCCCTTGAAGAAGTAGAAATGAAAACACTTCAGCAGAAAAATCTCAGAGATGAGGGATAGAAAGCTTTACGAGTGAAATAATGGTACCTCGAGATGAAATCACGAATAAATATGGAGAGTATTCCAGAAAAAAATGGGACCAGAAACATTGGAAACAAACTGGCTCTAGAAATACTGCGCAAAACTTTGTTACGCCAAACGTGTAACTTATTCATTCTAAAACGTTCTCAAGCATCAGGATCTAGAAAAAGGAGGTCATACCTCGACAAAAGCCATGATCGGACAAAATGTGGCTGACACGTCAGTGATAGCCGTTGTAAAGAAGCAGAAGCAGTTATTTCATAACGCCGGGCATGTTGCATCACAAGGAGGAAATCGGTGATAGTAGTGTAGGAAAAGGAGCGAAGGGCGACGTGACGACGGGAGACGCACGAAAGGAAGAAAAGTAGCGAGGATTCGGGCACAGCGGAAGACACATGAATAACGGGCGGCCTACCCACTTTTCGAAGTATGGGACACTTCAACCTTGACTTACATGGGGAGCGCCTCGCTAACCCACTTCTCTTTCAAGTACAACCCCACCCTCGTGCTAGTGACCCACTCCGCCCATCCCTAAAAGATTCACCACGTACTGGCAACTGGGGCAAAGCGATGAAATTTGTTGTACGAGGGAGAGATACACATCGACGGTGACCGATGTTACCAGTAATCGGGTCAAGTTTCGCAACGTGGCGACGATTTGAGGAGCGATTTCGATACGTTACGCAGTGCGCTAATGAGCCAGATGTATTACCGAATTGGGATCGGCACTGGTCATTCCACAAAACAAACATACTCGGACACGCTGTCGGCGAAAAAAGCAGAGACGCTGACGTGAATCGCTTGCCCTTGTGATGAGTACGCGCCATTCGCAATTAGCTTCAAGGGTGAAGGGGACTCTACCACGGCCGGTGGAAAATAATATTTCTGACCTTTTTCCTTTGACGGAAAAGTTACTCTTCTGTTGATGAATCCTTCCAGCTGACACCGCCTCTTCCACGCTAATCAATACTGGTCATGTTTCGTGTTCTTTCAAGTGTATTTTCTTATGTAAGGTATATATGGGGAAACAGACGTGAGAGGACAGATGAATGGTCCGAGATTTACACCAAGAAAGACCATGAGTCACCCGAGTCGAGGCGACGATGGTGGGTAGACACGTCAGATCGCTGGCAGCGCGCGGTGGCATATTGAGGTCATTGTCTTTGTCCTCGACATCGTTTGGGAATGAATACCTCTTGTGGGTCGTACGATTTCAGGAACTTTTCAGCGAGAAATAAGTTTAGAACGTCGAAATCTTGACCTTTACAGTGCACAGTCCATACTGGTATAACGATGTGCCGTTGGAGCCTCTGCAGATTGCAGAGGCTATATATATGACATCACTTATTAAGGTAATTAGTGATGTCTGCTCCTGCAAGTCACAGTGAATTATTTTGAGTGACTTCAATCTTCCCGACATAGACTGGTCTAAATCTCATCCCCTTAGTGGCTCTACGACGTCAAGAAGCTCTGTGGATATGTGTAAATCATACAAACTCCACCAGAACGTTTTGACACCTACTCGTTACGGACATGTGCTTGACTTAATACTCAGTAGTCATCCTGGTCTCGTTAAAAACATTGTCTTTAGACCACCAATAGGATCTAATGACCATTTGAGCATCACGTTCAAGGTTGAGTGTTTTGTAAGAAAAGCATCATACCGATTAAGGAAAGCATTTAATAAAGCCAATTACAACGGCATCCGTCAGTATCTGCTGTCTCTAGATTGGAGAACACTGCTAGAGGAACAATCTAGCGTCAATGACAAATACGATTTTTTTTTTTGGCTATTCTGCACAAATGCATTGAGGAGTTCGTTCCTATTGAAAAGGTTCCCTTAAAGTTCACCAACCTTCCTTCCCATATGGTCAGGCTTTTTGAGCTAAAACAAAAAGCGTGGCTGGTGTACCAACAACACCCATCATTACATCACTTCCATCGTTTCAAAAAGTTTAAAGATGATTTTGATCGACGTTTGGATAGGTATAATAGGTATGTTGAAAGAAGAATTCTTGAAGGTTCTAAGCGAACATCATTTTATAAATTGTTAAATGCCGTACTAAAGCGTCCTGAGAGAATACCCTCTTTAAAAGACGATACAGGAAACTCAGCAATAACGGGCTTCGAGAAGGCCACCATGCTAGCTGAGCACTTTCGGAAGTCTTTTTCGGATCGCCCGGCATCTATCGATTCTCCTAACGTTGTTGTTACTCCTCCCAGTATAGAGGATACGGTCTGGTTTTATAAAGAAGAGATCTACAATGCATTGTGTGCTTTACCTAGCTCGTATACCATTACTCCAGATGAAATACCATCATATTTCATCTGGAGAGTTGCCATTGCAATTTCGTACTCCCTTGAACATATATTTAATGCTAGTTACATGCAAGGAGAAGTACCGATTCGATGGAAACACGCATTTGTTACACCGATTCCTAAGAAAGCGCCTTACCATTTAGCTTCCAATTACCGGCCAATCAGTATCACTTCTGTATTTGCCAGAATGTTTGAGAAAAAGTTGAAATCTGCTCTTGTGTCCTACCTAGATTCGAATTCTCTAATTCCCAATGAACAGTATGGGTTTCGAGCAGGGAGATCCACAGAAACCTTGATGTTGTCAGCGTTGAACGATTGGACTCAAGCCATCGATCAGAAAGTCAACGTTGACGTCACTTACTTTGACTTCATGAAAGCATTCGATAAGTTTCCTTTAAACAAACTGATGACCAAACTTGCGGATTCAGGAGTCCATTCCCGAATCACCAAGTGGATAAAACATTTTGTATTCGATAGGTCATTTCAAGTACGAGTAAATGAATCATTCTTAGAATCTTACCCAGTAACTAGTGGTGATCCTCAGGCAGGCGTTTTGTCGTCGGTTCTCTTCACTATCTATACTGCTGAAATTCCCTCTACGATTATTTGCTACGGTGTTGCTTGCAAAATGTTTGCAGGCGACATAAAAATTTATAAGAAGGTTTCCGGCGAGGAAGATCATGTTGCTCTTCAATCGACAACAAACACGATTGCAGATTGGTCAGCGAAATGGAACCTTCCTCTATCAGGACAAAAATCCCAAGTGTTTCACCTTGGGCAGCAGATTAACAGAAAGAGTTATCACCTTAATGGGATGCAGCTCGGTAGTCCAACTACTATACGTGACCTAGGATTTGTATTTGACACAAATCTTTCATTCCGGAAAACTGTGAACTTACAGAGAAAAAAGCTGATCGTGTTCTGCACTCTATATCCAAAACTTTACGCACTAAATCACCTACACATTTAGTGCTCGCCTATAAGACATATGTTAGGCCGATATTAGAGTGTGTTACGACTGTATTCAGTCCTAAGTGCAAGCAGGAAATCACCAGGCTAGAATCTGTTCAGAATAGCTTCACAAGAAAGCTTTGTATAAGACTTCACGGTTTTGATTACACCACCATTCCTTCGCCATCCACTCGGAATAAAATCATTAGTCTCCGTACGCTTTCGTTTCGCAGGAAAAGAAACGACTTAATCATGATTTACAAGATGGTGAGTGGTATGAATAACCTTTCCCTCCGGTAATTTTACTCTGTCTCTCCATCTAACACTAGTAGTGGACAGTGGAAAATAATTGTTCCTAGAGCAAAATGTATTACCAGCGCAGCTTTTTTCACCAATCGTGCTGGCAGCGAATTCTAGAAGTTCTCCAAGAATATTACTCTACCTAGCACTATAAGGCAATTCAGAACAGAAGTTGAGAGGTATTTCCAAGAGGATTCCTAATTGTTTACTGCCTTTCTAGACTTTTTGATTTCTGTGCTTGTTTGTAGAATTGAAACCTATGACTTTATTTACTACGCCCTTTGTTGGTTTGTAACTATTTTTGTTTCTGTTGTGTTTGTTTCTTCTTACTTACGTGGTTATCCATGTATAAATAAATAAATAAATAAATAAATACATGAGGTTGTAAGGACGGTTCCGTCAGTTCTCGCGACTTCGTAAAACAAACCCACACCAGAGTTAAACGTTTTTTTCGCCGACCGACATATTAAGCTTCCTGTCTGCCAAAGTCTCACTCTAAATCGTCATCGACCGCGAGCGGCTGCGTTCTATTGCGTTTCGAGTATTAGATCCAGAACCCGTGAACCACCACTAATCTGCCGTTATTCTGCTGCCCATCGTTGCCTTGAGTCGCAGGGAGGCTGAATTTTCAACCGACTGTTCAGAGAGCATTCCACTTTAAAGGATTCTCTTTGCAAGTTATCTGATTCGTTCGCCGAGATGGCAAGAGCAAATCAATCAATGTCCTTGTCGGCTCGTGGCTCCTGTATTGCAGAACGGACGAGATCATCGTCAGCGGTGGAAGCAGTGGACGCTATTGAGCAACTGCAATCATTGATGGTTAGAGGAAAAGTCCCGGCATACGTCATGCAGGTCATGTAACTTCTCATAGAAACGAGGACGGAGATGAAGGGCCTCAACAGGAGGAACACGAAATTACTTGAAGAAATCCGATGTGTGAGGGAAGAAAACAAATCTTTGAAAGAGAAGCTTGCATGTTTTGAGAGATCTAGAGCTGCTAAACGTAGTTCCAATGTTGAGATGGGCACTGCCTCAAAGAATGTATATCACAAGCTAGATAGATCTATTTTATTGTCGCATGTGCCTAATCCCTTTCGTCTAAGTCATCCAAAGGCCTAGCTCACGACTTTGCTATGTTGGCGAGTTGCTTGCTTTCCTTGACGTTGAGTGTACACCGGTACCTGTCTACCGTATGGGAAGCCTTGGGCAAAGCAAGCCCCCGTCTCGTCAAGGTCGTACTCTCAAGTAGTAAGTTTCAGCGGTTGGCAGTAAGGTGCGCTCCCCGTCTGCGCTTCTCATCCACTCAAAGACCGTCTATTTACGTTCTTCATTAACATGGAAGGGAAGGATACACAGGCGGGAGCTGGGCCAATTCAGTAGGGGACTGGGGGATGAGAACACAACGGTAGCAACTCAAACTCACGATGGTCCTCATACCCCGCCTCCTTCTACAAATGCTGGTCGTGCACACCGTGCAACAGTGGCTCTATGGGAAACTGTTGAGCGCTCGCCGGAGTAACAGTCTATGTTATTGACAAACGTTAGATTCTTTGTAAGAAACAGTAGTGCCTTGGTTATGAACTTATGTCAGCATAACTACGACCTGGTAATGTCCGCAGAAACTTATCTAAGTAGCGCGAATGACCTAAAAACCTCTTCTAGGCGTTGCCAGTAACCAGAGTGATGAAGTTAGATGTGATCGCATTTCGAAAAAAGGCGGTGGTGTAGTGTTTCTGGTGAAGAAAACATTTTCGTATTGTGAAGTGTTTAAGGAGTCGGTGGCAAATTGCTACGACATTTTAGTGTGTGACTTAAAACAGGACCTTATGAATATGAATTTCGAGTCATATGTGTATATAGACTGCAGTGTTTCGCGTTCATATCTTTTGTACAAAGCTGTAAATGACTTTTCTGCAACCAATGTGACAACACTTTTAATTGGAGACTTTAATCCTCCGGATCTGATGTCACACAACAGTAGTAATGTATCTAAGAGTTTTCCGAGATGTTTGATACCCATGGTTTTCAACAGCTTGTGTCAGCTCCAACCAGGGAAAGCTCAATATTGGACGTTGTTTGTGCAACAAAAAAGGTTTCGTCAAATGCTTAATCACAGGTCCTTCTTTGGACAGAAGTGACCTAGGTACAGTCATATTTCAGCTAGATTTAGAACTTAAAAAGAAGGAAGTTCGATTGGTTCCCAATTTCGAAAATGTGGATTACTATCAAATTGGAGCATATTTGGCCAACATTGATTGGATTTGTATATCAACGGGAGTACGGTGGACCAGCTATATGAAACACTGCTGGCAATTCTATATCATACGATTGATTTGTACGTTCCCATGCGGAAGTTGCGCATAGATGAATTTGACCTTCCTACCCATCTCAGACGAATGAATCGTCGTCGTTTTCATCTTGGGAGATGGCGACTACGACAGGCGAAGCTGAGGATTGGTCAATGTATGACCAGCTGTCAAAAAGGCTGGATAAGGCTCTTCATTGTTATAATGTATACCTTGAAAGGAAAGTGGCTGAGTCGAAGGATAAGTCAGACTTTTATAAGTTTATAGGACTTCGTACTGGAAAGGTCAGCGCAATTCCAACATTGATTAAAAGCGATGGTAAAGCGATGGTCGGTGAAGGAGATAAAGCTAACCTATTAGGCGAAGTGTTTAATGAGGTATATAATAAGGAAGAGATAGGGGACGAGAACCCACTTGTTATTGATACCGAAGAATTGCCGCGTTTCCCGCAAATGAACGATACCGTATGGTTTCACAAAGAGGAGATTATTGAGGTGTTATCTAAGTGGCCAAATTCATCCTTAGTATCTTCGGATTTTCTTCCATTAAGGTTTGTAAAAAAAATGAAATAGCGTATCCTTTGGAACACATATTCAATCTGAGTTACACTAGAGCAGAAGTTCCTATTAGATGGAAACACGCGTCTGTCACCCCGATTTCCAAGAAGACTCAACTCAGCAATCCCAGAAACTACCGGCCCATCAGCAACACCTCTATTTTTGCTAGAACCCTTGAGAAGATACTAAAGAAGCATATCATGACGCGCATCTTGATACCAATAAAATTATTCCAGAAAATCAATCTTCTTCTTCCTCTTTAAAAGGTAGATCCGTAAAAACAAATGTTCTTACTTCCTTGAATGACTGGACTAGATCAGTTGAGGAGAAAAAACGCACGGATGTGGTGTATTTTGATTTCTCAAAAGCATTCGACAAAGTTCCGGTAAAAAAATTGGTGCTCAAAATGGAAGCACTGGGTATACATCCCCTGGTCATAAATTGGATTCGGCACTTCTTATCCGAAAGAACATACCAAGTTAAAATCAAGGGTCAAAACTACCAGGCATTTCATGCATTTAGCGGCGTCCCTCAAGGTGGAGTCCTGTCCCCAATTCTGTTCTTGTTGTATACTTCCAAGTCACTTCAATAGTCTAGGGGTTACATGCAAACTGTATGCTGACGATGTAAAAAATTTACAAAAGAATTGAGAACGAGAGGGATGTCTAATCAATCCTGTGTGCTATTGTTTTTCTCGGCTCTTGGGCAGAGAAATGGGAACTACCACTTTCAATAAAGAAGACACATTTCCTGTTTATTGGACCGAAAAGCCAAGTTCAACTTCTAGAATATGTGATCAATGGTCAGCTTCTGAAAAAGGTTAATGAAGTTCGAGATCTCGGTTACATTATAACGAGTGACCTTTGCTTTTCTAGGCATTGCAGAATGTTGGTGAGCAAGGCCAGTTATCGTTTAAATAATATGTTCAGGTATTAAAATTGAATGTCCCCGAGATGCACATAAGGGCCTTTAAAAGCAACGTACTTCCTATCCTGGAAGCTGGTTCAACTCTCTTCAATCCAACTAAGAAGAAGGATATTCACCTTTTAGAGAGCGTACAAAATAGCTTCACCAGAAAGCTTATGATGCGGTATTTCTCGAAGGATTACTGTCCACCTCCATGCGGACATCAACGAGCTCTTTATTTTCGTCTTTCATCACTAAAGAACAGGCGAAAAATTGCGGATCTTATTATGCTGTACAAAGTTCTAGCTGAAAAGCTAACTATCGATCCAACAGATTTTATCGATGGTTAACTGACACGTTCTGTAAGAGGGAAGGTCATTCTTCGGCTCCCGATTGCAAGATCACGAATCGGGTCAGGTTTCCTAACGTATCGGATTCTCGGGAACTTCAATTTACTACTTGGTAAGTTCGAAGACCTGACGAGGTTGTCTGCTCAAGCCTGTAGAATTTACGCCAAATGTAATTTGCCGTGATCGTTTTACTGTGTTTTTTTTCGCTTACATTTTACCAAGGATTTGTGGTTACTACGCATTTGTTTTCTAAGTGTTCCTTTTGTTTATAACTTTACGCTAGACAATCATCTATGCCCATAAATAAATAAATAAATAAATGTAGTGAGAAGGCCCCTCATAGTTATCCAGGTCTTTCGTAGTCTTCGTGAAGACTCTAATTGCGGAGCACCTTTCTAACGAACACTTTTCTGCCCAGCCGAGCACTTTCCCTCTGTGGTTGAGTTCTTTTTTAGGCAATCGTTGTCTTCCTTCTTGCGGCTTCACTTGCTGCTCGCTGTTTTTTCTTCAACATGTTCCTTTATTCCGACACATTTGATTGTTGTTAGCACAGTCGGAGAAGGGGCTAGCTGTCGTGTGCACCCGTTTCTGTATACTTGTTTCGGGTTTCCTGCCCAAGTCAACCAAACCCTCCATCCATCAGGGACAAGTTCAAGCGTGGGGCACAATTTTTCCGAAAACTTTACGACCCCCTTCTGGAGCAGATTTAATACGACTGTTCGAACTCTAATACAGCTTTATGCTCCCTATCCATTTTAATTTTTTAGCTCTTTAGATGGTTCATGTATCTTAAAAAAAAGTTGTATTTCCAGGTGTGACGTCGACAATGTGGAGAAACGAGCACATTTTCGTGTGCCAAAGGACACATGTTATGAATATTTCATTGAATCCTACAATGCTTTGAATGCTAACATTTCTGCGGTAAAAAATTAAGGTTTTCTGGAGCAGTCTTCAAACCATTCAGGACTGGTTCAATTTTTGGTCGATTTTAGCAGAATGTGCTACGACACTTCCCCTACCTAAACGAGTGGCATCTAGATCTCAAGCTGCACTTAAAAGTTCGATGCTTACTCTGCAATTGCTAATGCTACTTTATTTGCTTATTTTAAGAGTTACGAGATTTTTTACACTTTGCACTTTTTGCAGTACAAATCGATCACGAACTCATAACCGAAGGTTTGATTAAACACCGCCCGTTATATTAGGTTGTTGCATAAGTTCTCGCAATTTTCAAGACACCAGATTTTTTTTAGATTTATAAAAAAGCGAAACACGTCAAAAGACGAAGAACCCGCCGTCATGTTTTATCGCTCTTCTTCACCTTTCAGGCAGACTCCCGATCCAGTCAGCGCTTTTCTGGCTTTGATTCGAAAAAGCCAGCCAGCCAGCGTTCCATGTCGTCCTCGTCATCGAACGTTTTCCTTGCATGACATTGGAGCGAGACAGGGAAAGGTGGTAGTGTGTTGGTGCTATAGCTGGGCTGCACGGTGGATGAGGCAGCACTTCCCTTCCAAGGTAGTGAAGCTTTTGGTGAGTCATTCTTGCACTGTGTGGTTGAGCATTGTCGTGCGAGAATCGGATTGTGCCATGATTCGGACACTTTTCTACGATTTTGGCGGCCAGTCTATCCAGCTGCTGACAGCACAAGTCCGCTATTAGGGTTTCGATACGGGGCAACAGCTCGTATTAGATGACAGGTTTGTAATCCCACCAAACAGAAAGCATGATCTTCGACAGGTGAGGACCTTTGGCTGTGGGTCAGGCTGCTCACCCTTGTCAACCCAGTGTCTGCTCCTCATGATGTTGACGTACAGCCACCACCACTCATCTCCTGTGATGACAGACTTCAACCGTCATCACAGGAGATGAGAGGTGGCGCCTTCAACTATCTTTGCGCTTGTACGAGAGCAATTGAGTGACCACCTCAGTACGTCGCTGGCGGTCGCGTTCGGTGAGGTCATGGGGAATCCACTGTGCTAACTTGTGCACCTTATCCAGTTAATGATGGTGCTTGGCGATGGTGGCATAGTGCACTCCCAAGTACTGCGCAAGTTCACGAGTAGTCCACCGTGGGTCCGACTCCACCAGCTGTCGCAATCGGTTGTTGTCCCGCGAAAGTGTGCAAACCATTCTCGTGCAGTGCGATCGGACACTGTGCCCTCCCCAAATGCACCATTGCTGCGACGACAGGAAGCGGCTGCTGATTCACAAAATCTGAAGTCTTACAATAAGAGACCTCGGATGCGCTCCTTTGGAAGCTCCATATTTCTAGAAGGTGTTACGCGAGAGTGAGTAGCTAGCAATAATAGTAAACTTATACATACCTGATCACTTTATGTGAACAAAAGATGGGATGCTATAAGGTAGCGTTTCGCAACAACCTAATACAATAAAAGCCATGGCTTTCTCCAGCTGTCTTCGATATGACAAGGGGTTCGATTTTTGCGTCGATTATTTCCGGCAAACGAATGATGCGAAATGGGACCTTCTAATGGTATAGAAGGTCGATCCAGAAAGCGCAAATTTCAACAGTATGTAAAGCCTGAAATTTTATGTAGTAATGTTTCAGTTCTAGAAGTCATCGCTATCAGACAAAAAGTTTCATTAAAAACCACGATTTTAAATACAACAGCCCCAATCGTATCGAGCATCACTGCAGAAAACCTTTCTTCAATGTATAATAATGAGAGCTCAAAAATGTAGGCTACAATTTCCCCTTCTAACGTTGCCTTCTTCAGATAGAAAAATTCATTTCCGTTACACGTTCAGCTTTCAGTCACGATTCCGTGATCGAGTTGAAGAGCACTCTAAAAGAACTTTGTACGGCAAGTACTTGAATCACTGTAAACAATTAGTATCTGTAGGTTTTATATAGGGTAGGCTGTAGATTGGTCTTTGTAAGATTTATCTCAAAAACACAGCACAAGCGTGTAGGTTAAGATCTGATGCTCGGCGACTGCGAGGAGGTTAGAATGGCGAAACCGCTCCTCGTCTGGCACTTCAGAAGGCGAAACTAGGAGTACATGTGAGATACATATGGAAGTACGAGGTGGCAGATTGCGATACATTTCTAGCATACAGCAATCACAAGGAGACAGTGTACATCAACAGGATTACGGTAACTATAATGCATAATAGAGATGGTGAAACGAAGTTCTGATCCCTACATATCAGAGGTGTGCGTAAATCTTCTTCTTCTTCTTCTCCTGAGCGTTTAGTCTCGCGCAGTCGCAGGGTCCGCTGTTCTTGTGATCTGTCGCCACCTCATCCTATCAAGGGCGTCATCTGCCGTGGCGCCGACTTCGGTGAGATCTCTCTTGATGACGTCCTTCCATCTTTTCCTTGGGGCTCCTCTCGAACGCTTTCCGGGTGCCTCGAAATCTAGGGCCAACCTTGTGGGGTGATCCTCTGGTCTTCTGAGGACGTGTCCATACCACCTCAGGCGCTGCTCTCTCATTTTCAGCTGGATCGGGGCTGTCTTCATCACTGCCCTAACATCCTCGTTTCGCACCCTGTCCCGACAGGTCCATCCACATGCCCACCTCAGCATCCTCATCTCCGCTGCGTGCAGTTGCCGCTCCTGCGCCTTACCCAGGGCCCAGCACTCACTGCCGTAGAGGAGGGCAGGTCTCACAACTGTTCTATAGAGCTTGCCTTTGAGCGTCCTGGAGCATCCACGGTCGCAGAGGATTCCTGTGGACTCCCTTCATTTAAGACATGCTGCATTTTTCCTTCCCCTGACCGCCTCCTCCACACTTCCTTCCTCAGATAGGTCACTTCCGAGGTAGCGGAATTCTTCCACCTTCTCGATCGCCTCCCCTTGGCAGTCTAGGATCGATCCAGCGCACTGCTCAAAGCTGATAAACTTCGTCTTCTTTACGTTCAGCCGTAGGCCAGGGCTCTCTGCCACAGCTACACCTTCTCCTCCAGCCCCTCCTGGTTGTCGGCTACTAGGGCGATGTCGTCCGCGTAGAGGATCGTTCTGAGAGGGCTTTCCTCAAGGTGGTTCACTAAAGAGTCAAGCGTCACCAGGAAGAGGAACGGGCTTAGAACCGACCCTTGGTGTACCCTCACTGTGATGTCCGCTTTCCTTGTCACCCCGTGTGGAGTTCGTATCGCCGCTTTCGAGCCCTCGTACATGTCCCTTATGACCGTGATCAGACGTTCCGGGACACTCCTCCCTCGAAGGGCATTCCAGATTACGGCCCGAGCTAGGCTGTCGTAGCCGTCTCCAGGTCCAGGAATGCCAGGTAGCAGGGTTTTCGTTTCTCCCGATATTTCTTCATCACCTGACGAGCGATGAAGATGGCGTCTGTGGTGGACCTCTCAGGCATGAAGCCCCACTGCTCCTGGGATATGGTGACCATCTCCCTTAGCCTCGAGTCGACCAGTCGTTCGCAGACCTTCATCGTATGTGAGATCAGTTTGATCCCGCGGTAATTGGAGCACTCGGAAGCGTCTCCCTTCTGCTTGAAGATGGGGACTATGGTGCTGTTCCTCCAGTAATCCGGCATCTTACCTTCTTTCGTGATTCTGTTGAGGAACTACGTCAGCCAGTTGATTCCGAGGTCCCCGAGCACCTTCCAAGCCTTTACCGGCACACCGTCAGGCCCTGTTGCCTTTCCGAGTTTCATCTTCCCTATGGCCTTGCGAACCTCTTCTTGCGTCCAGGGGGGGATGGGTCCTTCCGTTGGTTGTTCTTCCTCGGCCTCCCGACGAGGGAACTCCTCGTTCAGGAGTTCCTTGATGTACTCCTCCCATCTCTCTCTGACCTCGACCGGCTTCCTGTCAGCACTCTTCACAGTCTTCACTACTCGAAAGTCGAGGCTAGCTCTATGACGCGCCTTGGCCAAGCGGATGGCGAACTTCTCTCCCTCTGGCCCGTCTAGTTTCTCGTACAGGGCATCCATTTCCGCGTTCTTTGCCTTCGCTACAGCTGTTTTTGCCAGCCTCTTCAGCTTCCTGTAGGGTGTGAGATGCTCGGGTGCCCTCGTCTTCTCCCACAGCTTGTAGGCCTCCTTCTTCCTCTTCACCGCAGCCTGCACCTCTTCGTTCCAGAACCATGCCGATTTATCCCCTCTGGTTCCTCCCTTTGTTTCTCCCAGGTTTCCTTGGCACATCACGGGACCAGCTGGATCTGGAAGGCCTGCTTCGAGCACTGCGCTTCGTAGCTCGTTCCGCTCTGGACCCCGCAGTCTCCACCATTGGATCCTGAGTTCCGTCCTCACTTTGGGTTTCCTTGGTAGAGGTATGCTAAGGTCGGCTACCAAGGTCTATGCAGTGATGCCACGTCTTCTCCCGGAATGACCTTCACATCCCGGACTGTTTTCAGGGCAGCCCTTCGAACCAGGATGTGGTCGACTTCCGTCCTTCTTCCTCCGCTAGCATAGGTCACCTTCTGGCTCTCCCTCTTCGCGAAGAAGGTGCTACAGACAGCCAGGTCGTGGGCGATAGCCAGATCCAGAATTCCTTCTCCATCCGGGTTTATCAGGCCAACCCCTTTACCTCTATGAACCCTTTCCACTCCTCTTCTGCCACTCCCCACATGCCCGTTCATGTCCCCTGCTATGGAGAGGTAGTCGCCTTCTGGTACGGACCTTGTCGCTTCTTCGAGCGAGAGGTAGAAGTCATCCTTGTCGTGCTCGGAGCATCCGGTCTGCGGAGCGTAGACAGACATGATGGTCCAGTAACCCTCCTTCGTGTCCAGCCGCAGTGACATGATGCGGTCGTTTATTCTTTGGACAGCCGCTACTGAATCCTTGAGGGACTCCGCGACAGCTATCCCCACCCCGTTCCACTTGGTGTCCTCTCCGTTGTAGTACAGCTTGACCCCTTCTCCGATCTCCCTGGCTTTCGCCCCTTTCCATCGCGTTTCCTGCAGACACAGGACTTGTATCCTTCTGCGCTTCATCAGGTCAGCCACTTCCCTAGATCTTCCGGTCAGCGTTCCCACATTCCGAGTCCCCAGTCGAACTAGCTTCTTTAGCCGAGGTTGTTCGGCCCTCGGTAGCCTTCGCATACTGACCACAGAACTCGGGCGGGGGTTCTGTGCACCACTTCCGGGTAACGTCCTAGCCTTTACACTGATTCTATTGCGACTTGTGATCATTGTTTTGTGACGAGGTTTCTCCATCAGCCGGCCTGTCAACCTGGGCCTGACGCTGGAACCGTTGCCATTTTTGCAATTTTTGCAGGGCATGGCGTGCCGGAGCCGGGAGTCGAACCTGTGACCGATTGTGCATGAAACTACACTACTAACCACTAGGCTAACTCGGCTCAGAGGTGTGCGTAAATGAAATTTGGAATTTCGTAAATCGTAAATCGTAATTATGTAGCGCGAATCTGTTATAAACAAATTGACTAGGCGTTATTAGCAAATAGGGCCTGGATCACATAATACTTGTCCCTCTTCCTCAAAGGGACTTCCTCCAATGTCTTTCTGTGGGCTGGAATGGAACGACCTTCCGCAGTAGGAATCCCAAGTGCCTTGCTAGCTCTAGACTGGAAACGGAAGAGCTTAGAGTTCTAGAGAAGATCTTATTTTTTAATAATGTATTGCATTAGCTTTTCCTCTTGAACTGGTCTGATTCCAAGCTGCAGCACTTGTAATGGTAGAGAAATGAAAAAGCGGAGAGATAAGTCGTATTCGAGAAGCCTGTGCACAGGACGATGTGTTCTGTCTCAGCAACACATTAGAACATAAAAAAAAACAACTCTAAAGGAAAGTGGGAATCAGCAATAAAAGGAGATTGGACACATCTTTATATCCCGGTCCACATAAATTTGGACGCCAGTTGGTTGTTGATCAAGGATCACATTTACGATTTTTTTTGCGATTTGCGACCCAAAATATCGTAAATCGTAAACCGTAAAAGATTTGCCAAAAATCGCCGTAAATCGTAACCACACCCTTGCTACAAATCGAATTTTTGTAAAATATGGCATAATGTCGCTCCTTCATGTGGAAAACTGTGTCGTAAATGACATTCTGCTAAAATCGGCAGCAATTTGAAGCCTCTTTATTGTTTCGAAAACTGCATTCAGAAAAACTTTATTTTTATCTGCACAACAATCAGTATTCAAAACTTTGTAAGATTCGATTCCATGCTCATAACATGTCTCCTCCAGCAAACGAAGCTTGCTTTTGCACAAAAATGACAACAAAATCCCTTCGCTGACCTCAAGCAGTAGACACGGGTTTACGATACGAAGGGTTTAAAATATTGGAACCCGATATGCCTCACACCAGCAGAAAGGCGCAGAAAATAGTTTTTACTGCATATGTTGGTGCTGTGCCTAACATGAGGTTGTAGGTAGGCGTTTTTTTACCTCGTCCTGAAGTTTCTATTGAACCGTCGCGTTTAGAGGCCTACACGTGGTTCAAGATCTTTGACGTACAATATGACGCATACTCAGTAAGTAATAAGAAAGAGAAGAAAGAAGAAGATAAGAATTCCGTGATATGCACGTCGTGGGCTGATTGTTCTGGAGCTCGCATTGTACTGCATGAGAAAGAAATTCATATGTAACGGTCCGATATCCATTCTGGTCGATTATTGTTGGATTCTTGATGAGAATCCAGACGCCCCTAATGTTCCCTTTTCGTATTCTTCCTCCTCTGTGGCTAGAATTTACGCCCTAGTCTTCAACATCAGGCGGCGGTTGTGGAACAGTGCCTGGAGGCCAGTGGCCGTATTCATGAACGTTCCCGGGAACGTTCAAGGCTTCCCGCGGGAAGCGACCGAGGCGGGAGGCAAAAGATCGTATTCACGAACATGCCGGGAAGCAACAGGAGCCTCCCGCGCCGATGGCGGGAGGCTCCCGGCCTACCTGCACTCAACCGGTCGGGAACGCCGGGAAGCCGTCAATGAGGTGGTGTGTGCAATTGCAAGAAATGGAATTTCGATGGCGATTTTGCCATCGAAAGTCGTCTTCACGTGGGGTTATCTTCGCTATATGTCTCGTAACGTGTTCCTGGGCCATCTTCTGAGGAGAGGAGGGGGGGGGGGGGGGGTACGGCTTCTGTCACTTACTTGATTTTAAAGAAATCACATAATTTATCTGAAACATTGACGATGAGTAGCGCTTTCGTCGGATGCGCCACGCACTCTATTTCTCGCAATACCACTTCTTATACATTCCCATTGCCAGTCGGTGGACATTTTACGAGCAGGTCCTGCGTGGAAAAGAAGAGATCGTCAGCGAAATAGGATTGAACTTCGTAATAAACTATAAAATAAAAATAAAACTGAAGGTATGTGTAAAATTGAAATTATTTCCTCAATAGTAGAGTAGTTCCAAAATCTTGAGCTTTGAAGAAGGAAAAATTAGTTGACTGATGAGTAAAACTCCCCATCCGACAATGTGAAAACAGGCGACAGACGAATAAGTTACCGTCGGGTCGAAATAAATGTAGGTGAATAGGAATTGAATGAATCTCGCTATTGTATACCTGAAAGGGTGGCTTATCAGCATTTCGACTGCTTCCAAAAGGTCATTTAGGGTGCTTTACGCGTCCATCGTCGCGTTTGGCCTCTTTAACTTCAAAAAAGGAATAGTTTTAAATTGCAATTTGTGTAGTGAAATGATCTATAAACGAGTAGTTTCTTAAGCGCTCCTTGTTATCTCCAGCCACTGAAGGTGGTTGTGCCGAAAAATCAGCCGAGTGGAGTGGCAAAAGATTGTATTACAAAATAGTCTTGGTTTCTCTATTGGGGATCGTGCCACTTTTCTCGCCGATAAGCTCGGTAACAGTTCCCTTTTTCTTCAAAATACTTTTAAAATGGTGAGAGATGGCATGTAACTTGACAGGTCTTGAACATCTAATATTCTGTTGAGATTCGAGCAGTTTAAAGCCAGTTTTAATTCTTGTTGCTTGTTCGTTATCCGTGTTTCCGTTATCCGGCCATTTTTAGGCAAAATTGTCCGTAATCCGGGTCTCAAAATTTCGTTGTCCGCTCATCCCTGGTTGAGACAGCGGTAATTTGAGAAATTGGTTTTTGAAATCTTGCAATTCCCGCCTCCGCTGCGAATCTAACTCGCGCGTCGCGGTTGCTCCCGCCTCCCGGCGGTTCATGAATACCGACCGGGTTGTATGAAGCCGGGAGCGGGATGCGGCGGGAGAGGAAGGCATCTCGTGCCTTCCCGCTCCCGCCGCTTCATGAATACGGCTACAGGATGCTTAGATTGCTATCTCTCGATTAAGCCTTCGCCTATCGAAGAGTTTCCCGCAAAAATGGTTTCCCGCAGATTTGGGAATTTTCAGGCGATCGCTGCGGGACCGCCTGCCTGCTGTGCTCACCCGTAGCACCACAGGAAACCCTACTACCGGTGTTTGGGCGAAATCGGTGATCATGACCTTGGCAGCCTTAGTCACCCGCACCTACCGTAACCTACCGTACTCCAGCGTAAAACGAAAAACGGATGTCAGATTCGTGATCGGCACCCCAAATAACCCCTGGGCGAGGTTTGGGCGAAAAAATTTTTTCGACCTCTCCTTTGGAGTCCGCAGAGTACAATAGTGCCGTGAAGTAGTTCTAGCGCAGAGTTTTATCTGTAATCCAACTAATAGAAGTCGAAGTTTTTGCTCACAATCAAGCTCTAGCGGGACGAGGGGCCAAATTTGTTATGTATTTTAATTGCAGACTGTCACTGCTCTCATTGTCATACTGCCAATAATATGTCTGCTCTCCTACTGTTCAAAATAATCTATAATGCTTGCTATAGCTACGGGAGTCAACGTTTTACGATCGTTGGAATTGTGATAATAATTTCTGAGACACGCTTTAGTCTGCTGGTAAACTGTTATTGGACGTTGCCTGAACGTTTCACTTCATCAAAAGTTGGAGCTAGGAAGACTCTTTCTGAGGGGTCTCTTACCACGTTTCTATCGAATGCCGTTTTGCACGTTTTGCTTCTTGGTACATATTGGATCAATCATTTCATTTTTATTCACTTTTCTACACTTCAGACAGTAGCTGCTGTGGTGACTCCTCGGTTCAATCTTTTGAAGAACGGAATTTCTAGTTCAAAAGAAGAAGACTCTCTTTCCAACTCTGATTACCACGACAGAGTCTTGCGATTGATCGAGATTTT
Organism: Heligmosomoides polygyrus bakeri; assembly: GCA_947359475.1. Taxonomy (NCBI): domain Eukaryota; kingdom Metazoa; phylum Nematoda; class Chromadorea; order Rhabditida; family Heligmosomidae; genus Heligmosomoides; species Heligmosomoides polygyrus. The sequence continues at coordinate 25,018,983 of OX375870.1, forward strand.
TTTGTAAAAATTTATCTCTCGGCTGTCTATATAAATTTGAGGCCGACAGCATTGGTTTTGGTACACTTAGTCTGTTTTTATAGAAGATGCTCGTACGTTTTGTGAAATATTGTAAAATGTCCGGCCTATGTGATTTGAACGACTTCGAAAAAGTGTTTCCAGGCTTCGGGGACGCTGCCTACAGGTAACCTAATCATAATAGTATGCTTGCATTTAGTCTTATTTCATTAACCGTTCAAGGCAGTCAATCGTCTTCTTCGCATCAATGCGTATATCTGTATATCGTCTGCCTTATCAACTGTTTTAATTCGGTTTTTTTTCTTGAAACTCGATTTTACGCTTGATTCAGTTCAGTTCGGGCATAAATCCTTCCATAGGCCAAGCATAGCACGTGTTTTGAGCGCTTGAGATGTCGAGAATAATACTTCCCCCTTCACCGTTATATGGGTGGTTCAGTGGATAGCGAAGGACTGGAATAATAGAAGAGTGGTGGAATGAGATTTATTGAGGAAACATCGATCCTCTAAGCGTACAGGTGAACGTCTGCATTAAGGAGGTCCAAAGCGAATGGTATCAGCACATAGGCAACACTACCGGACTCCGGCATACAAAGGGGTACGGTGCCAATTGCTCCGCCTTCTCGACTTCCCGACGGATATGAGCATCACCGTAACTGTGATAGTACTGTATAATAGCATCAGTGGCGTGAGACGGGAGTCACGATTATAGTGGAACGAACACTTTTATAGGCGGATTAGCTATAAATGAAGTGTAGATGCAACCGAGCCATTTATTTATGGGTTCACGGCTACGTCGCAAGCGCCCATAAAGTGGCTAGCAGACGGGTGGGATTTTTTTCTTCCTTATGTTGCACATGTTGTGTACACTGTGCTTCAGGAATGTTTTGTTTGAAGGAACACCAATCTATTGGATTGTATAGTTAATAAGAAAGCACCTGATTCGAATAGTGATTCTATTTTTTATTTACTTCGTGCACTGCAAGTAAGAACCTTCGACACAACACAACGTAGGGTGGGAACAGATCCAGTAATGAGCTAACCGACTGAAGCAAAGCTGCTTCACAGAAAAACATAAATAGGCTACACAAACAAGAAAGCTTGCACACAAAGTAGAGAAGCGTAACGTCAAAGCATACTTTGAGTATCTTCTTTCCTTCACATAAAAGAATAAAATAAAAATCGAGCCTTGCTCCTCTTGCCATTTCCGTTGCGGCGCATTCCCTTTTTGCACTGAAACTAAGAAACATCACAGTTCTATGAGATAGTGAGGTCCTTCATATGAACTAGATGTATTTTTCAATAGTGAAGTCACATTGCTTCAGCAGACGAAATAGGATCTTCTACTATACCTGTAAAACGGAGTTGCAAACCTGAACACTAAAAAATCACATCGATTATTTTTTAAGCCGCTAAAAATATACTACTTTAGTATTTTTTTACTTTATCGCAAAGATAGTTTTATCAAAAGGGTTTAACCTTTCGGCCGGTCTGAGAGATAATATATGGTGGAGTTGTTTGCCCTTTTATCTATGTCCCAACACTTGTTGCTATCCTCACCGGTAACCAAACTGTGATCTTTTGATCGCACTCTTATCTTGCCACAACCTGTGATGTGCTTTTGATTAGGTGCATATTTGAAGAAAACAGTGAAGGTGGTCAGCTCTAGGACGAAACTTTAAGAAGGAATTAGCGCATGCACATAGAGTCTATTAAGTATTGGGCGGACGCATGCAGCAATCCTCACCCTGCAGATGTCTAAAATTTTAATTTCCTTTGATTCCACAGAATCCCTAAGATTTCTCCCCTAAAGCTGCTGGCAGCAATGTTTCGGCCTTTTAAGCAATGCTTACATTTTTGGTGCACGCTATATATTGCATTGTTATGTTCAATTCTGAGAAAGGGCTTCTGCTGGAAGCGTTGTCAATGAAGATCAATCGGAGGGTTCAAACCAATGACCGGATATTTGAAGACAGGCAATATTCAGGGAATTATATTTTTTAACATATGTTGGGTTACTGCTGAGTACCGAGCAGAGCACTCCAATCCTCCCAATCTCATGTGTGCAGTTTTCTCAGGGGTAATAGGTAACTTCCAGATATCTGATCACTCATAAATATTTTCCAATGCATGATGTACTCTCACCTCATTAGTGTATGATTTTAATTCTCCTCTAGTTCTTGATGTCGTCTTAAAACTGCTTGCAAACAACACCGCTTTCCTAAAGAATCAACGGCAGCTCAGCTATGTATATAGCGAGCAGAACTGTGGAAAGTCCCTCCCTGGGGAACTCCGCTTTTCACTAGCTTACAGACTGAAAAAGTACCTCCTATTTGACCTGAAAACTACGTTTTGAAAGGTAATTCTGTATCCATTTACACATTAGGGGATAGAACATTAGATGTTCAAGTTTTTGCATACGTCTAGAATGGTCTTCCCTATCGAGTGCTTTAGAAAAATCAAAGTAGATTGCATCACATGCTATATGCTATACTGTAGAGAAGTCAATAACATATGGAAGATCATTTCTTTAGAAATCCCAATACCCATGTTCTCACACAGAGATGCTGATGCTCCGTGGCTGGAAGAGCGGTGTTGGAGTGGAGCCACCAAAAAACACCGGTTTCCTCTCCTGTGTCGTCACACTACATCCCTTCCAATTCGAGAGTCCCTGTCCCCAGGAAAGAAAATTAAACGTGAAGAGGGAGTTCTTCGGCTTGGCCGTGCACAGGGTTTCGTGGTGGTCTATATCGTCACATTTTGTGCACGGCTGCTTACAGTGGCAATCCTCTAGCAGGTGGAATTCTATGCAACGGGTGCAGCAGTTTTGGAGTTGAACGACACGCGCTTTCACTCAATACGGAATTTTGGCCCTACAAAGTGTAGTGTCGCGGTTACCTGCACAAAGTGCGCAAGGGAGGTCCGACTGCGGGTAAGTTGTACGGGACTGAGGCGATATTTTATACAAAAACTGGAGGAAACCGAGAAAACTCGGTATTTGTTGGAGGGTGTGGGGGGGGGGGGGACTCCAGGGAAGGCTGGGGTGGTGGGGTGGGCGATGGAGAGCGGATTGGAGAGTGCTACTTTTTGCCGTAGTAATTGGGAAAGATTGCTCACAGTTCAGCTCCCAAGGCGGTTCTTGGCTCCTCTGCGCCGAAGGGGATATGGGGTGAGGCCTCTCTGGACAATGACCCCTCCGATGGCCTACATGCCGCCATACAGGCTGGGTGGATAGGGCCAGCTCGTCCTCTCGTTTGGCCGTATGACGAGCGGTCGTGGCCCTCTCGATCGGTGGCGACGTCGAGGCGGTCGACCCGTCATCGGGGTCTGCGGTCGCGAGGAGGACGAAGTGAGTGGCGATTGATTGAAACGGGTGGAGGTTGGCTGTCTGGCGTTCACGTTACTGAGATAAACTGTTGTGCGAAGAAATGGAGTAGATAGGCCTTAGAGGGCGTAAAGCGCCCTGGTGTACCATACGTACGTAAGATAACGTACTCTAATCGGGTTTTGGCAAGCCAATGAATGCCACTCAAGGAAGCGTTTTTTTCGCTGTTGACGATCCTGGTGGATATTTATTGTTTACATCTTATTTGCCTAGACTGGGAGTACATGTAAGGCGATTCGAGGCCGAGTTAAGCCACGCCTCGTCCCTTCGGGCAGTCTGGCTGGCTGCCCGGAGTTCTTCGCCTGCACGACAGAGCCAGACTAGCTACCGTGTGTACTGGAGTCAAACACAGCAGCACTAAAGGGCCTCATTCCCCTGACCCCGAAAGAGCCCCCATTTCTGCAGCGATGGAAAGGACGAGTACGGAGAGGCTGCTAAAATCTCAGGGCCTAACCAGCTGCGCAAATTGAGAAGGACTAGAATGACGATCTGTACTTACAACGCCCGCACGCTCGCATCGGAAGCATCCGTCGAGGACATGATGAAGCAAGCCAGGAAGGCCAAGTACGACGTCATCGGACTGACCGAGACAAGAAGGCACCACTCCCACACAAGCCGCCTACGACTCCGGAGAAGAACTGTTCCTCGGAACATGCGACAACAGGGGAGTAGGCGGCGTTGGTGTCCTCGTCAACACGAGCTTGGTCATGAACGTTCGAGTCTCTGACAACCCGAATCGGACGTCTGCGAATGAATCGATGTTGCTCCGTGCCAGCTTCGTCTGGGTTCGTCGCGTATGCCCCAACATCCGACTAGGACGACGAAGAGGTCGAAGCCTTCTACGTGGAGCTGGAGAAGTTCTATAAGGAAGACCGCTCCTTCTACAAAGTGATCGTCGGCGACTTCAACGCCAAAATCGGGCCGCGAAGGTCGCCGGAAGAACCTCACATTGGAACCCACGGTTTGAAGTGGAACGAGCAAGGTGAAAGGCTGTCTGAGTTTATCATGTCGAACAAGACCATCCATGGAAACTCACAGTTCCAGAAGCCTCCCTCCCTCCGATGGACCTGGGAATCCCCCGGTGGCCAGTTCCACAACGATATCGACCCCATCATCTTCAATCGCAAGTATTGCCTGACCGACGTTTCCAGCTGTCCCCAAGTTCTACACGGGATCGGACCATCGCCTCCTTCGCGCAATGTTCCGCTTTTCGCGTCAAGGAGAGAAGACCGCGAAGTTTGTGAAGAGGAATCCCAAAACGGCCATCAACTGGGACCTCTACACCTCTCTTGCCGACCTTTGGGAAAATACCGTCATGGACAACATCGACGAGGAATACGACCGCTTCGTGCACCATCTCCGCGATAGTGCTAAGGAAGCCGAGAGCTTGAAGACCAACAAGAGACGCCTGTCTCCGAAAACTCTCGAGCTTATAAGCCAGCGTGGAGCAGCACGAGAATCAGGCAACTACCAGCTGACGTCCGAGCTTGCGAAGCTATGCAGAGCGGCGATAAAGGAAGATCTCAAGGAGAGAAGGGCGGAAGTGTTGGCTGAAGCAGCAGAGGCAGGGTTGAGCATCCGCAATGCCCGCCGAAACTTCGCCAACCTCAAGACCATGATGACCGCTCTCCGACGTCCTGACGGAAACGTCACCTCTTCCAGGAGGACAACGGAGAAGGTCATCCACGACTTCTACTCCGATCTCTTCGATAGCCATGTCCACCTGCCCCCATGCCATCTTCCGCAGGATGGATACGTCGTTCCCTCTGTTCTCCCTTCCGAGATCCGACACGCCATCTCGTCGGTGAAGAAACGTACAGCACCCGGCCCTGACAGGATCAGACCCGAACACCTGAAGAACTTCCCGCCAGCGCTCATCAACACCCTAGCGCGGCTCTTCACACGATACATGTCGGAGTGCAAGGTTCCATCTCAGTGGAAGACCAGCAAAACCGTCTTGCTGTACAAGAAGGGAGACGTGCACGACATTGGCAACTATCGCCCGATCTGCCTGCTGTCCGTAATCTACAAGCTGTTCACTCGTGTGGTCAGCAGTGTGATCCTCAATAGGATTAGCAGAACGCTGGACGAAGGACAGCCATGCGAACAAGCAGGATTTCGGAGAGGATTAAGCACGATCGACCACATACACACCATTACGAAGCTCATCGAGTTGTTGCGAGAATACAAGCTGCAGCTGCTCCTTAAGTTCATCGACCTGAACAAGGCATTCGACTCCGTCGAAACTGAAGCGGTCCTCGAAGCCCTGCTCACTCAGGGCGTTCCTACTCAGTACATCAGAGTCCTTCGAAAGCTATACAGTGGATTCACGACCAACATCTCACCATTCTACGACGACGTCGTCATCGACGTGAAGAGAGGGGTTCGGCAGGGGGATACCATATCCCCGAAGCTCTTCAGCGTCATCCTCGAAAACGTCATGTGCGAACTAGAGTGAGAAGACATGAGAGTGTAGGTCGACGGTCGGCAACTGCACCATCTTCGCTTCGCTGACGACATCGTGCTCATAACACCGAGCATCAGTCAGGCGGAGCGAATGCTGGCCGACTTCAATCGTGCATGTGGGAACCTTGGAGTGCAGCTGAATCTTACGGAAACGATGTTCATGAGGAGACAAGTTTCTGATTCTCCATTCTCGCTCAACGGAGCGAACATCTCCGAATGCTTCAGCTACGTGTATCTGCGTCACGAAGTCAATATGGCCAACGGCCTAGGGCCGGAGCTGAGCAGGAGGAAACGAGCGGCCTGGGGAGCTTTCAAGAGCGTCGAAGAAGTCGCGAAGAAGACGAAGAACGTCCGACTCCGTGCCCACCTATTCGCGTCCACTGTTCTTCCTGCCCTAACATACGCTTCTGCGACCTGGGCTTAACGAAACCAGGATGAACACGCGATCACCTTCGCGCAGCGTGGAATCGAGAGGACGATGCTCGGAGTGACACGACTCACGGAAGTGAGAGAAGGCCTCCGGAGTTCCGAGCTTCGCGGATGTTCGAAGATCAGAGATGCTGTCGCGTGGGCCAAGTTGTCGAAAATTAGGTGGGCCGGCCACGTAATGCGCTTCGCAGACACCTGCTGGACGAGAGCCGTTACCGACTGGACTCCGCGGTATGTCAAGAGAAACCAAGACGCCCACCAACGCGTTGGTCAGACTTCTTCGTGAAAGCCCTGGACGACCTATATGACGCTCTTCGTGTCCCTCGAGCGAGGAGGATCCATTGGGGCACTCTGGCACGCTACAGGGACGGATGGAGACGCTGCTGGCGCCCGCTCGAGCAAGTCGATGAACAACGGGACGACAGGTGTTACAGGTGGTTTGAGCATGTATTTTATGTTGTATTTTATTTAGGAGGAGTGAGTTGTGCATGTATTGTTGCGAAAATTGAGCTACTGGTGGCAGTTCGTTAATTGGTGTTGCGCAGCGCAGAGCGCGCTGCAGTTTCCGCGCTCTAATTACAATGGTAAATCGTATTTGATTTTCGCGCTGCCACGCTTAATTAGAGCGGGAGACGAGGGGTAGAACGCTCGATTTACTGGCTTTTGAGATTTTCTGCAGTACTCAAAGTAAACGTACAGTTTAAAAACAATCGGGGATGACATTTTATTCGCTATGAATGGATGTATACAAATTATTTATTTGTTTTTAAAGCATCTCTACTTTATCGCTAATGAATTCAAAGTAAGGATTATCGTTAATCTGACAGTTTAGTTTTCCTTAGGCAGTTTCATAGCTGCTTTGCATGCATTTATGGTTTTTTGGATGGTTAAAAAATTACCGATTGATACTATAAAAAGTCAAGGTAAAATTAAGTGATCTTGGCTGGTTCCTCTTTTTATATGTAGAGAGGTTCTCTTCAAACCAACAGCCTGATGTAATCCGACCTCAATCTTGACGATGGGGGTGTCTATTTATGAACATAGGTTTTCGGGGTTGTGGGATATGGGTCTGGGTGTAACTAAGCATGGCTATTTTCGTGGGATGGGGATACCGTGGTAGTTGTTTGCGTGAGGGAACAGCGCGATTGATAAATGAGGAAGGAACGGTCGGAATGCATGCGCGAGATAAGAGAAGACTAGCAGCCGGCGTTCGGGCTGTGTAATGAGTTCCACAGAAGTGAAGGGGTCATGAAAAAGGGTCACCAAGTCCGTTGTAAAGCAGATACCTGATGAGTTTTCTTTTTCTAGAATGGGAATCACATCGGAGATGTGAGAAGAAAGAGCCTTATTTTATGAATTACAAGTGGTCCGACACACCTAACGGCGTGTCTCGCAGTTGCACGCTTCGAGCGCCTTTGCACTGACCTACGAAAAGCAATATTTGTAAAACATAAAATTCGCTAACATCTAGGATTTGCTGCGTATATTATCGGCATGAACCCGTTCACTAGTTTCGCCATAGGAATTCTCACCGGACCGTCCAGTAACGTCATTGGCTTGTGCTGCTCTGCTACTTAGTACTTCTGTCCTTCAGGTTGCTCCGCTGCAGCCGTTCCCATGAACTCAGACCCTTGTTACGTGAAGAAGAGGACCCGTCTTCTGAGCCTATACTCTTGTTGCACGACGTAGGGAACACGTCCACTAAATCCAGAGCTCATAAACGCGCATTTGCCGCTGTGTCAAGCAGGAAGACGCTGCGAAGATGAGATATTTCTTGTTCTCTGTATTAATTCCCCTTAAAGCTTTCTTCTTGCTGGTTCCCTATTCTGGGGCCGACACTAATTAACGACTTGCAGCAATTCAACAGAAAAAACTTCAGCCGAAACCCTGACAGCGCGCCTTATCAAGCGATATGGTGAGCGATATGCCGCGTTATCTGAGTTTTTCGCTGTGAATTCCCTGTTAAAGTTATGTAAGTCATTGATGAATCCGACCCTTGGTCCCACCTTCAGGTCCCTCCTTCTTGGCCGCTCTCCGGGTCCTCCCCCTCCCCTGTCGCGGTTCCCCTTACTTCTCTACCTCATAAAGTTGCTCATGGCACGACGACAGTGAGCAGACGCCCAAAGGTCGACATCTGTTACATCTCCTAAACCCGGACGCTTTGTCTCCCTTACTGGCCCAGTCGTAATGGATCCCGTAGCTGGTCCTCCTTACTGCTCCCACTTATTTGTAACTCGCTAATGGCCCTTCCTTATTGCCTCCATCCTTCTTGGTGCCAACTCCTGGTCTGCTTCATTGTTGTATGTGTCACTCCCATTGACTATAGTGTCCCATCCTCATCCCTCCTTCAAGTCACTCATTGTTGGTCGCTCTCCTGGTCCCCACTCTCGAAATCTCTTTACTACTCTTACCCCTTTAGTGGTCCTCCGCTGCTCATGGCACAATGTCGGCAACACGGGTCAGTACGCTCAGAAACGCGCATAGTAGACTTACACTTATTCGGAATCCGGAAGGTAACAAACGCGAGCAGTTCCCGCTGTGTCAAGCAGGAAGAGGCTGCTCTTCCTTTCCTGCAAAAGAGTCTCAACTTGAATTCTGAAAGCGGCTCCTTGTTGCACTACTTCGGTGATACATCTTCTTAATCCAGATGCCTCTAGCAAGACGTAGAGGAGCTGTGTTCTGAATCCAGACGCTCAGAAAAGCGTGCAATTACCGCTGTGTGAAGCAGGAAGAGGCTGCACTTCCTCTGCAGCACCAGCATCCCGTGTTGAATTCAGAATTCTACGCTCGCCGCACGACGCCGGAGACACATTCTCATTACCCAAATGCTTCTGCAAACGCCAATTGCGCGACATCGGTATCACATCTTTTAAATCCTGTCTCCCTTAGTGGACCCCTCGTAATGAATCCCCTTGCTGATCTTCCTTACTGCCCCCCTTACTGGTATCTCCCTACTGGTCCTTCCTTATTGCCTACACCCTTCTTTGTACCATCTCCTGGCCTCTCATTGTTGCCCATATTGACCCCCATCCCGATGCCTCCTCCAGGTCGCTCATTTCTGGTCGCCGTCGAAGTCTCCTTCTACTCTTACCCCTTTAGTGGTTCTGCTCATAGCTCGAAATCGGCGGCGCGGCTTTTAAATCTGGATGCTCAGAAACGCACGTAGGTGCCGTTGTGTTAACCTGTAAAAGGCTGCACCTCCCCTGATGCAGCAACATCCCACGTTCAATGGCAAATTTTGCCCGCGCTGTAGATGATGAGGCGTATCTCACTCAAATTAGATTACTCGACGGCCTGCTCTGTGGATGATGCGGCGTATCTCACTTAGGTTAGATCACTCGACCGACAGACTCTTTTATATATAGGTGGTGATATTTGCCATGTGATGCGGCATTACTTTCTACGGAAATATCTCTGTATTTCCATGAACTAAAGAAGAGTGAACTATTACAGCAACACCATCAAAATTATTCAAGAGAATAAAATGATTGTATGAAGTGTGGTGCGGCTCACCCTAGACTTCATTTGTTTCTCAGATTCTTATTTTAGATGTCTAGAATTCTGGTCGACCTCATGCAAGGAAGCAACTTCATGCGCTTTAACTTCGTGTAGAGCGAAGGACAGAGATAAAAAAGAGGTTATTTTCACTAACAAAAGGGGAGAATGCCACAACATAATGCGTTAGAGAATAGAGCTTTAGTTTCGGCTCAACTGGAAGCGGTAAAGAAACTCAAAAGAGTTCGATCAATCGGGTTTCTTCCTTAAATTAAAACCCTTGCCGAGACCTCCATGTAACGGACGTGCTCCTTCTTATGGGCTTGTACTGAATTCTACTGAATTCCGTGTAAACACTCCACCGAACCTGCATCCAACCAGCAAAAATCGATCTTATAAAGTAGACTTTGTCCCTTTGAAGGCTTCAAAAAATACCTCAACGACAAAATTTTGTCAGCAAGATTATCAGAAAATACATGGGTTTGGGATGAGGCAGATGAATCGGTAAGGAACGGGGGGGGGGAAGAATCGCCTAAGGCGAGCCCAGAGACGAACGGCTAGTGCACCGCCAGACTCAGAGGGGCGCCGAACGCCAGAGGGGACGTCAGCGGGAGGTAGAAACCAGCCGCCTGGGTTAGCTTGATCCTTTTTTTATACCTGTGCCGAGCACGGCTGTCGCTGTTATTGACCACGGAGCGTCGGCAGATCTGTGAGAACGTGGGTATTGGGATTTCTAAAGAAATGTCGTTCCATCTGTTATTGACTTCTCTACATTTCTTTCAGGCAATACCGTACTGCTTCGATGTTTTGTTCATATCTTCAAAAATCGCTTTCAAAGTGCTGCTCACAAAAAGAAACCAATCTAGTATTAATGTAATGTTAATGAAAAAGGGTAGAACACTAATGTTACAATGTTTAAAGAAAGAATTGAGGACAAAATATGAGCTATGGGAGAAATGAGGAGGGAGGACGTCTAATTCCAATGAGAACGATGAAGACGTGTTTTGCATGGCGTGTTAACTGCTGCGCAACACTAATTTGTCCTTATCAAGCATACGAGTGTGAATGAAGAGATTCCGCTATATTGTCAGAACTGACTTTTCTTATCGAATGCTTGCTTCATGTCTGTATATTCTATTTAGTACATAACACGACTCGAACAACACAGTTTAAATATTTGGTTTATGAATACGGAAGTAAGAAAAGGAAACGAGGAATAGAAAAGGAGGAGAAAAGGGAAAGAGGAAGTGATCATCAGGAAAAATGGATGACGGAAAGTAGGGAAACCGTGGACATTGGACTGGATGAGGGAAGGAGTAGGCGCTGCTTAAAATAGATAAAAGCGAGAAGAGCATAAAAGGAGGCAATAAAATCACTGTAGACAACTATGGCGGGGATGCAGTCGACGAAAGGGACATTCCAAGGAGAACCGGAGGGTGGCAGAAGGCTAGAACAGAACGGCATGTCGGGCCCAGGGTAAGGAGCCGAAAGCGAGCCGGAGCTTGACAAACGAAGAAAGAGCCCTTTCCTTTTGGTCCAGCGACTTATATACTCTGCCCTTTTACTGGCCTCCGGCTGTACTTTTTTTGCTAGAGTGCACCCAGTTCTTTTCACCCTTGCCGTTCTATTGCCCCGCTGCGGGTTTCCGATGTAATTGCGGCGCCTTTGACCAGCTTAGCCGACGTTGACTCCCGACGGCGATAGTGGGGATTTTTAGTGCGCAGAGCACGGCTGATGTCCTGCATCCGTCCTTTTGCAATTGTCCGTTGCGCTCGGTCTAATATAATCCGCTGCCCAGCCGTCCGCTCGTTTGTTCGGCTTGATATTGTATCTCGAAGTTACTTACATGCCAACCATTCGAGAAAGTTCCGTCCCGAAACTTTCCTGGTGTCGCACGGCTGCTTAGTCATCAGGCGTCGTGCCACCGCGCGATATTTGTCGAAGGCAGGGTTGGCGACGCAGCTGCAGGTGGTCGTGCATGTGCAGGGACCCCTCTTTTTTGTTGTGTCGGCTACGAAGGGGGAGGGGTGGTGATGTCCGGGGTCGGAGAGGAATCACTTGTACCGTCATGCCTTTCTTCGATCGTTCCTTCTGTGCGAATTCGTGTAGCTACCTTGGGACGTGCTACAATGATTCTGGCGCGTATTTGTGTCTGTGCGACGACCCTGCTTCATCCGGTGACTGTGCCCCTACTCGATGTCTACCATGGCTGCCGTCGGACCCGGCGCCGTACTTGAGTGAAGCACTTGGTGAGGTGTTTTGGACGCAGTTATTTGTGGCCGGTTGGGCGTAAGGACTCGATTGCGGCGATCGCGTTTGTCGTGAACCTCGTGCTGGTCAGCGTCGTCGTCGGGTTGGGGCTGTACTATCGCCGCGTTGGGAACTCTGACAAGGGGATAGTGGAGATGAAGATGCCGCGGCAGTCGCATGCTCAGGTGCGTGAGAACCAGTTTAATGAGACTCACGTCTAGTACGATGTCCTCCGGTCGGCTTCGTCCAGTAATTGTGTTGTGAGGTGTTGGATGGTGGGATGTGGATAATAAAGAATGCATGAAGAACCTGTAAGAATGCAGAAGAGGGATACAAGTGTTGACAATGTAATGGGAAAATGGATGAGATACAAAAATAAAAGAGTTAACAAAGATATAGAAAGTTGTATACAATAAATATTATTTTACCTTCCTTATTTTCTTCTTTTTTGTTTTTCTTTTTTTCTTTTTTCTTCAGTTATTGATATGAAAGTGAAAAAAGAAGAAAAGAAGTAGAGTTGATACCAAGAGAGTGATGTGGTTCCGGCTTCGCGGCTAGTTGTTGGCGGAGGAGTTATATGATTTGGTGCGATTTATGTGGATTTTCCGTTCTTGTCGTCCGTCTTGGATTACGACATTGGGGTGGTCAACTCAAATCACTGTGAGTGGTCCATCGAAGCGCGTCGAGATTTCATTGGCGGTCTCTTTGCGGATGAGAATTTTGTCTCCTACTTCATACGATTTCCTGATGGAGCGTTTCCTAAGATCGTAGTGGTGTTTTTGACTCTCCTGGGCTTGTGCGATATTGGCGCGCGCCTCATTCCAGACAGTCTGGAGTGCTCCAACTAGGTGGTCAGCGTAGTTGTCTTCGTCGGTGAAATTTTTGCGTGCTAAACGCAAGGCTAGGTGGAAGATATTGTTGGGATCGCGTCTGTGGATTAGGAAGTAGGGTGAAAATTTGGTAGAGGCGTTCTCAGTGTTGTTGTATGAGTGGGTGACGAGATGAAGTACATGATCCCAGGCATCATTATGTTGCTGGGTTGCGATGGTAATGAGTTCCTGTAGCGTGCGATTAGCTCTTTCAACCTGTCCATTGCTCTGATGATCGTAAAGCGTACTCGTAGGTGAGCGATGGAGAATTGCCGTAGGAGGTTGTGCAATGTGTCTCTGTTATAGTTGGTTCCTTGGTCGGTGACTAAGGTTTCCGGTAAGCCAAAGCGAGCTATGAATCGGTCGGTGAAGGTTTCTGCTTCCGTGAGTGCTTTCTGGTCCGGCAATGGCTCGGCAATGGTGAATTTAGAGAAGGCGTCGTCGAATACAGTGATGTACTTATTGCCTTGTAGGGTTAATGGCAGTGGTCCAATGATGTCGGAATGTACCCTCTGCGACGGTCTTACTAGAACCTTGAGTGGTTGAAGAGGTTCTGTGATACTGTATCCTTTCTCGTCCGACATTTGCTGCATTGTGAGACAAAATCAGGAACGTCCTGCCTCATGTTGTACCATATAGCGAATTTTTCGATTAGGGAATGAGTTTTCTTTATTCCTTGGTGCGCCGTGCCTGTTGGAGACTCGTGAGCCAAAGAGATGAATGCGGTCTTGAGATCGGAATTCTCTGGTACTACCAGTTGTGGTTCTTGGTGCAGGCGAGGAGGGATCTTGTACAAGACGGCATCCATGAGGATGAAGTCAGCTGCGCGTTGATCGGTTGGGTGACGGCGAAGTAGTCCTTTTATTTCTGTTATCCAGCTGCAGTTGTCTTGCTGCTCTCGTAGCTTTAATATCTGTAGCTTGCTTATATCGATTGGGGCTATGTGCTTGGCAGCTGGTAGATATCTGGATAAGATGTCGCGATGTTTTTCTTCCCGGAACGATAAACGATGTCGATGTCGAATTCCTACAAGACGATGTGATATTTGGTGAGCCTTCCAGTGAGGTTCTTTCGATATAGTAGGGCCTTCAGAGGGGGGGGGGGGGCATGATTGGTTATTATGGTAGTCCTAGCACCATCAATGTAGGGTCGGAATTTTCCGACGGCGAACACGAGGCCCAGAGCTTCCAATTCAATATCGGGATATCGACTCTCATGCTTGGTGAGAGTTCTGCTTGCGTAGGCAATGATCCGTTCCTGTCCATCCTGCTCTTGTTTCAGTACTGCGGCTGTTCCTTTTTCTGAGCTGTCCGTTTCTATGATGAATGGTCGTCCTAATCGTGGTGCGCTAAGGATCGGTGCAGATGTAAGAGCCTTCTTTAATGTATTCATGGCGTCTTCGCATTCCTTAGTCCATTCGAATTACGAATTTTTATTTGGAGTGTTATTCTTGGTCAGTGCCGTTATTGGTGCTGCTATTGACGCAAAATTGTGGATGAATCGTCGGAAAAATGAGCACATTCCAGTAAACGCTTTGACATCGGGTGCGGTGCGGGGGGTCGGGAATGCATCAATCGCCCTGATATTTTAGAGATTTGGGCGTATTCCATTTTTGTTAGAATGAAGCCCAAGAACTTTATCTCCTTCCGTGCGAACTCGCATTTGGTCGCTTCTAGCTTCATTCCTATGTCCCTTATTTTGGTCAGTACTTCGTCGATGTCGCGAAGGTGATCCTCTGCTGTTTCAGAAGTGATGATGAAGTTGTCGATGTAAATAAACACTCGGGCTCGTAGGTGTTTCTTGCAGTCATTCATTATGCGCTGAAAGGTGACAGGAGCGCCTTTCAGTCCCATCGGCATCCGTATGTACTCGAATGCTCCGAGGAAGCATGCGAATGCTGTGCGTTTGCAGTGGGATTCTTCCAGAGGAATCTGGTGGAAACCTTGTTGAAAGTCGAGGGATGTATAGAGACACTGATTTGCGCAGAGATCGATGATGTCCTGGATGTTGGGTAGAATGGACTGTTGTGGCCTGGTTATGGCGTTAAATTCACGGAAGTCGATGGTGAAACGCCATGCGTTCACTGCTCGCTTCTTGACCAGATTAACAGTCGCGCAGAATGAAGAAGAAGATTCCCGTATAATGCAGTCGTTCAGCATTTGTGTTATTTGCTTGTCTATTTCTTTGTGTTTTTCCAAAGGTACACGGTATATCTTTCGTGATGGTGTGGGTGCGTTGTCGACGATGCGGTGCCGGATGCCTCCGTTGTAATGTCCGAGATGTCCATCCGGTCCGACAAACGCATCCGTATGGTGGCGTAGTATGTGCGGAGCTGTTGTTTCTGTTCTTCGCAGAGCGCTGATGCAGAGAGGTCAATTTCGGCTGCTATGTTGACGTTTCTTGGTATAGGGGATACGGGGAAGTGTGGAAGTCTAGCTTCCCAGTCGAGCTTTCGAGGTACTGCGCTGGTCGAGGTATAGGCAGACCAATCCGGGTGATGATGATGTACTGCCAGTACTTGGACGTTGCGATATGTTGCTGGTGTGGCCCACGCTATCTTCGTCTTGTCCTTGATGTGGATCTCTGTGCTGGATGGATTCATGACGATAATGTGGCAAGTTCCGCCCTAACGGGGAAACGAGAGCTCGTCCGACCACATAGAGGTCGTCTGTCAGTCGTTGATTGTCCTCAATCAAAACGTCCTCCGCAGCGTGTGGTCGTAGTCCTCCTATATTGACGCGGATCATAGCCAACGTTTTTCTCGCAAGGATGGTGTTCCACCTGTGAGGCGGATAAAGTCTGATCCGAGTAACAATTGTGCAGGGCAGTCCTTATCTGCAGAGATCCAGAATAGGTGGCTAATTGTGTACCTTCCGATTCTGATTGGTAGTTTCACGCATGCCAACAGCTGAATGGGCATTCCGTTGGCCGTGGTTGCCGTGGTACTCCCTGGAAGGAATAATGTGGAAGGTGCTACCTCATGTAACGTTGAAAGTTTCATGTAAGAAATTGAGGCTCCGCTATCGATCAGTGCCGTGACATTGCTTTTCCCAATGATGAGTTCGATATATGGTAGCGAAGAGTTGCTAGAATTCCTCAAGGCGTAGATACGTGGGACGAATGACGGAGAATCCATTTCTATTCCATTCGGAGGTGTTTTTACGGC
The DNA here is from genome assembly GCA_947359475.1 of Heligmosomoides polygyrus bakeri. Taxonomy (NCBI): domain Eukaryota; kingdom Metazoa; phylum Nematoda; class Chromadorea; order Rhabditida; family Heligmosomidae; genus Heligmosomoides; species Heligmosomoides polygyrus. The sequence goes on from OX375870.1 coordinate 25,035,060, forward strand.
ATTGACGGCGCGATTATTAGGGGATGTGTTCCGTGACCGTGAAGTGAAGTTCCTTGCAACTTCGAAGAGTGCTGAGGATGCTGCAGTCGTCGCTCGCCGTAGAAGTACACAATTAGCCACCAATTCTGGATCTCTGCAGCTTGAGGTATATGATGCAGCATCATCCAATCAGAATAACAGCAACAAGGATTGATATCACTATCCAAAGGACCAGACGTAGGATCGAGCGTTTGAAGCTCTCTACCCCTTCTGTGAGCTTACTGGTGGTGTTCTTCTATAGGTTGCTGAGAGTCTGACGGGCCTTGAGGGAAGTGTTCCTTATGGCAAGCCATGTATGTTCAAGAATTCCTCTTTTCGAGAGTCGGTTCGAGATCTCCTGCTGATTTTGTTGTAGCCTGACGATGTAGAGACCTGGAGCCATCTTGGATGAGTCGATCGTGCTGAACAATGTCCCTTTAGGATTGAAGAGAAAAGTTTTGGCGGCCGTGTTGATCCTCATATTCAGCGGAAGTACTCTTTGGGCTGGGATGGTGTTGGTCCTGATTGAGTAAGGACATGGTGTTGTGGGCGATCACTCGATTAGGTCTGTCGCGCCGGGCAGCACGAACCAGAGGTGGTTCTCGACAAGGACTGGCAGCATTGTGTAGCATGTTCCATTAACTTCGTGATTTGGAAAAGTGTGGTTTGTCGTTACTTGTTGACTTCTTGTGACGGCTAGTCCATCTGCCATACTTCTCTCGGAGACACACGTTGTTAAAAATTTGGCGGATTATAAAAATTTCCGGAGGAATGACGACAGCTGATTCGGGTGAGACTGTGCTGGGGAGGTGTGCATTTCAGGAATAAGGGGTTGTCATTCTTCTTTGATGGTTCTTTATTTCCAGGGCGGTCGTGAAGCGGAAGCGTCGCTTCTCTGATTTGCTTCTTCCAATAGGACGCGTCGTATGGTGTCACAAGGATTTCATCCTCTACGATATCCGTATCGTCGGATATTTTAGTGGCTGTCTCCGTCGGTGAGGACGGGGCAGAAAGAAGGTGTATAGGCACTGCTATGGACTTCCAAACGTTGAAAAGCACCTCAGCTAGTGTTCTGTGAATAGAATCACTAATGGAGCTTGTATCCTCATCCTGTGACACGAGATGGATGGGGGATGAGGCGAGAGCATACTCTTCTGTTATAAGATCTGGCACGGGTGGCAAGACGAACAAGTGTTCTGGCGGGTCTTTGGTACCTTGGTTTCGCCTTGTAATGGGCTCAGGAAGATCGAAATCCATTGACTGAACAGCTGCTTCTGAATGCTCATCTGACTTCGTAACTGCAGGTGTTGTGGTTCTCACCGGTGAATGTGGAGTACCAGTAGGTGGGTTCACCCGTTTGATTAGTGGTCTTGCGTCCTCCGTAGAAACGGTCGTCGAAGCGTCGGTCGGAGGGTTTTCGTGAACGCTTCCGAGGGTTTTCTTGGCGCGTGTCGTTCCGATCCGCAATTGTGCAGTAGACGATGTGGGGGGGGGGGCGGGGGTGGTCTCAATAGACAAGCCCCGGGACATCGCACCGATCGCCGAGGTCTGGCGTGTCGTTTGACTATTTGACGACGTGGTCAAGCTTCTTGGTATTGGTCTAGCCATCAATGAGGTTATAATTGGGGAAGTGTGCTAACGGCTGTCCCTTTTGTTTTCACAGTGACATTTTGTTTTTTGGGAGCTGGTGTCGTAGTAGCCTTCTTCACTGTTGTCCCAGTTGGGACTTTCCTTTTTGTGGTTGTAGGGAAGGGAGTAGTCTTCGTTTTTGATCGCGTGTTCTTGGGGTGGATAGTCTTAGTCGGCTGCCAACTAGTGTTGATGTTGGTTCTACGAGATGCTGTCGTAGTCCATGACCTGTAGTCGTTGCTACTGGCCGGGGCGAGCTAGTCTTCAGCACTGCCTTCCTAGGTGTGGTGGTAGGGGAAGGGGCTGTTGTAGTTCTCCTAGTGGTTGTGCTAGGCGCGGTCGGAGTAGATGTGGTTGTTTTTATTGTTCGACTTGTTATTCTGAGTAGGTGAAGTAGTGGTGTTGTCGTTGTAGTTCTTTTAGTTGGAGTCGTTGTAAATGAAATAGGCCTAGCTGTAGTTCTCGTGGTTGGAGTGGTTGCAGGTAGAATAGGCCTAGCGGCAGTTCTCGTAGTTGGAGTGATTGTCGGTGGAGTAGGCCCAGCTGTAGTTCTCGTGGTTGGAGTGGTTGCGAGTGGAGTAGGCCTAGCGGTAGTTCTCGTAGTTGGAATGGTTGTCGTCCTCGTTTAGAAGTAGTCGCTGTAATTGCCTTCGGTGGAGTTATAGACGTGCTAAAAGGCGTCACTGGTATGGTTGGTAACACCTTTAGTGCTGCTTGCGGAGAGTATGGTGCTTCGTTTTGCCAATTTGGTCGTGCCTGTAGCTGAATACCGTCATCGCCGAACTCCTCATTTAGGAATTTGTCGAAAATTGGATGGTAGCCTTGGAGTAAATTCTGGAGAAGGGCTAATTCTCCAGAATTCAATGACCGAGATTTGAGTACTTTAGCAAACCTTCATTTGTTTCTACGGGTACTCGCAATAGCATATTTTGCGTAGAACTTTTATCCGGGCCTCTTCTGGCTCATAAAAGCGCGCTCTTCGCACGAGGTCAGAATTGGTGGCATTCCACCGCTTGATTTCTTTCATTAGACGAATATCCGTAATTGGTTTGGTCGAAAAATTCGGAATGTCCCCGAGTTTGTCTACTCCAAATATCCGTTTGATTAAGGGGATGTGTTCTTTCGTAATGATGTCCAAGGGAACCTGCTCTCCATTTTTTCCCATTGCGTAGTGATATAGGGCTCGTTTTTGGTGGTAGTGTTTTGTACTCGCATTTTTTATAGCTCTCGGTAACGGTACATCCTCAGGAAGAAGTGGGAATGTGAATATATCGAGTGAAGTGGTAAGATATGGGGACTTCATATTACACTTATGTGTCAAGCGTTTCTGGAGGCTTCCATCCGGGAAGAACTCGAATGCAGTATCCAGTGCCGGTATGATAGCATACGGGGTTGTTAACAATGCATTGTAAGTTCCCGTAGGAACGTATCTGCATCGAGGGTCCAAGGAACTGGTTGCCATATTGTGAGGTCTTCATCAGTTACACAGTATCCGTCCGCGACGGTGCAGTTTTCCGTATTTGCCAATGAGCTAATGAGGGACTGTTCATCAAAGGAAGCTATTTCGCCCTCTTCTAGTGCTACCGCACGAGGAATCTGGAATTGCTGGACAAGGTCACTATATTCCTCAAGAAAATTTTCAAATGTCTTTTCGTCAGAGCTGTGTAAGGTCCCACCCCCAGGGCTTCCGCATTGAGAATGGAAGGCGCGCTGCTTTGGTCCTGAGGATGGCCTTAACGTTTAGCCGACCTGTACGGAGGGACGTTCCTCGTGGGTGGCCTATCATTCCTAGCGCATGCCCCGCCGAGGGGTCTACTGACAAGACGCCCGACCCGCAGAGGGTCGATCCTGGTATTTTCTGGGCTTGAACACGACGGCGAGGATACCAACTTTATTCCCTGAGGCATTCTAGCACACACACGCACACTAGCCATTCAATAGGAGAAAAGAGAAAGTGAGAAAGAGGGAAAAAGAGGAAAGAAGAAGATTAGTCACAATGGCCGCTACATTGGGCTGATTGCTAACTGAGACCCCCCTGCTGATTCGCCGGCTTATTTTATGCAGCCGGAAAACAATGACTGAGATCTCCCTCTCATTTCCATGTTCTCTTTCCTTGGTGTCATTTGCCAATTGCTTCATTGTGATCCATGATGGGCACGCATCACAGCTCGTCTTTCCGTGGGTGGCTCTTCAGTCCAGTTGTCCTTCTGGTATGGCGGCAACTTCATAATCGCTTCGGCACCTACTCCTGACTATAGTTGCACTTTATGTTTGGGCGCTACTCCATGGTCGTAATATTGCTTCAGCGCCTATTACTGAATTCGGTTGTCCTTTTTGTGTTGGACAGCTTTGTAGTTGGGATTGGGATTCCTCTTGCTCACGGTTTATTGCAGCTAGTCGGCTACCGTTGGCGCTCAGTTTCCTTTCCGTGTCCTTACATGCAACCCCTCCAAGAAGTTCCGTCCCGGAACATAACTTGGTTCGCTGGGTGGCTGCATGGACCTCGTCCCGCTTAGTCATCGGCTGTTGTCGTCTCGTCGGATCGTGGCGCGACGGCGAATGCACGCAGCTGTGCAAGTGCGCGGCGGGGTCTTTATGTCCCTCGTCTCGCAAGAAGTTTCCGATGAAGCTAAGGGACAGAGGACAGTATTTTTGGTGGTTCAGTGGGTTTTATTATACAAGTTTATTGCCACTAAACCTACAATATACGCGACGATAATGGGAAATGCTTATACAACACAAGCGATAACGGGTGAAACTACTCCAACAGCACGGCGATATGAGTAAGTAGCAAGCAATAGGATAGATGAGTGGGTACAAGCAACGAAAGGGAATGATAGGGAGGAGGATGCCAGGAGACCAACCAGCGGAGGATGCTTAGAATCCCAGAAGACCCGGAGGCTGCCTGCAGCCCGCGACGTCGAGGAGCAGCAAGAACTCACCCCGCCTTCCAAAAGAAGTCGCGTAGGGCGAACAGACCGCGACACTGCGGCCGACGACAAAACATTTTTTAAGTCATACAGTACATATCGATCAACACAAAGTAGATCACAACTTTTTGGCCTCGTCTGGCGTTTGTCGCTGCATCTGAGAGTTGGCGTTTCTGGCTCGTACTTCGGCTCGCATATGGCTGGCGTTGAACGAATAGGCGGCTACGGAATATAGGGCTGACGTTTTGACGATACTGTCGTTTAGGCGAATTGTTGGGCAGTCCGCGGCGATTAGCTAGGCCACGGTATTCACTGTGGCTGCTCCTGCTCTCCGCGTCGACGTTTTTCAGCCGGCTCGTCCAAGGGGCAGGAGGCGCGGTCGACGCAGGTACAGTCATGAGCAGGAGTGGCGGTGCTGGACGATGCAGTGTCCCGCTGCCTTATGCGCGATACACAAATGCTGTTATTATGCAGACATTTAACAGCTCTCAGAACCTTGCGAGTGTCGTGGTGAATATCGACGATCTTAGGCTCAGTTCTCACTGTGCTTCGGAGCTCCCTCATCAGGAAATCGCGAAGTTCAATGAATTCATCGTGAGCCTTTTCACGCGATTTTTCGACCTCGGATTGTAGTGAAGTCAGCAGCTCATGAATCTGCGAATAGGAATTCTGAACCTGGCGTATTTGGCCATTGATGACCGCAAAATAGTTGAGGAGCTCACCGGAAGCGATGATTCTGGACATGCTGGAAGGGTGTGAACGTGGACGAAGGACTGAGAGAGTGTGGATTCGGCCAGATGACATCTGGAGAGTTCAGAATTTTTTGCGCTTCTCAGTCGGACCGCGTTGACCTTTCCTGGGACAGAGAAGGGTATTGTGACCCGAACCGCAGCTGGCGCAAGTAACTCCACAGTCGTCTTCGTGCCCAGCTTGGAGACACTTATGGCAGAGTCCTAAGGAGTTCGCCCTAACCGCTCTTGACACTGGGTCGGGATATTTGCAGCAGCGACCAGTCGGGTGGTGGTCTTTATTATCTGGGTATGGGCAGAATAGGCAGTTGGACCGCGGAGTAGTTCGCTCAAGTAGGGTGTCGAGACCAGCAGAGAGATGGGCACAGACGTTCTCGAGTTGCGTCAAACGAGCAGACACGTCGTCTATCTTAGTGCGAACGTCTTCTCGAAGGAGTTGAACTGCAGCAAGTATGGGTTCGAGGTGGAAGGGAATTTCAATATCTTCCATAGGGTAGGCTATCGGGACAGGGTTTGCTGGTTTGAGGGCAATGAGTGAATCTCACCACCTCAGTTATATACGCCTATGAACATCTGGTGTACAAAAACATGCTGCTAGTGATTTTTTCTTGTAGGACGGTTGAGCAGCCGTCACCGAGGCACTGATTTTTTTTGTGATGACTGTAGCAAGGATTTGTGTTCTGAGGAATCGGTCGCTGTCGATGATGCACAATATCCCGAGCATAGTGAAGTATTGCGAAAAGGGATTGAGCGATGAGCAGAGTGACTTTTATGCAGATCTCGATGAAGCTTGTCGCGCATTTTAGGATGGATTTTACGAGAATTACAAGAACTGACGGGTCAGCCAAATAAGTTACAACTGCCAGCAGGGTGGTAGTGCTGAGGATTCCTAGAGTGAGCTTCCAATGTTTTTGAATATTCACCCAAAGCGGGGCAAAGTCGGGGATTTTGAGGTCAGAGAACCATGTTGGTGATAATTTATGTGGTTCGTTTTGGGACTCGAAGATATCTTCTTCACTGATATTTGGCAGAAATGCTAAAGTTCCATTAATATGCACTTCAATGTATTTGTTATTGCACTCCGTGTGACATATTTGGTGGCGAACCGAGGCGACCTCAGCTCCTTCTTGACAGTCATAGCATCCATGGACGGCAGAAACGGCGATATCGCAGTCTTGTTGCAGCACATATTCTGCGCTATTTTGCAGAGATATGGATTCGATAGACACGGCGGTTTCGCCTTTGTCTGTTAACGCCGTGGGGCATGCTACTGGCAATTTGTAGTCGTTAGGCAGCAGAAGGGTTTCGTTTGCTGATATAGCGAACCAACTGCTTAGTAAAGGAGAGCTGATTGTAGGCAGTGATATTACTGTGATAGAGAGGTCGTCCATGTGTTCTGTTATATAAGGCGTAAGGAGGACTTTTTTTCAACATTTTTATTGTAAAGCTCAAGACGAACTTTTAAGTGCACTATTGGTTTCCATTCAAGGCATCTGACGATCTCATACACATTTTCGTTTTGAGGAATGTATTGTATTGTATTTGTATTGTATTTAAATGTATTTGTATTTAAATTTAATTTTTGCGCAATATGTCCACGCTGGCATGCCATTGCGGTGTTTACAGCCGCTAAAATGTATACGATCGCAGCCACTGTAACGACGCGGCCTAGGTGCATAGGTGCGAAAGTCGCCAGCTGGGTATCGGCGCGGCGGCTGTTTTCGCTTGATGTCCGCGCGTGAGTGTGTCTTCTTTGTTTCTGAATCAAAGCGACTGTCAGGAAGACGGTGCAGGCTACCAAATAGAATGACGCTGCGACTGTCACTATCGATCCCAGTGGCCAGCAGTGGGGGTTTGCTATCAAATTCTTCGAGAAAAGGTATTGCGGCGCTTGACATATGTGGGGCAGATTACACACTCTACTTATGGTTTTCACGTCTGTACTGGTAAAGTATGTCAGAGTGACATTTATTGACTTGTTTAAGGAGGTGTGCGGTAAAGGAAAAGATAGCGCCGATGAGCTGTTTGCGAATGTTCTGCACGTGTTTCTCAAGCACAACTTGAAGTTCTCTGCTGGAGGTGTGACAATAAAAAGGTTTTCTGAGCATCGTATCACACTTTCTGTGGCTGTGGTTATGTTTATGACACAGCTAGCAATTAGGAGTGCGAAAAGCGCTGCGAATGCGCTACCTTTCATAGGTGGCTGTGCGGTAAAACTGATTTGCGAAGATTGTGCTATTTCTTTAATGTTTTCTCGAGCACAGACCTTAGCAGCACGTTGGGGTCGCGCAACAACGTTTTGTTCTTCGTTATCGCTGGACCTCTCCATGTCATCTCGGGATGTTGATGGATTTCCTTCGCTTCGAATTTCTAAGGGGTAGATCTGAGTAAGTGCCCGATGCCAAACCTTTTTGTTAAGCATCAATATCTTTGCTGATCTTACAAGTCCATCACTACTCTTACTCTTGATTAATTCAAGTACTTTGCCATATGACCAGCAGCCACGTGGGATGTTGTCTTGCTCTAACAGGACGATTTCGCCGATAACGGGATCCCTCTTTGGAATATGTCGGGATTGTTTTCGGTCTTTATGTTGAATTTCTCTGAGGGCAGTCAAGTATTCAGTATTGCATCTCTCCCAGAACCTCGTAGATACTTGTTCAGAGTACTTCAAAGCCTCCTTTGCTTGGGAAACAGTTTGTAACGATTCTGGGTCATACGTTGGGTCTTGTGAGTCTTGGTTGTCTCCTGAGTTTTCCAAGGAGTACTTAATGTTGCCCTGTAGAAAGTCTACAGGGCGAATAGGAATTTCTGCCACATCCTCTGGATCGAGCTTGGTTAAAGGTCTTGTGTTAATTATAGCTTCGATTCTTGCAAATGTTGTGCACAAGTCGGTGAATGACAGTTTTTGTCTTCCTACAGATTTCTGGAAGGCTCTTTTTATTGTACCCACTAATCTTTCCCAGACGTCACCCCTCCACGGTGCTCCAGGAGGGTTGAAAATCCATTTGATGCCAAGGTTAGGACTGTAAGACATTACTGATGCACTTGTTTCTTTTTGAGATTCGAACATGCGTTCGATCATACGTTGACCTAGTTTGAAGTAATTCCACAATCTGAGCGGACGAGTTTTGGGACACTTCTTCGAGAAATGAATCTGATGAAACTATTCAGAAACGCTCCTGTTGACATGTTTGCCACCGATTCGAGGTGAACTGCTCGAATAGTGAGACAAGTATACAGACAGATGTACATTTTTTCTCCGGTTTTTGACGTCACAGTGCCTAAAAAGTCGCATCCTGTGTTTTCAAATGGTTTGGATACTACCACCCGATCGCGAGGTAGAGCTGGCATGTCTGGCGCAGAAAATGGCAGTCCGTGACATCTTTTGCAGATTGTACATGACTTTAGGAATCTCTTAAATGCTCCGGAAGGTCTTGGGATCCAATAGCGTTGCCTTGCGATGCACAGTGTCTGTTCCCTGCCGCAGTGGGCATTTTTGATGTGAATGTCGGTTAGAATAAGTCGCGCAAGCTCGGAGGTGGGCTCTACATATATAGGAAATTTCGTATCGTATGGCAGCAAGGGCGCGTGTAGCGCAGTCGGAGGAGGCGCGACTGTCGCGTGCACCCGATACCAGGTTCGTGGTTCGGATTTCCCGCCCAGGCAAACCAAGCCTTCCATCCCTCCGGGGTCGGTGAATTGGTACCAGACTTGTCTGGAAAGGGTAGAGCGCTGACTTGTTCATCGGCTGGCCACCGCAAGTCATTGTATGGCCAAATACGCATTCATGTCGCCTCCACGACATCCCGTAGAAGTAGAATGCGCTGGCGCATCCCAGAAGGGATTGAGTAACGCCGTCCTTTATCCTTTATCCTTATTATGGCAGTAAAGCATTCGCTAAACGAGAGTCGTTTCGAATTATACCATGCTCATCACGGAAAATCCGTTTACGAGGAAATCGTTTTTGGAGGTCGTTGAGTTGCACATACTTGTGGGTTTCAGCTATCACGACCAATGTGTTGCATTTAATGTCTTCCGCAGTGATTTCGCAAATGGGATCGAATTTGCTTGGGATGTTAAGAGAAATATTTGTTTCTCGCTTTTGGTTGGTTCTTATGACTCAACGATGAAGCAGTTTGCCTACTCTCGCCATAGTTCTTAAAAGTTTGTCTAGTCGAGAGAATCTTTCAAGGTTTATGATGAATGAGCCTGTAGGGCAGATTAATGTTGCGCTTTCGAGTTCAACCATCACTTCTTTGAAGTCATCTCCAACGGAATATTCTGACTGTATCGACGTGATTTCACGAAGCTGGTTGTGAGACGATATCCCAGCTAGTCATCCAGGTCCTTCTATCCACTCGAGGGCAGGTATTTGGGTGGAATCAACACCTCGTGTTCCGGCATCTGCTGGGTTCCACTCCGTAGAGACATGGAAGAATTTCACCGATATTTCTAGTGACTGTATGTATTCAGTATTCTTTTCTGATGCGATTTATTTGATTGTCGACGAAAACTGGTAGCTTTCTGCTAGTCTTCATCCAAGAAAGGGCTATTTCGCTGTCACTGACAAGATTGACTTGACGTATCTTTGTAGCAGTTGCCTCGACTATCGTCTTTGCTAGTCGTGCAGCGAGCAAAATTCCAAGTGTTTCAAGACGCGGAATGGTTTGTTTTGTTTTGATTGGTGTCAGCCTTGTTTTACCGCTTATGAGGTGACTTATCTCATGGGTAGTATCATTGCACAGAAAGGCACATGTGGCTAAGGCCATAGCGCTGGCATCAGCGAATACCCATAGAGTGGTTCTGTGAGTATCGCTAATAACGCAACGAGGTACGGAAATGTGAGCACCACGAATTGCCTCAACTGCATCGTTCCGTCTTGTAACAAGATCCTTTGGTACTGATTCCTTCCAGCCTATCCCAGTTTCGTAGATTTCCCTCATGATTGATTTTAATTTTATCAATAGCCAATGGGATCATACACCGAGTTGATTTGGCTCACCACATCCTTCTTGGTGAGGTGTTCCTTTCCTTCGATATCCACGGATAAGGAAAATCTGTCTGTATCAGTGTTGTACTGGACACCTAGGAAGGTGATACATCCGCTCGAAGTTCTGTCTTTCTCCGGAATGCGATCATTTACTTCTGAGCAGTTGGAGACAAACTCGCGAAGATTCATTCCGATTTCGGCAAAGAGTTGTTTTGCTTCTGCGTACTTTGCTAATGCTTCCTTAGGAGTTTTGGCCGATAGCATGATGTTGTCGACATAGAGGTTTTTTGCAGTTTCTTTTGCAAGTGGAGTACCCTTGAAGTTCATGAATGAGAGGATGCACATATTCAGGATGCTTGAAGATGGCTTTACTCCAAAAGGAACACGATTAAATCGGAACTCAAGAATGTTATCCTTTGTTGGGGGAATCTCTGGGTTCTTCATCCAAAGAAATCTGCATAAGTCCTTATGGGATTCTGTCAAGCGAATTTGAGTGAAGGCCGCCTCAATATCGCAAAGGATGATGATCTTGCTTGTGCGGCTAGCGATGAGTATGTCATGAATCTTATTGACTAGAGCTTTTCCCTTTTGAGCACATCATTTAATGAAAGCTGCCCTTTCCGTTTTGAGGACGCATCAAACACTGTGCGCAAGGGTCTTGGCTTATGAGCACGCCATACACCAGAGTGTGGCATGTAGTAAGTGCCGACAGAATCTTGTACATCAGATGTTACTTTCTCTATCACGTTCTCGGCTTCGTATTCCTCTAAAATTCTGCAGTACCATTGTTTTTGAGTAGGATTGTCCTGCAGATGCTTCTGCAGGTGGAAGAGTCTCTTTATTGCCGGTGCATAGTTGTTTTCGAGGTCAACAATATTGTTCCTAAGTGGAAATGGAGCAGTGATGTAGCCATTGCCAAAGGATATCGACTTGGAGTAATTATGAAAGTACTCGAGGAGGTCGTCTTTTCCTCCAAATTCATTTGACGAAATTCCCATGCCCTCTAACTCGAAGAGCTTGTTGAGAATATCCTTTTCACTATCTTCCTTAATGACTGTCATGGCGTGGATGGCACTCGACTCTTGTTCTATGTCAGCTTTACCCCGGCCATATACCGTGGGTCCAAAGATCGTCTTTGCTATACGGAAACCTGATGGCGTGCTATCGTATCCTTTCCTTCGAGTACGAAATTGTAGTAGTAATCAAGGCCAATGAGTATTTGAAGGACTTGATGCTCTCCTCGAAGATTTGCGTTGGAAATACAAATGTCTTCGTCCAATAGGAATTGCTTGTCAATATCGCAGAGCTTGACTGACTGGAGGCCTTTTGTTATTACCGGCTTTGTTTGGATTAGGAACTCAAGGTCCCTTCCTTGCGCTGTTCCAACTTTTAGGAGAACTTTCTTACTGTCGAAGACCTCGGTGTGTCCCCCGATCCCTGACATCACGCATGTCTCTGTTTTTAGGGTCGGCAACTGCAGCTGCGCAGCGAAATTCTCCTGAATCACGGTTTTCTGAGCACCAGTGTCGAAGAAGAAGAGCGCTTTTTCGTATTGCTGGGTTTTATGGTTCCAGATGCTCCCTTCTGCTGTCATGAGCACCACTTGTTCCTTGGCTTGTGCACCTGCATCAGCTTTTTCGATGTTCGGATGGCTGCTCGCTGAAATTTGAGCAGATGCAGGCTTTTTGCGGGCTTCGCTAGTCGTTTTTGGTGTGGAAGGCCAGCTGCGCTGGCGATCCTCGGACGCCTGAGGTTTTCGAGTCTGTTCATCCTGCTGTTTAGTACCTACGTTGGACACTTCAGAAGAGGAATTATAGTAACACAAATATATGTGGTGAAGCTGTCCACATTTTGGGCAGTTTTGCCGTTTGCAATCCTTACTGGCGTGCTTATCCGAATAGCATTTCCAGCAAAGTTTCTTGCTTATCATGATTTTTCTTCTTTCTTGTACCCCAAGCTGAGAGCGGCAGACCCACGCGTAGTGACCCACCTTTTCACAAATGACGCAAAACTGCGGTTTGATAGGTGTCTTTTCTCGCTCCTGATAAGTGCCAGAATTTTTTGGCTGCAAGCACCGTTGGTGATACTCCTTTGTACGGGATTCTACGTACGATTTTGTAGCAATTTCGTCATTAATCTCACTCATGATTTCGGCAATGGTTATGTCTTTTCTCTGTCGTATTTCGGACGTCCTGGCCAGCAGAGGTCATCTGGTTGATCAGCGTGGAAATTTTATCAAACACAAGAGTGCAGTTTTTTGCTGTATTGTCAGCCCTATGCAGTGATGTCAGCTGATGTACAATTCTCGCCCTGTTAATGGGTTTGTTAGCGTATTTGCTTTTAAGGGTTTCTATCATCCACTCGCAATTTTCAGGGATGAGCTGAATGCCTTTTATAGCTGTGTCTGCTTTCCCTTTGAGGCTGTCTTCAAGAAGTAGCATCTTCTCAATTGTGGTAAGCGTAGGACTTTTGTGCACTAGAGTTCGTAGACCGCCCAGAATTCTGGAAATTCCTCTTCATTGCCATAAAATTTGGGAAGTGATAGGCAAGACGGTTTTATGTTTCAACATGGAATCCGAGATAAGTCGCCTTCTTCAACTGTTGAGTTTTGTGAAGGAGTCACTTTTGATGAGATTTCCTCACAGTGGGATAGGAGTCCAAGCTTCCGGCCTAGCTTGTTTCGAAGATTTTTTGCTTCAGTTAGTCGCGTATCTAGCATATATATCATTTCGGTCGCATTTGCAATTACGTCACTGAAGTTTGTCTCTTTTTCAATAGCCTCAAAAGTTTGGCAGAAATTTTTTCTTTCCTTCTTCGTCTTTATGTAATCATACGTTTCCTTCATTTGAGATATTATTCTGTTGAGTTCATCTCTTGCGGTAGTAATCTGGGCGATTCCACCACCGATTAGGTCAATGGCTTGTACACTGTCATCGTACTGATCCTGATCTGTACCCGATATCGTCAGAGGATCTGTATAGTGCTTGAAGTTTCGTGTGAGCGTGTGCAGAGTTTTCACGCCATTGGCTACTGCTTTCCCATAAAATAGGGATTCCATTTTGACAGAGCAAAATGGGGACCAAAGTATTGGCCACTTTTACCAGAGAGAGCTCCGGTAACTGGTCTCAGGGGACCAGATTTTCCTTCGGCCTCAGGGGACCGCGTTACTAGCTTTGTTCAGTAGAGGACCAAAGCGCAGGAGTATGGAAGAAAGAGTGTTTGGCTGATGCACCAAAATGTGGTGGTTCAGTGGGTTTTGTTATACAAGTTTATTGCCACTAAATCTACAATATACGCGACTTAGACAACACAAGCGATAACGGGTGAATCTACTCCAACAGCACGGCGATATGAGTAAGTAGCAAGCAATAGGATAGATGAGTGGGTACAAGCAACGAAAGGGAATGATAGGGAGGAGGATGCCAGGAGACCAACCAGCGGATGATGCTTAGAAGCCCAGAAGACCCGGAGGCTGCCTGTAGCCCGCGACGTCGAGGAGCAGCAAGAACTCGCCCCGCCTTCCAAAAGAAGTCGCGTAGGACGGACAGACCGCGACAGTATTCGTCTTGTAATGTCGTTCGTCGATCGGTCATTCTACGTCAGCTCATGAGTATGCTACAACGATGCCGGATTCGTGGGTTGTATTTGTGACGATCCGGCAGCGGCTCATCGTGGCTTCGTCGTCGGTCTGCGATGGCTTGTTGTTGCCCATTGTAGTCGGTTTCGGTGAGGCGATTTACTGACTGTTGCCATCCTTGCTGATTTCTAGTCGTGGTATTTGCAGCGTCCGTTCTCGTGCTCGCGGTGGTAATTGTGGTGACGATTGTTGTCGTAGGACGTCGTTCGCGTCGGGGCCTCGGAGTCAGTTCGTGCAGTCGGCTCTCAATGAGCACTACGTCATGGAAATTTGATGTGGTTCGTTTTCAGTGAAGATGTGGATAAAGTCATGATGAACTTCATGTTTAGAAGGACAATTCAAGTGAAAATAAACAGAATACATAGTAGGCTAAGGTTAGAGTGTTCGAGAAATAAAAACAAACATTACAATAAGCAAGGCAAGCAAAATAGCAATAGAATAAGGCTACAACAACGAATTTTATTCATATATTTTTTTCAGTTCCAGAAGCCTCCCTCCCTACGATGGACCTGGGAATCCCCGGTGGCCAGCTCCACAACGAGATCGTCCACATCATGGGACCTCTACACCTCTCTTGTCGGCCTTTGGGAAGATGCCGTCATGGACAACGTCGATGAGGAATACGATCGCTTCGTGCACCATCTCCACGATAGTGCTAAGGGAGCCGAGAGCTTGAAGACCACCAAGAGACGCCTGTCTCCGGAAACTCTCGAATTTATACGCCAGCGTGGAGCAGCACGCGAGTCAGGCAACTACCAGCTGACGTCCGAGCTTGCGAAGCTATGCAGAGCGGCGATAAAGGAAGATCTCAAGGAGAGAAGGGCGGAAGTGTTGGCTGAAGCAGCAGAGGCAGGGTTGAGCATCCGCAATGCCCGCCGAAACTTCGCCAACTTCAAGACCAAGATGACCGCTCTCCGACGTCCCGATGGAACAGTCACCTCTTCCAGAAGGACCATGGAGAAGGTCATCCACGACTTCTACTCCGATCTCTTCGATAGCCACGTCCACCTGCCCCATGCCATCCTCTGCAGGATGGATACGTCGTCCCCCCTGTTTTCACTTCCGAGATCCGACACGCCATCTCGTCGGTGAAGAAACGTACAGCACCCGACAGGATCAGACCCGAACACCTGAAGAACCTCCCGCCAGCGCTCATCAACACCCTGGCGCGGCTCTTCACACATTACCTGTCGGAGTGCAAGGTTCCATCTCAGTGGAAGACCAGCAAGACCGTCTTGCTGTACAAGAAGGGAGACGTGCACGACATTGACAACTATCGCCCGATCTGCCTGCTGTCCGTAATCTACAAGCTGTTCACTCGTGTGGTCAGCAGTGTGATCCTCAATAGGATTAGCAGAACGCTGGACGAAGGACAGCCATGCGAACAAGCAGGATTTCGGAGAGGATTAAGCACGATCGACCACATACACACCATTACTAAGCTCATCGAGTTGTTGCGAGAATACAAGCTGCCGCTGCTCCTTAAGTTCATCGATTTAAACAAGGCATTCGACTCCGTCGAAACTGAAGCGGTCCTCGAAGCCCTGCTCACTTAGGGCGTTCCTACTCAGTACATCAGAGTCCTTCGAGAGCTGTACAGTGGATTCACGACCAAGATCTCTCCATTCTACAACGACGTCGTCATCGACGTAAGGAGAGGGGTTCGGCAAGGGGATACCATATCCCCGAAGCTCCTCGAAAACGTCATGCGCGAACTAGAATGGGAAGACATGGGAGTGAAAATCGACGGCCAGCAGCTGCACCATCTTCGTTTCGCTGACGACATCGTGCTCATAACATCGATCATCAGCCAGGCGGAGCGAATGCTGGCCGACTTCGATCGTGTATGTGGGAATGTTGGGCTGTAGCTGAATCTTACGAAGACGATGTTCATGAGGAACGGACAAGTTTCTGATGCCCCATTCTCGCTCAATGGAACGAACATCTCCGAATGCTCCGGCTATGTGTATCTGGGTCGCGAAGTCAAGAACGTCCGACTCCGTGCCCACCTATTCGACTCTACCGTTCTTCCTGCCCTAACATACGCCTCAGAGACCTGGGCTATACGAAAGCAGGATGAACACGTGATCAGCTTCGCGCCGCGTGTAATCGAGAGGACCATGCTCGGAGTGACACGACTCACGCAAGTGAGAGAAGGCCTCCGGAGTTCCGAGCTTCGTCGACGTTCGAAGATCAGAGACGCTGTCGCGTGGGCCAAGTTGTCGAAAATTAGGTGGGCCGGCCACGTAATGCGCTTGGCAGACCCCGCTGGACGAGAGCCGTTACCGACTGGATTCCGCGGGATGTCAAGAGAACACCGGGATGCCCATCAACGCTTTGGTCGGACTTTTTCGTGAAAGCCCTGGACGACCGACATGACGCTCTTCGTGTCCCTCGAGCGAGGAGGATCCATTGGACCACTCTGGCACGCGACAGGGACGAATGGAGACGCTGCTGGCGCCCGCTCGAGCAAGTCGATGACCAACGGGACGACAGGTGATACAGGTGATTTTTTTCCGTTCTAAAAAATTTCGAGAAGATATATGTCGGTCAATGGTCTTCAGTCTCTTGCTGGTTGCCGTCCGGGGTCGCGTTGAAGAACTTGGTCCTGTTGATGTGGATAGTTCTTTTTTCCCGTTTCCCGTCGTCCGTCCTTGACTACTACATTGGGATATTCCATGCGGATGGCCGAACAAGGTCCATCAAATCTCGTTGCAAGTTTGTTGGTGCCTTCTTTCCAGATAAGGATCTTGTCTCCGGTGTCGTACGATTTTCTATTAGTTCGTCGTCGCAGGTCGTAGTGATGTTTTCGTTCCTGTTGCGCCTGCACGATATTTCCACTGGATTCCTTCCAGATAATTTGAAGTGTTGTTGTAAGCTGGCTAACGTAGTCGTCTTTGTTGAGAAATTGTTTACGAGGTAGTCGCATTGCAAGGTGGAATATTTTGTTGGGTTCCCGTCCATGAATCATTAAAATGGGGTGAGAATTTTGTAGAGGCGTTTTCCGTACAGTTATAGGAGTAGTAGCCATGTTCGACTCTCCTTGAACCTCGGCATGGTAGAATCTGTCTGTAGAGTTGCTGAGCTCTTCACGAGGTTGGTAAACGGCTTTATTGGTGGCTAACGTTTCGGCTGGATCGCCTTCTTCAGAGCCTGAAAGGGTCAAGTCAATTAGGAGTTACCCCACCAAACATCTCTTCAACCTTACAAAATTCAATGTCAAATTTTTGGAAGCCTGAACAAAGGAGAGAATCCGAGTATCGTACCTCACCACAGTCCACTGAAGGACCAAAGGAAGCCGCACAGGGTAAGCAGGGGTACGGGACAGCACCTACCCCAGGTCAGAATGCGAGACTGAGGTAGGGCTTGAGTTCGCGCGTTATATACAGGCATTCCCCCTTCCGGTTGACCTTGGGACCTCTGGAATAGATCCAGAACGCCTCAAGGGCTTTGCGCGCCGACGTTTGAACCTCGTGTCCCAGAATCCTCACCTCAACCCCAAAATCCTCCCCTCCATGAGAATTGATCCTGTGGTAGCCTAGGGCAGTGGATGCCCTAAGCTTCTCCTTGCCATCCAGATGCTCCTTTATCCTCACGTGCAGAGGACGGCCAGTTTCGCCGATGTACTCCTCGCCACACGCTTGACAGGAGATCAGGTAGACTACACCCGATACGGTGCAGTCGCCTTCCTTTCCCCCTGGGCAAACCACACAATTGGGGGTCCCACAAATGCGGTCATATAGTCGATTGCGGACCAACCTGGTCTTAAGGTTGTCAGGTGGAAGATCAATGACTGCAACCAAATTTTCTAACCCAGATCTCCTCAGACACTTCCGTATAGAAGTGCTCACTTCATCGGAGACGAACGGCACCAGAAAGGGAATTTTCGTTGTTGGGGTAGTGCCGTTTTCCTGAACCGCCCTCCCCCTGGGTCTGAACGAGGGTTTACGGAGAGAATAGCCGTTGAGAACGGCTATCTCCCGAGCCACTTCCAGGGATTCCTTCCGCTCACCTTCTCCTGTACACACACTAGCTGCCGTTCGGAACATGTTCCTTACTACCGCTTCCTTTGTCCGATGAGGGTGTGCCGATCGACTATGGACAATTATGTTTTTGCAGCTGGGCTTTCGATACCACTTGGTGATATAGTTATTCCCTGCCAGCTGAACTTGGACATTGAGGAACGGGAGCCAGCTTCCACAAGGCTTTTCCCTTGTAAGTTTGATGTATTCGGACTGGCTGTTCATAACCTCAAAACACTTGTCCATTTCATGTTGCGTGGTGGTGACGATGAAACAATCATCCACATATCGGCAGTATAACAAAGGAAGCCGTGACACCACCGGTGCCTCGATCTTTGACATGAAGGCAACGGCCAGTGTGGGTGCTAGTCGTTGTCCCATAGCCAATCCCCTTATTTGCGCAAAATACCTCCCGGACCACCTGAAGATATTGCACGATAGACACTCTTTAAGGAGTGTCATCAACTGGCTTATGGAGAAACCAAACATGTTAATTGCTCCTTGGTGTTGGCTGAGGAGCTCGAAGATGGCTTCCATAGCGGAATCGTTTGACACATTGGTGTATAACGCCGCAACATCAAACGACTCCATGACGCAGGTGGCGCTAAGCCGCGTTCTCCGGAGGCATTCAAGGAACATATTGGTGTTGCTAAGGTGAGCCGGAATAAATTTTAGCAGCTGGCCTAGAACGGAGTTGAGAAGCCACCCGATTTTGTCCGTTGGACCACCCACGCAGCTAACGATGGGTCTGACCTTAATGGCAGCGGGGTTGACTGAGGCCAAGTTGTCGTCTGGTGAAAACTTATGGGTCTTAATAAGTAAATATAAGACCGGACAACTAGGACACTCAGACTTTAGGCGGTTTATCATGCCTGGTCCCCATCCCGCTAGCTTTGCCTCCTTGACCCACGCCTTGTAAAGTCTACGGTACTGCGCTTGAAATTCCTTTACAGAGGACGTGCGGTATAGAGATGTGTCTTCAAGGTGGCACTCGGCAATGGCCCTATCCAGCTGGCTTGGTACTACAACAAATTCCCCACCTTTGTCACTTATGGAGAGCCTTATGGCTTTGGAATTGACAAGATCACGGACCTCCCTGATGCCCGCCATCTGCGGTCTAGAGAGGTTGGATTGTTGGCCTTGTATGCGGTAATGCCTGAGAACCCTGAACACTTCATCAGCGAATAGGCGAAAGCTTACATCAGCTTGGATGTTCGGTTCCTGCTGCTTGAAGTGTGTTTGAGGGAAAGGAATTGTTGGCATTAGACTTAGCTGCATTGGCGGTTGAGTTTGAGAATCCGCTCGAGCTTTTTGCCGGAGTCGGTCTTGCAGCTCGTGGAGACCACAGATGACCCTGCGCATGAAAAAGGTTGAAATGGGTTGAGATGGAGAGAAACTTGGACCCAATTCCAAAACTGACAGCGCGTTTTCTGACAAAGGGAAATTGCCCATAACGGTTACCCTCGATGCCCGTTGACCTGGCGACCCTGACGC
Organism: Heligmosomoides polygyrus bakeri; assembly: GCA_947359475.1. NCBI lineage: Eukaryota > Metazoa > Nematoda > Chromadorea > Rhabditida > Heligmosomidae > Heligmosomoides > Heligmosomoides polygyrus. Next base: position 25,054,532 of record OX375870.1, read on the forward strand.
GACTGCCATTGGCTCAGTGTGTCCACGGCTGGATACGGTACTGGATGATCCCTCCCCTTGTTCACGCGACCTACTCATAAGATCATTGAATTTCCTCTGTAAAGAAGATTTGATGTTAGATCGGATACACTCGCAAATTGACCTAGACCCCTCCACTATTCTCCTCCAGAGGCGCCCCTCCAAAAGCTTTACACAATGTTGCTCTTTTGCCACACACTTACACAACATCGAGTACAGCAGATCTTGTTTGGTGCGCAGTGCAGCACGGAGTAGGCGCAGCTCGATCTCCTTTAGTCGGCGGTCGTTCTCTGGCTTGCCGCACACGTCGTGGAGTCGTTTTCTTGAGATGAAGTTCGGGACCACACGATTCCGGGCGCAGCGTCGGAGAAAGTGGATTGATTGTCGCGTTATGGCGATCTTCTGCCGGAGCGACAATGCTTCCTTGACGAGTCGATAGTGTTGAGCTGGCACATCACGTAGCAGTAGCCATGTTCGACTCTCCTTGAACCTCGGCATGGTAGAATCTGTCTGTAGAGTTGCTGAGCTCTTCACGAGGTTGGTAAACGGCTTTATTGGTGGCTAACGTTTCGGCTGGATCGCCTTCTTCAGAGCCTGAAAGGGTCAAGTCAATTAGGAGTTACCCCACCAAACATCTCTTCAACCTTACAAAATTCAATGTCAAATTTTTGGAAGCCTGAACAAAGGAGAGAATCCGAGTATCGTACCTCACCACAGTCCACTGAAGGACCAAAGGAAGCCGCACAGGGTAAGCAGGGGTACGGGACAGCACCTACCCCAGGTCAGAATGCGAGACTGAGGTAGGGCTTGAGTTCGCGCGTTATATACAGGCATTCCCCCTTCCGGTTGACCTTGGGACCTCTGGAATAGATCCAGAACGCCTCAAGGGCTTTGCGCGCCGACGTTTGAACCTCGTGTCCCAGAATCCTCACCTCAACCCCAAAATCCTCCCCTCCATGAGAATTGATCCTGTGGTAGCCTAGGGCAGTGGATGCCCTAAGCTTCTCCTTGCCATCCAGATGCTCCTTTATCCTCACGTGCAGAGGACGGCCAGTTTCGCCGATGTACTCCTCGCCACACGCTTGACAGGAGATCAGGTAGACTACACCCGATACGGTGCAGTCGCCTTCCTTTCCCCCTGGGCAAACCACACAATTGGGGGTCCCACAAATGCGGTCATATAGTCGATTGCGGACCAACCTGGTCTTAAGGTTGTCAGGTGGAAGATCAATGACTGCAACCAAATTTTCTAACCCAGATCTCCTCAGACACTTCCGTATAGAAGTGCTCACTTCATCGGAGACGAACGGCACCAGAAAGGGAATTTTCGTTGTTGGGGTAGTGCCGTTTTCCTGAACCGCCCTCCCCCTGGGTCTGAACGAGGGTTTACGGAGAGAATAGCCGTTGAGAACGGCTATCTCCCGAGCCACTTCCAGGGATTCCTTCCGCTCACCTTCTCCTGTACACACACTAGCTGCCGTTCGGAACATGTTCCTTACTACCGCTTCCTTTGTCCGATGAGGGTGTGCCGATCGACTATGGACAATTATGTTTTTGCAGCTGGGCTTTCGATACCACTTGGTGATATAGTTATTCCCTGCCAGCTGAACTTGGACATTGAGGAACGGGAGCCAGCTTCCACAAGGCTTTTCCCTTGTAAGTTTGATGTATTCGGACTGGCTGTTCATAACCTCAAAACACTTGTCCATTTCATGTTGCGTGGTGGTGACGATGAAACAATCATCCACATATCGGCAGTATAACAAAGGAAGCCGTGACACCACCGGTGCCTCGATCTTTGACATGAAGGCAACGGCCAGTGTGGGTGCTAGTCGTTGTCCCATAGCCAATCCCCTTATTTGCGCAAAATACCTCCCGGACCACCTGAAGATATTGCACGATAGACACTCTTTAAGGAGTGTCATCAACTGGCTTATGGAGAAACCAAACATGTTAATTGCTCCTTGGTGTTGGCTGAGGAGCTCGAAGATGGCTTCCATAGCGGAATCGTTTGACACATTGGTGTATAACGCCGCAACATCAAACGACTCCATGACGCAGGTGGCGCTAAGCCGCGTTCTCCGGAGGCATTCAAGGAACATATTGGTGTTGCTAAGGTGAGCCGGAATAAATTTTAGCAGCTGGCCTAGAACGGAGTTGAGAAGCCACCCGATTTTGTCCGTTGGACCACCCACGCAGCTAACGATGGGTCTGACCTTAATGGCAGCGGGGTTGACTGAGGCCAAGTTGTCGTCTGGTGAAAACTTATGGGTCTTAATAAGTAAATATAAGACCGGACAACTAGGACACTCAGACTTTAGGCGGTTTATCATGCCTGGTCCCCATCCCGCTAGCTTTGCCTCCTTGACCCACGCCTTGTAAAGTCTACGGTACTGCGCTTGAAATTCCTTTACAGAGGACGTGCGGTATAGAGATGTGTCTTCAAGGTGGCACTCGGCAATGGCCCTATCCAGCTGGCTTGGTACTACAACAAATTCCCCACCTTTGTCACTTATGGAGAGCCTTATGGCTTTGGAATTGACAAGATCACGGACCTCCCTGATGCCCGCCATCTGCGGTCTAGAGAGGTTGGATTGTTGGCCTTGTATGCGGTAATGCCTGAGAACCCTGAACACTTCATCAGCGAATAGGCGAAAGCTTACATCAGCTTGGATGTTCGGTTCCTGCTGCTTGAAGTGTGTTTGAGGGAAAGGAATTGTTGGCATTAGACTTAGCTGCATTGGCGGTTGAGTTTGAGAATCCGCTCGAGCTTTTTGCCGGAGTCGGTCTTGCAGCTCGTGGAGACCACAGATGACCCTGCGCATGAAAAAGGTTGAAATGGGTTGAGATGGAGAGAAACTTGGACCCAATTCCAAAACTGACAGCGCGTTTTCTGACAAAGGGAAATTGCCCATAACGGTTACCCTCGATGCCCGTTGACCTGGCGACCCTGACGCGACTGCCATTGGCTCAGTGTGTCCACGGCTGGATTATCCAGCTGCTTGCGTAGAGAGTCTTTCAGCTCGAATATCCATGTACATTTCTCGTGCTCGTCTCGCAACTTTCCCATTTGCAGGTTGTCAATATTTGCAAATGTGGCGTTGACGGTTGGTAGATAACGAGATAGTGTGTCACAGACGATGTTCTTTCTACCTGGCCGATAGACGATGTCGATATCGAACTCTTGAAGAACGATTTGGTATTTAGCGAGTCTTCCTGTAAGGTCTTTCCGATGCAACAACGCTTTCAGTGGGGCATGATCCGTGATGATGGTAGTCTTCGCTCCGTCGATGTATGGCCGGAACTTCTCAACGGCGAATACCAGTCCTAGAGCTTCCAATTCGATGGCAGGGTAGCGACTCTCGTGTTTGCTGAGAGCTCTGCTTGCATATGCGATGACTTTTTCGTGGCCGTCTTGGTCTTGCTTCAACACGGCTGCTGTTCCTTTTCCCGAGCTGTCCGTTTCTATGATGAATGGACGTCCCAGGCGTGGTGCGCCTAGTATGGGGGCCGACGTGAGAGCTTTCTTCAAGTTGTTCATGGCATTTTCGCATTCCTTTGTTCATTCGAACGGTGTATCTTTCTTGGTCAATGCTGTCAGGGGAGCTGCTATTGATGCGAAGTTATGAATGAATCTTCGGAAGAATGAGTACATACCGATGAAAGCTTTGATGTCGGTAGTCGTTCGAGGAGTCGGAAATGCGTCGATTGCTCTTGTTTTCTCTGGATTTGGACGAATCCCGTCCTTGCTCAAGATGAAGCCGAGGAACTTGATTTCCTTCCTCGCAAATTCGCATTTGGGTCCCTTGAGTTTCATTCCAATATCCTGTATCTTACCGAGCACCTCATCAATGTCGTGAAGATGTTCGTCTGCGGTTTCAGAAGTGATAATAAGGTGGTCAATATAGATGAAGACTCGTTCTCGCAGGTGTTTCTTGAAGTCCTCCATGATTCTTTGGAATGTGGCTGAGGCACCCTTTAGTCCCATTGGCATCCGAATGTACTCAAATGCTCCGAGAAAGCATGCGAATGCCGTACGTTCACAGTGCGATTCTTCGAGGGGTATCTGGTGAAATCCTTGTTGAAAATCAAGCGAATTGTACAGGCATTGGTTTGCGCATAAGTCGATGATGTCCTGGTTGTTGGGAAGGATGGATTGCTGTAGGTTTGTGATGGCATTTAGTCCTCGGAAATCTATAGTGAATCGCCATGCGTTGGCTTCTCGTTTCTTCACAAGGACGATTGGTGCGCAGTATGCAGATGATGATTTTCGTATGATGCCGTCGCTCAACATCTGTGTGATTTGTTTCTCGATTTCCTTGCGCTTTTCCAGAGGTACACGGTAAATTTTCCTGGAGGGTATTGGCGTGTTATCAATAAGGTCAATGCGATGTCTGATGTTTCCATTATAGTGACCTAGATGTCCATCTCGTCCAACGAATGCGCGATGTCGAAGTATAATCCGAAGTTGCTCCTTGTGCTCGTCGCTGAGTGCAAAACCAGATAGGTCAATCTCGGTGCAGACGTCGTAGTTGGGTGGCGTTGCTATAGGAAAGTGGGGCAGTTTAGTTTCCCAATCTGCTTCTGGTGAGATCTCACTGCCGGGCATTCCGTTGGTGTCACTGGTCCATTTGCCGTTTGGTGATGCACCGCCAGAATTTGTACTTCGGGGTAGACGATGGGAGTGGCCCATGCTATCTTGGCCTTGTCTTTCAATTGAATGTCGGTATTTGATGGGTTCATGATGTTGATGAAGGATGTGCCATCGGTGTTGAGGGAAACAAGAGCTCGTCCAACATCGTAGAGGTCGTCTGACATACGCTGGTTGTCCTCTATTAGGAAGTCCCTAGTTCCGGTTGGTAAACATCCATATATTTTAGTGCGAATAATTGATGTAGTTCTTCAGGGAAGCGTGGTCGTATCTTCGGTCATGACGTGTAGCGGTGTTTTCATCCGTAAGGTGACATGGTTGACGTTAACGAGGTTGTGGTATTCTTCTCCGATAGCGATAACGTGTTTGTGAAGATCCAAAGAAATCGGCAAGCCCGTTTTGTTGAGCTCTCTTATGAAGTCTGAGCCAAGCAGCACTTGTGCTGGACAGTCGGAATCCGATACGATCCATAGTTGGTGAGAGATCGTGTATCGTCCGATCGTTATTGGTATTTTGATTGCTGCCAGAAGATCGATTGTTGTTCCGTTCGCAGCGGTTGCCGTGGTGTTTTTCGGCAGAAACGATGTCGAAGGTGCGACATCGTGTAAGGTAGACAGCCTCATGTAAGAAATTGATGCACCACTGTCAATTAAGGCTGCGACCTTCACTTTGTTTAGAGTGAGTTCGATGTATGGCAGCGCCGAATGGACGGTGTTAGTCATGCTCGCGATCGCATAGATTCGGTAGAGGAACAGCGGTTCTTCCATCTCCAGTTCATTTGGAGAGTGTGTTCGTACTGCGTTGGCGGTGTTTCCTCGATTCCTTTTGCGTGGGGCGAAGTTCCTTGCTACTTCAAAGAGTGCTGATGGTGCTGTTGCCGTTGCTCAGCGTAAGAAGTAGAATTTGATGTAGACAATACAGCATCCGATTAGTATAGCTACGATCACAGTGGGGATAATGATCCATAGTATTGCGCGAAGAATCGAATGCTTGAGAGTTTCCACCCAGCTGTGAGCTTATTGGTCGTGCTGTCGTAGAAGTCCTTCAATGAGTGGCGTACCTTTAAGGTGGTGTTTTTTCACTGCCATCCAGGGCCCGGATTCATGAACGCGGGCGGAGGTAAATTCTACCCCTACTTACCTCGATGACCGTTTACCCGCCACTTTCCCTGAACTTACCTCTCTTTTCTGATTCATGACGGCCAAGGCGAGGGTTTTGCTCCGCGGCCAATTTCATCAGCTAGCAGCGAAACCAAGCAGTCACATTTGCTGCTGGGAAGTCGCTGCCACCAACCAAAGGTCAAACAACTCACCATAGGTCCGGCGAAAAACGGCGCAATCGATGGCAACTAGGCGCCCCCTATCGAGCATTGATTATGCGGCTGGCGGCCAGCTCAGAGCTGGCAACGGACCAGCGGAGGGTTGCACTGGGTCAGAAATTGGCCGCGGAGCAAAACCCTCGCCTTGAGGGTTCCCCGACGCGCCGACGGGGTTGCATTTACCTCGACACTTACCCCCGATTTTCCCCGCCGCACGTTCATGAATCGCGCGTAAATGGGGAGTGGGGGTAAATCTTGCACTTACCCGCCGGTAAATCGTTCATGAATCCGGCCCCCAGGCGTCTCCAAATATCCCTCTCTTTGACAATCGGAGGGGTGTATTCAGCTGGTTCTTCTGTGGCGTATTCACATGGAAGCTCGACGCTACCTCGGAAGAATCGATCGTGCTGAAGAATGTGGAGGGCGGGTTAAAGAGAAAAGCCTGTGCAGCGCTGTTGAGCCTGACGTTGGGTGGCAGGAGTCGTTGGGGTGGTACTGACTGTGCGTCTGCAGGGTACGGGCGTTGTTGTTGTTGGTGAGGTTTCGATTAGGTCCTTCGTTCCAGGCAAGGAGAACCATAGGTCTGTTCCAATAAGGACGGGTGTCAGCACATAGCAAGTCCCATTGACTTCGTGTTTGTCGAATATATGATCGGCTTCTACTTGCTGGCATCGGGTTATGGCTAATCCATCAGCTGTGCGAGTTCCCATAATGTCTGTTCGTGATAGCAGAATCCGTGCGGCCCATGTTGGATTGGCTATACTCAGTACTTGGAGCTGTTGTGCCTGAAGATCTTGGTGTAAGCATATGTTGTTGAAGATCCGGCGAAGTATCAGATCTTCTAGGGAGTTATCAGCTGCAGTGGCTGCTGCTTGGAGGGTAGTAGAGCCATGTCTCCTTCGACGGGATAAGCTGGCATGCAGAGCCAGTACATCGTCGCTATCCGAGAATTGTTTGAGAGAATTGGACTGCGCGTCCAATTCATCGACGGACGGGTGTCCACTGTGTGACGCAGGAGTTGCATCTCGGTCGGAAGGTTTTTGGCTGGGCGGTATTTCCGGAGGGCTAAGAAAGTGTAACGGCACAGCGATTGCCTTTCCCACATTGAAGAGCACTTCAGCGAGAGTGTTATGAATCGACTCGCCGATGGGCGACTCTTCCCGTGGTACTGCATGAATAGGTGAATGTGCGGCGACATAGTTTTCAGCGATATCCGGTGTCTCCTGGTCTCGTTGCAGTCTAGGCTGATTATCCGATAGGATCGATGTCTTCAGTAGATTCGAGGATGTCGGTTGATCAGAGCGGACATGGGACGATGGCAAAGGGGAGTCCGCCGTTGACCTCATAGCCACAGCAGGTAAGGCGTCTTTAGGCCGTGGCGAAAGGATGGTAGACGTCAGAGTTGCGTCGTGTACGCTGGGCGTTGGGGTGTCGATTTTGACGGTAAATGTCGGTGACATGTATGTATGCGTGGTCTCGGACGTAACAGCGGATGGCGACGTACTCTGCTTCGCTTTCCCGATCCCAGTGAGTTTCGCTGTGGGTGTAGGTGTCTTAGGCGGAGTTTTCGCTAGAATTGTTGTTGTCGTGACCTTCTTTACTCCTAGTGTTGTGAATACCGGAGGAGATGACGTTGGCACGTTTGGAGTGGTTTTCCTCCTACTTGCAGGTGTTGGCGTGGGCTGAGCAGAAATAACTTTGGTTTGGCTCGTCTCCCATACTCTGCGAAATGAGTTGAGTGCTGACATTGTCGTTCTTTTGCGTTTGGGAGGAGTAGTTGGTCTGCGAATAGTCGTAGTCGTCGCTTTTGTGCGTGCAGATGTAGTCGTGGTCATCGCAGTGGTGAATCGCGGAGTCAAGGTCCTTGGAGTGGAAGTCGTTACGGAGCGCCGTGGGATAAATATTGTCGGCGGTGTTGGCCTGATTGTAGGCGTTGTGGTGGTTCTTGTTCTGGTAGCAGTGATGGTTGTCGTGGTGGGAGTCGTAGGCGAAGTAGCCGAAGTGGTCTTGGATGTTTCAGGCGTCAATGTAGTGTGTTGGGCTTTAGCTTTGATAAATGTCGTTGAATGAGCAGGTGGAATGGGCTTCGACGCAGCTGATGAAGTGGGTGCTGGTGAACGAGTGGTCGGGGTGGAGGTTGGTAGACGGGTGGTCGGAGTCAAGTAGTTGGGGCAATGGTAGTCGTTGTGAATTGAGTATTCGTGGGACGAGTAGTAGAAGGCGTAGGATTAGAAGCAGTCAGAATATGTCCAGCTGGAGTTGCGTGAGGAGCGGTCGTTGTAGTAATTATTAGTGTCCTCAGCAAGCCGTGTGCGAAGTATGGTGCGTCGCGTTGCCAGTTCGGTGTGCTACTAGTTGGATAGCACTTAGTCCGAACTCTTCATTCAAGAATTTATCGAAGACTGGATGGTAGCCCCCTAAATCCTAAAAGTATTGATCTCATCCTGATTTAGTTTTCGCAATTTTGAGACTCTCACCCCCATCCATTCCACCCTTATATCCATTCGCTCGTTACCCCGTGATCGCGTAGCCCGGGTGTTCGCCTTTCAGGCGGCCCCTTGAGTCATTACTCTACTACGCATTTGGGTAATTCACAGTTGATGCAATTCGATGATGACGACTGTCGGCTCTATCAAGACACAGGTCACCAAGGCGGTGAAGGCGCTGAAGGCCTCGATGGACGACGCCGAGGAGGTGCGGACAGAGCAACTTCCATCCAACACCCCTGCAGTTAAGTCCGCGTCGGTCAGCAGGGGTCACTACAGTGCCGACTCGATCAGTATTGACGGTCGTCAGCCTTCCACTACATCTCAGGCGCGACCGGCCGACCGAGAATCGGCATAGCCACGTCTCGCCTCACGTGAGGAGCAGCTGGCACTGCATAGGGACAATTCACAGGCGCCTTGTGCCCCCATGGCCAGCCTCAATATGCTCCCCGTAGGCCAGGAAGCGTTGGCCCAGTTCAATCATGATTCAATTCAGTCTAGCTGCTGAACAATTCCAAAACCTTTATATAATATACATATATAGTAAACAATGAAGCCTTAGGATAAATATGATAGGATATGTATATGAGAAGGTCACTCCGAAATACGTGGAGCCTTTGCATTCTCCGATATCATCGATCGCCACTGTAGATGGTGTTCTCGCGGAAAAATTGTTCTATCTGCTGAAGGAAAGAACATGCGAGAGTGAAATTATGCTTCGTGGAATCTTAGGTCATGAGTATTATACAATAAAAAGCTAAGCTTCTTAGTAGCGATCTCCGATATGATTAGGGCGGATCGTATTTAAATTTTTCGTTTTTCAAGAAAAATTAATTAATTTTTACCTGAAGCAGGTCACCCACACAGTTGAAATCTTGCCACAGGAAGTCTCAAGTCTTGCTCAGTGCACAGTGTGAAAATGATGGTTATCTGAAACGAATAGATTGGATCGACCACTGGTCGATATGGCACCGACGTCATTGAAGCGATGAAATTCGACGTTTACAGAAATGACTATAACTCGATAAATTTTGCAAAATTTGAAAAAGTCAATGGCTTTCTAGAAACTAGAAAAAATTGCTTTCTAACCATGTAGGAACCATTTTTCATAAGAGAGGTCTTCATACGGGGCGCCCTAATCATATCGGAGATCGCTGCTAAGAAGCTTAGCTTTTATTGTATAATACCCATGACCTAAGATTCCATGAAGCATAATTTCACTCTCGCATGTTCTTTCCTTCAGCAGATAGTACAATTTTTCCGCGAGAACACCATCTACAATGGCGATCGATGATATCGGAGAACGCAAAGGCTCCACGTATTTCGGAGTGACCTGCTCATATACATATCCTATCATATTTATCCTAAGGCTTTATTGTTTACTATATATGTATCACCTGTATCACCTGTCGTCCCGTTGATCATCGAATTGCTCGAGCGGGTGCCAGCAGCGCTTCCATTCGTCCCTGTCGCGTGCCAGAGTGGTCCAATGGATCCTCCTCGCTCGAGGGACACGAAGAGCGTCATATCGGTCGTTCAGGGCTTTAACGAAGAAGTCCGACCAACGCGTTGGTGGGCGTCCTGGTGTTCTTTTGACATCCCGCGGAATGCAGTCGGTGATGGCTCTCGTCCAGCGGGTGTCTGCGAAGCGCATTACGTAGCCGGCCCACCTAATTTTCGACAACTTGGCCCACGCGACAGCGTCTCTGATCTTCGAACGTCGGCGAAGCTCGGAACTCCGGAGGCCTTCTCTCACTTGCATGAGTCGTGTCACTCCGAGCATGGTCCTCTCGATTCCACGCTGCGCGACGCTGATCGCGTGTTCATCCTGCTTTCGTATGGCCCAGGTCTCTGAGGCGTATGTTAGGGCAGGAAGAACAGTGGAGTCGAATAGGTGGGCACGGAGTCGGACGTTCTTCGTCTTCTTCGCGACTTCTTCGACGCTCTTGAAAGCTCCCCAAGCCGCTCTTTTCCTCCTGCTCAGCTCTGGTGCTAGGTCATTGGCCATGTTGACTTCGCGACCCAAATACACAAAGCTGGAGCAATCGGAGATGTTCGTTCCGTTGAGTGAGAATGGGGTATCAGAAACCCATCCGTTCCTCACGAACATCGTCTTCGTAAGATTCAGCTGCAGTCCAACGTTCCCACATACACGATCGAAGTCGGCCAGCATTCGCTCCGCCTGACTGATGCTCGGTGTTATGAGCACGATGTCGTCAGCGAAGCGAAGATGATGTAGTTGCCGGCCGTCGACCTTCACTCCCATGTCTTCCCATTCTATTAGGTTGTAACGAAATAAATGGCACTGAACCACTGTAAATTTAAACAGTTAATATCTCGGCTTGTAGGCAAGTTTATTAACCGAAATAAAAACCTTCTGATTCTACACATCTTTGCCAACGTGACACAAGCTTTTTTATCCCAGTAGAGTAAAAATTAGAAGTTCTGGAATTGACGAAATCTTCGAAGGCACTTTCGGCATCCTGTTGGTATTTGAATATTTTCCCTACCAAGAAGTCGCCAAGATGCTTGAAGAAATGGTAGTCTATTGGGGAGAGGTCGGGAGAAAACGGAGGATGTGGTAGAGTTTCAATGCTCAGCTCATTCAATTTCTGCAACGTCATTGGTGCTACATGGGGGCGAGCATTGTCGTGCAGAAGGAGAACTCGCCTTCGGTTTACCAAGGCCGGCCGGATATCCTTCAACTTTTTCATCATTTCTTCAATTTCAATGCAGTACTTCTCTGCTGTGATGGATTCACCGGGAGGGAGGAAGCTGTGGTGAATAATTCCCAGCGAACACCACCATACTGTCACCATTACTTTCTTTTGGTGCAATTCCGGCTTCGCAAAAACCTTGGGCTCTCATCGCTGTCCACCCACTGTGCCGATCGTCGCCTGTTGTCGTACATTATCCATTTCTCGTCACAGGTTACGATGCGATCAAGGAATGGGTCCGTTTCGTTCCGTAGAAGCAGTGCGGACGAGATCTCATATCGTCGGTTTCTTTGCTCCTCAGACAGCTCGTGAGGCACCCATCTTTCCAGCTTTTTGGTCTTTCCAATTTCCTTCAGATGCTGGACAGCTGTGTTGTGACTGACGCCAAGAGCCTTCGCTATCTCCCTGGTACCTTTGTGTGGATCCTCCTCTACCACATCTCTCAGCTTGTCCTCATCAACATCACTATGCCTCCCACGACCTTCATGTTCTTCCAAGCTCTCATCTCCATTCCGGAACTGTTGATACCAACGATACGCCGTCCGAATTGTGGAACATCCTTGACCGAATGCGGCGTTGATCTTCTCGTCCGCCTCCTTAGCTGTAGTGCCCAGCTTGAATTCATACAAGTAAATGCCTCGGATTACCCTTTTGTCCATCTGCAAAAAAGTCAATAAAACTCTAAAGTTTTCCCACTTTTACATAGAAAATTTGGTCTCCGGTAGAGCAAAGTTTGCGCTTCTAAATGATATCCCACATGTTACGGTTTGTTCTTGATCAAACGCGTAAAGACGCGCCAAAAAATGGCGCGAGCCAGTGCCATTTTATTCGCTACAACCTAATAGTTCGCGCATGACGTTTTCGAGAGTGGCGCTGAAGAGCTTCGGGGATATGGTATCCCCTTGCCGAACCCCTCTCTTCACGTCGACGACGACGTCGTTGTAGAATGGTGAGATCTTGGTCGTGAATCCACTGTACAGCTCTCGAAGGATTCAGATGTACTGATTAGGAACCCCCTCAGTGAGCAGAGCGTTGATGACAGCTTCAGTTTCGACGGAGTCGAATGCCTTCTTCAGGTCGATGAATGTAAGGCACAGCGGCAGCTTGTACACTCGCGACACTTCGATGAGCTTCGCAATGGTGTGTATGTGGTCGATCGTGCTTAATCCTCTCCGAAGTCCTGCTTGTTCGCATGACTGTCCCTCGTCCAGCGTTCTACTAATCCTATTCAGGATCACACGAGTGAACAGCTTGTAGGCTACGGACAGCAGGCAGATCGGGCGATAGTTGCCAATGTCGTGCACGTCTCCCTTCTTGTACAGCAAGACGGTCCTGCTGGTCTTCCACTGAGATGGAACCTTGCACTCCGACAGGTAATGTGTGAAGAGCCGCGCCAGGGTGTTGATGAGCGCTGGCGGGAGGTTCTTCAGGTGTTCGGGTCTGATCCTGTCGGGTGCTGTACGTTTCTTCACCGACGAGATGGCGTGTCGGATCTCGGAAGGGAAAACAGGGGGGACGACGTATCCATCCTGCAGAAGATGGCATGGGGCAGGTGGACGTGGCTATCGAAGAGATCGGAGTAGAAGTCGTGGATGACCTTCTCCATGGTCCTTCTGGAAGAGGTGACTGTTCCATCGGGACGTCGGAGAGCGGTCATCTTGGTCTTGAAGTTAGCGAAGTCTCGGCGGGCATTGCTTATGCTCAACCCTGCCTCTGCAGCTTCAGGCAACAATTCCGCCCTTCTCTCCTTGAGATCTTCTTTTATCGCCGCTCTGCATAGCTTCGCAAGCTCGGACGTCAGCTGGTAGTTGCCTGACTCGCGTGCTGCTCCACGCTGGCGTATAAGCTCGAGAGTTTCCGGATACAGGCGTCTCTTGGTGGTCTTCAAGCTCTCGGCTCCCTTAGCACTATCGTAGAGATGGTGCACGAAGCGGTCGTATTCCTCATCGGCGTTGTCCATGACGGCATCTTCCCAAAGGCCGACAAGAGAGGTGTAGAGGTCCCAGTTGATGGTCGTTCTGGGATTCCTCTTCTTGAACTTCGCGGCCTTCTCTCCTTGACGCGAAAAGCGAAACCTCACGCGAAGGAGGCGGTGGTCCGATCCCGTGTAGAACTTGGGGACAACGGAGACGTCGGTCAGGCAATACTTGCGATTGAAGATGATGTGGTCGATCTCGTTGTGGAACTGGCCACCGGGGGATTCCCAAGTCCATCGTAGAGAGGGAGGCTTCTGGAACTGTGAGTTTCCATGGATGGTCTTGGTTGACATGATAAACTCAGACAGCCTTTCACCTTGCTCGTTCCACTCCAAACCGTGGGTTCCGATGTGATGTTCTTCCGGCGACCTTCGCGGTCCGATCTTGGCATTGAAGTCGCCGACGATCACCTTGTAGAAGGTGTGATCTTCCTTATAGAACTTTTCCAGCTCCACCTAGAAGGCTTCGACCTCTTCGTCGTCGTAGTCAGATGTTGGGGCATACGCGACGAATACAGTCAAAGCTGGCACGGAGCCACATCGCTTCAGTCGCAGACGTCCGATTCGGGTTGTCAGAGACTCATACGAATCGATGTTCATGGCCAAGTGCGTGTTGACGAGGACACCAACGCCGCCTACTCCTCTGTTGTCGCATGTTCCGAGGAACAGTTCTTCTCCGAAGTCGTAGGCGGCGTGTGGGGGGTGGTGTCTTCTTGTCTCGGTCAGTCCGATGACGTCGTACTTGATCTTCCTGGCTTGCATCATCAGGTCCTCGACGGATGCTTCCGACGCAAGCGTGCGGGCGTTGTAAGTACAGATCGTCATCCTAGTCCTTCTCAGTTTGCGCAGCCTGGTTAGGCCCTGAAATTTTAGCAGCCTCTCCGTACTCGTCCTTCCCATCGCTGCAGAAATAGGGGCTCTTTCGGGGTCAGGGGAATGAGGCCCTTTAGTGCTGCTGTTTTTGACTTGAGTACACACGGGTAGCTAGTCGGGCTCTCTCGTGCGGGCGAAGAACTCCGGGCAGCCAGCCAGACTGCCCGAAGGGACGGGGCGAGACTTTTGAGGCGGCCTCGAGTCGCCTTACGATGTACTCCCAGTCTACCGAGTGCAAGCTTTTGGCCGGGCCGACACAGTTACAATCCGCACAGTCACGGACACATCCACGCACACTGTGCACGAACATGCCGCTCCCGCCCACAAGGAACGCGTCGACCCGGCACAGCACAAGCAAGGAGTCCATCCCCTGCATCCCACCTGCGTCTCTGGGCAGTACACGGTTTATCTGTACTATATATGTATATTATATAAAGGTTTTGGATTTGTTCAGGCTGTGTTTCTTTCCGGCACGTCGTCTCCGTCAGGTAGAAAAATGCTGTTGCTCAAAATGCAGATTGCAGCCTCCTCTGCTGAAAGTGCAAAGACAGCGGGGCTGCAGCCTCCTCCGCTGAAAGTGCAAAGACAGCGGGGCTGCAGCCTCCTCCGCTGAAAGTGCAGAGACAGCGGGGCTGCAGCCTCCTCCGCTGAAAGTGCAAAGACAGCGGGGCTGCAGCCTCCTCCACTGAAAGTGCAAAGACAGCGGGGCTGCAGCCTCCTCCGCTGAAAGTGCAAAGACAGCGGGGCTGCAGCCTCCTCTGCTGAAAGTGCAAGATTGCTGATTGCCTGATTGCCGGCTGTATAAAAGCAGCAGCGGGGTATGTGGCAATTCTTCGCGGACTACTTTCTCAAGTTGTGTTTCTTGCTGGCGCGTCGTCTTTTCCGAGTAGAAACTTTCAGTAGATAGTAGAGTTTTCAATTTCATCACCGTTCATCTATTGATTACAAATGCAATCCTACTGCTTACATATTGGGTTGTTCGATAATTAACGTCGTTTTTTCATATTTTTCGAGGTGAATTTGTTTATATTAACAACAAACATTACTCAATGACATATTGACCATTTTGTTGGATGACCGTTTGCCGCCTTTCGGTTCGGGGAAGATGAAAAATTCCTTTTCTAAAAATGAGTTACACCAGTTCTTCGCTTCAGAAGCGAAGAACTGGTGCAACTCATTTTTAACAGCCTGATCGAAATCAAACGTTTTACCATTTAATGATGTTGAAGGGAGCGAAACAAATGGTAATCTGCTGGCGCTAAGTCGGGACCATAGGATGGATGTGGCGTCAGTTCGCAATTGAGCTCTGTTATTTTTCACGGATTATAAAAGAGAGTTGGGGTCTAGCATTGTCATAATGGAGCATCACGCCTTTGCGGTTGGCCACTTCAGGGCGTTTTTCTTGATTTTTTCATTCAATTTCGATAGGTGACGACAGTAGACATTCGAATCAGCAGTTTGGTTTCATGGAAACAGCTCAAAGTAGACTAGTAGAAGAGCGTTGGTGAGGTGGATTTCCTCTAATTCATGAGGAACCCAAACAGCCAGTTCATTTACGTAACCACAACACTTCGTGTGTCGTTCTTGTAGCTGAAGAGTCGTCAGTTGAAATGCAGTGAATGTACTGTGGTCTAAAATGCTCGCGCCTGCTCAGTGCAGCTGAAAAGCAGCAAATGCGCTGAAGTCTGGATTTATCACGTTTCGTGTGTTCGTGTTAGCACTGAGCAACAGTGCAAGCCTGAAGAAAAAACTTCCACTGAACAGCAGGAAGCCTAAACGTGCATTACGCTGCTACCAATAAATGACCGACGTCGAACTTCGAAAGACTCATTAGCGACGGAACCACCAACGATGGACCGCAGGTAATAGTTGCTTCTTCCCCTCTAGTTGACTTTATTTTAGATAAATTTTTGCAATAAATAGAAAAGCTGCAGCACCCTGTTCGAACGTCGGATGGATCTGAATGATGCAAAAAAGAAGGAATTCATCTTGAACGTGAAGCTGGAAGCCACCAACCACAGTTCGAAAGTGGACGCACTGGACTGGAAGACAAGAATGGCCGACAAAATGGAACGCATAGGCTTCCTAATAGAGATAGTTATTGCTTTTTTATCAGACCGCTCTTTAAAAAGAAGGAGAATATTCTTAGTATTAATTGAGTTTGTTCTGTTTGAGGTTGAGGAAATGTGGAACATCATAGCGATCGTATTTATGTAATAAATACTTATTCCCCTGTTCGCGAACCAGGGAACAGGGTTTTTACGTGATAAATACTTACTAATAAATACTATTACTAATATTTGTATTCATAGACTTTTTACCTTTAGATTTACATTGTATCGTGTTCTACTTCAGGAGCGAAAGGTACTGAAAAGACGGCGAAGGAATCTTCTAAACAGAGGTCTACATGCCGAATACTGGCAGTGGCTAGAAAGCCGAAGGAATAATGAATAATTTCGGAATCAAGACAATAATAAAGATTGTGTTTGAAATTTTCTTTTGATGACTTGAGTCTGAAACTCAACTTATACTGTTTCGGATAGATATAAAAATAAATAAAAAATATAGAAATCTTCACTAAATAAAAAATTTTAACACTGCTGGAACAATGCCCTCCTATACATGCCGCTTTTATAAACAACATCGTCAAGATGAAGTAACATCTATTTACCATTTTGTTAAGATCAATTTTTTCACTGATGATCTTTCTTAGGACCAGATTGCTTGTTTGCATGAACATTTAGCAGAAGTAAGGGGTAAAACGATCGCCCTAGAGCGGATGCAAGAATTGGTAGAGGAGACTTCTTCCACCACAGAAGCTATGGCTCGAGTCCATCACGAAATGGACCAATTATGTCATAAATTAGCTGCGGTAAGTGAAAGAGGGAAATAGGATACGGGGACAAAAAAATTCTATTTTTTTAGGTCGTGACAGTGATGCAACTTCAAGTGGAGAAAATGGAAGAAATCTTAGACAGGCAAAATTAGTTGTGCATAAATAAATAACGTGCTCATGTGTCTCTTCGTTCAAGCGATTATCCATGGTAATCTCATAGTCAGGAGGGCTGTTTCCTGCAGAAGAGAGAAGATTAGTTCCGTGACAAGTCCATCCTCCGGTTGCCATTCCGTCATCGACTGGAACTGGAAAAAATCTGGAAAATAGGGAAACCTCTCATTGACTTCAAATCTGCCGACAGAAAATCTTTATTTTTATCAAGTAATACCAACATCATTTAAAACTTTTTTAATATTAATTTTCAATACTTCGGTGAACGAATGAGAGACTCTACGCCTTCGTAGACATTCCTGCAAAAAAAACAACTTATTAAGAATTAAAAACATCGCCTAAAAACCTGAAAAATAAGAAAGAATCCTCCGCCAAAACCGGAAAAGTACGACCCCCCTCCAGACGAGGCCGCAGTACGACCCCAACTTCGATTCCCGAACCTCAAGCTTGACCCTGGTCTAGCACCGCTCTAAGGCTTCAGTCAATTCAGCGCTTCAGCGCACTTAGTGGTAATAGCCTTAGATGTGTTTAGTTCACCTATCCCTTCTAGTTGTTCCAGACTGGCGTCTACGCAGGTCGTCAACGAGGTCGAGTCTAGATCGCCAGCGATCCGAACAGGAAACGTGGGTTTAGAGTGTAGTTGATGGTTAATGGATGTTTAGGATCACGCCGTGCCCACGATCGACTAGTCTACCCGCGCTGGACGCTTCAGTAGGGCCAATATTTTATTTAAAGCACTACAAACCAAATTGTCAGTTTTATATTTCTTTATTTATCACATTTAATTTTTTATAATCATTACTATGACCATTTTGAACATACGTGATTTTGACATTACAGTTCTGGTGTCGGTCGAATGGTTCACATGGAAGTCGACATCCGGGACGTGGCCTGCATTCCGACCCATGGACGGGTCGAGCTACACCGAGTCAGGCGGACAGACCACGGCGATGGTAGTAGGCCCTTCGTGACCGAACCCAGCCTTTTCAACAGCAGTTCAGTATGTTTGTATGGCCAAGTGTTATGTAAATATTTAAATTATTAGATGTATATCGGCAATTCGTATTTCATATGTATATTGTTATTTTGTATGTTGTTATATATGTCATTTCATTATTGCACATCTTACGCTATGTCGTACTATGTAGATTGCTTCATGGCACACACTCCGCTCGAGGAGGCATTGCTTGGTCGATTCATTCTTCATGGACATTTTAGGCTGTAGCTTGATCCCCTAGTTATAGTAACTGTTTTAGTAGTCACATCTCATATAGTATCGTAGTCTAGTCCAGATATCCTACATCATCTATTTCATCGTATTCTGTAGTTCCTAGCCTAATGTTCCCACTGAGAGCAGGCCTCCTCGGATATGTGTGGAGTAGAGGCATTTCAGATAGGGTCGACCGCAGTGGTAGTCATTTCATGTGTATATTGTTGTCGGCCGGCAGAGATTTTTCCTTGCCATTTCATTGTCAGTCGACCGGGTGCTCCGCTCACGCCTCTTCCTCACGGCGTTCCAAGGTCCTGGTCGGTTCTAACGGGGACGGTCGTCCCTTCCGTGTGGTCCGCAGTCGATGCCCTCCTAAAATTCAAAGGCCTTAAGCCTAATGGTGGCCAGGCAGCCCCTGGACCTAACCCCCCGCGGGAGGCTTTCTTTCTGGGCGGGAGTGTCGCGACTCGCGACCTTCGTAGTCCACTCAGTCCTTCTGCGGGCGTCCAGGCTCGCGGCGCTCCGACGAGGCGCCCATCGCGCAGCCTGCCCCCGCCTCCGCCGGCATCGATCCGCGGGCGGGGCGCGCGCATCGGAACGGGCATAACCCGCTTCCGGCGAGAAGCCGGCAGTTCATTCGACGCCTGCGCCGCCGGTTGCGCTCATCCGCCAGTTCAGCCGGAGCCAGCCGCGGGGCCTGGCCATTTCGTCGTCCCAGTTCACTACGGCATCGACTGCCGATCGGATGGAGGGCGACCCTTCTAAGAAGGGTCGCCAGGGCTGAGGGCGCGGAGTAGTAACCACTGTGAAGCGCCCGGCCCACTGTATCTCTATCCACCTTGTCTCACTCCACTCTGCCGGCTATATTCTCTATCTGCTATTGCGTCATCGATCCTCATATGGTTCTATTGTGTCGGCATGTTGGTGTGCGATAAATCGGTACTGGCCCTCGATGTGCTACTTGGAGGAGTGCGGTGAGTCCGTTCATACATCGCAGTTATTCCATGCTTCTGGTATTGCTGTGCATTGTTATCGTTGTTGGGTTGCCATCAAGAGCCTGCAAGCCCCTCGCGGGGTCCGGGCGGAGGGGCAGGCTCTGGCCCTCCGCCTGGACGTCGCGAGGGCCGTGTCATCATGATCCAGGCAGGCAATTCATATTGGGTAGTGTCTCTCCTCGTCGCGTATGTTGGTTGTTGGGGCTGGAAGGATGCAGTTCAGGCGGGAGTGAAGGAACGGACCCGGGGATTCCATACGTCGGAAGTGGCACTTCAGGGCATGAGACAATTCACCCCCGGGGTACTAGGCTTTGGCAGTTTCGGGTGCCCCATGGGGCAGGTTGGTATCCCACGTGTATACGGCACAGCCGCTGCACTGGGGCCGCCGACTTGCGACAAAGGAGGAGAAGAAAGGAAACAGGAAGTGATCATCAGGAAAAATGGATGACGGAGAGGACGGAAACCGTTAACATTGGACTGGATGAGGGAAGGAGTAGGCGCTGCCTAAAATAGATAAACGCGAAAAGAGGAGGAAATAAAATCACTGCAGAAAATTGTGGCGGGGATGCAGTCGACGAAAGCAGCATTCTAAGGAGAACCGGAGGGTGGCCGAAGGCCATCCGCGGGCATGTCGGGCCCGGGGTAAGGAGCCGAGAGATGGAGCTTGACAAACGAAGAAAGAGCCCTTTCCTTTTGCTCCAGTGGCTTACTCTGCCCTTTTACTGGCCTCCGGCAGAACTTTTTTTTGCTAGTGCAGTAGAGTGTGCCCAGTTCTTTCCCTTGCCGTTCTATTGCCCCGCGGCGGGTTTCCAATGTAGTTGTGGCGCCGTTGATTAGCTTAGCCGACGTCAACTCTCTACGGCGATAGTAGGTATTTTTAGTGCGCCCAGCACGGCTGATGTCCTGCATCTGTCCTTTTGCGGTTGTCCGATGCGCTTGGTCTAATTTGATCCCCTGTCCAGCCCTCCGCTCGTTTGTTCGGGTTGACATTGAAGCTCGAAGTTACTTACAATATAATAGCTCCCTTATTTTGCCACCACCGCATGCATTGACTGCTCGATAATTTAAAAGTCGGCTAAACAAGGACTGTCACCCTTAATCAGCAGCGAACAGTCTTTTACCCTATCATTCACTATAGAACTATAAACATAAAAGAAAGTGAGGTGATGAATGCTGTGTGCTGTAGTTGTTACTAAATAAATGTTCAAATCAGATAACAAGTGAAAGCCGCCACTAAAGGATGCGATCTCAGGGTATATTCAATCATAGGCTCCCTCAACTTCGACTGTAGTATGTAGTATCACATACCGGATCCGATAGCGTTACATTGCACTCCGCAGTGACAACTTCGCCACTGTTCATGCTCAACCAATAATTTCAGTATCATGAGTTACAATTAGTTGACATTGAACCGTTTAACTGTTCATCGCGCCGCAGCACATCACATTTTCCGAGATCGAAAGATTGGTGACGACTGCATGCGCATCATGACAACGGAGCAGCACAACCAACACAAGCGCACTCGCCATGCTGCAGAAGGCCGCTACCACTTCCCATCGCAGTCTGGGAACTATATAAAATGCCTTCCTCAGACTCTTACGCTTTGCTTAGTCCCTGGGACAGGGACACTCGAATAGGGTGAGAAGTTTTGGTGTATAACCAATGGGGTTGCTTCGCTATTCAGTGGAACAAAGGTTTATTCTCACGTTGTTATAGTAGAACCCACAATAGTGGTACATGCATCGTATATATACACAATTTCAGTGGGCGTAGCCACGATAGGGCGACATTCCGGCCGCCGGTCGGTACCGTAAGAGTAAACCTAAAAGATGGTGCCGCACTCGAGCGCGGGAGATTAGATTCATGAGTGCCTACTTACGGTATTGCTAGGTTATGCCTGTGGATGTTATTCAATGGTGCTTATCTGATATGGCTCACCTAAGTATCTTAAGTCTTATCATTCAATTCAGGACCCATGTATTGTCTGATAATTTTGCTGACGTCAAGATATTTCTTGAAGCGTTCAAAGGGACAAAAATCTATTGTATAAGAACGATTTCTGCTGGTTGGATGCAGGTTCGGTGGAGTGCTTAAACGGAATTCAGTACAATCGCCCATAAGAAGGAGCACGTCCGTTACAGAAAGTTCATCCCGTAACCTCTATCCCGGAATAGGTGAATGTGGTGCGACATCTTGTATGCAATTTTTACTCGAATTCGACACTCTTCTGAGCTAGCCTAAGACTTTTGAAATCAAAGCGAATTCTTCCAAATTGAAATGAGCTTCCTGTACGTTAAACTAGAGGCTCTCCAAAAAAGTGAGAGTAATTTTTTGCTCAGGGAAAATTTTCATTGTAGTATAACCTACTTTGAAGTTTTAACTGATTTACCCAATAAGTGAACAAATTGTTTGAAATTTTATAAAAATTTTATTTTTATTATACACATATCCTCACTTTGATGGATCACGTAAGTGGCATCTACATCATCAATCAAACAAAAATTGTGGCGAACTTTTGAGTGCATGGCGCGATCTAGTCTTTTAGTGCACTATACGCTTGCTCCCTTGCTGCGCCTTAAGACAAATTTTAATTTATATTTTTTCCCTAAAAATAAAAATTTTATTAAATTATTACGCTTACTGGGGCAAGTGAAGTAAAAAAAATTCAAAGAAAGTTATGCTAAATTTTCCTTGAACAAAAATTATCCTAACCATCTCGGAGAGTCGGCAGTTTAACACGCTTGAAGGTAACTTCAATTTGGAAGAGTTGGCTTTGATTGCAAAAGTCTTTAAGTTCGTTTAGAAGAGTGTCTAATTTAATTTGAAAAGCGTTCAATTCCGACATGAAAATAAATAGTATATATGGTGGACAAATCTTGCCTTTGATCAGAACCAAAAGAAATGAAAGTTTAAGCATCCAAGAAAGGAAGCTTGGCGTTTGAAAAGGAGGAAAGAACGATGGCTTGTAATGCGGAACTACAACAATGGCCGAGTGAAATGTGAAACAAAATAGTGAGTCCACCCATCAACTATCTCATATTACCAATTGCCAAAAAAATTGCTAAGCACATTCAGCTTCCCTTAACACCGGGACAAATGAGAAGCCATGTAGGAATCACCTTGCTTAAGGATGAGATTTCTTAAACTGGAGATGACTTTGCATGCTGATTTTGTTGCCGAATGGTTCTTTGTTTTACAGCTGGATTTTGCTAGTTTGCACACTTTGGCAGTTCTTACATGCAGTTGTCACCGTACATTACTGCTTTTCAACGATTGTCTTATGCAGCGTAATAAACACAAACATAACTACCTTTAGAACATATTGAACTCCCATCGTCAATACTTAAGGTGCACATAAGGTGAGCACACACATTGTAAGTGTTCCGATTGGAACAAAGAAGCAGGTTTCCAGAAGTGTAAGTTTTGTTTGAAGAGTTTTCTTTCAGCTTCCCGCTCCAGAAAGTCTACATCGGGAGCCTCATTTTCGTCCTCCTCTCAACATTAAGGATTGTTCTCTGTGGGGTAAATATATCGGTAAGGTGAAGGTATATTAACCACATGTCTGTAGAGGTTTGGGTAAAATTTCTTTCAGACAATACCCGGACTGTTTCGATGTTTTGTTCATATCTTCAAAAATCACTTTTACAGTGGTGCTCAGAAAAAGGAACCATTCTAGTATCAATGCAGTGTTAATGAGAAAGGGTGGAACACTAATCTGACAACGTTTAAGGAAAGAATTGAGAACAAAATATGAGCGATAAGGAACAATGAGGAAGGACGTCTAAAACGCTCCAATGAGAACGATGAGGACGTGTTTTGCATGGCGTGTTAATTTAACTCTGTTTTTACGTAACTAAGCGGCTCCATGCCGTCGGCGGAGGCTTGGAGCCGATTAGCACCATGCTCCCGTGGTGCGGAAGTCATGAAGAGTTCTCATCGACTGCAAGTCGCTCTTCTCTTCATTTTATTTTTATTGTAACTCAACCAAGCCAGAGTCATTTTATACAACAATATGCGATATCTGATCGGTAAGTAATCAGGACAACTGCGAAAATAAAATCAGACGTTCATGCACTGGAGAATGATGGAACCGTAATCTGCAACTCAATACAGCCCGCAGTCAGAATCACATACATCACCACGAGGGGATGGTCTACCTGAAGACTACATAATCTCACATGCACACTGTACTCGAGTTATATGCCTGATTATGATGCTGATCATAGAACAGGAGAAGGAAATGTTCTAGACGCGAGATGTGTAGTTTTCAGAGTGTAAAGTACAGAGTGATGCAAGCTGACTGGATAGAATAAATAAACACCGTGAAATGTCGACTACAATCTGTGAAACACATGAAAACTCAAAGACGTAATCAAATTACACCAAAATACATCTGAAATGTGGTGGGCAAGAAGCCAGCGTTCTGGACCACATCGCGACGAATTTTGCCGTCAACCGGTAGCCATCATCGAGACTTTCGGACAACCGAAATGGCGAAATGGCGTTCAGCTTATTGATGGTCAGGCGACGAAACGCCTTCATCTGATGACAATAAACGCACTTGATGACCATGTCGTAATGAACTGATAGTGGCCCACACACAATAAACGCATATTCAGGACCGTAAACTCAAATAAATCAATAGCAGTTGTAGGCAAAATAGCATCTGAGCAGACCAGCATTTAAAAAAGAGATAGATGGACAATAGAAACACGAACTAAAAGCAAACGACTGCTCAACTGAAGGAATGTGAAGCTCAAGTGATTAACAAAAAATGACGCAAGAAGGTCTTCAAAAGCTACAGAACCGAGCGAACGTTCCAGTAAAGCTACTCCATAGCACGTGTTAGATATGGCCCTGAAAAACCGTTACACGTTACTGTTACACGTCTGACACATCTCACAAGTCTTGTTTTAAAAGCGGAGATTTTTTTTGTGGACACATTCTGCTTATCCCTTCTCAACGTAGTTCAAACTCTCACCTCTAAGCAGCTCTCTGTCGATGGTAAGCCTCTTCTTCAACGCTAGAGATTAGTCATTACTACGTTTTCACTACCTCATAGCGATGACCATGTTTTACAGCGTATTCAAAACTATGAGTTTCGAATGGGTCAGTTCTAACCAATAAAACTTCTACTCTCCTATTGTTAATATTTTCATGCATACAGGGTGTCTCAAGAAAATGTATACACTGCTTGAAAGGTGATAACTTTGCTCACAGTATAAGTACCGAAGAAGTGAAGAGTTCATAAGAAAGCTCAAGAACATAGAAATTTTCCGACATATGAGCGTTATGGATTGCGCCATGCCTGAATTCTTGAATTTTATACTCGATTGTTTTTCGCTTGAATACTTGTTATAATTTCTCCAAAATGTACGCATAGATTGATTTGTGCTATTCTTAAGCTTTAAAACTTAAAAACACTACGGCTTCTGAGAAATTTAGGGCATCCTAAAAATGTAAGCACTATTTGAAGGGCTCAAACATTGCTGCTAGGGAAGCTCTTGAAGATGATTGGGACTCATATGAAAGTATAGGGAAACGAAATTTCGGTGGCGTACAAATAGTCAAGATGGCGCCATGCACCCGCCTGAAACCTTGCATTTCAGACTAGATTGATTATTGACGAACCTCACGCATGATTCAATTTTGCGGCTATCTTTTCGCACTTCGAGTATCACTTCACAATACAATTCTGCTCTAAGGAAAGCTTAGAGCCGGTCATGACTCCTGTCATGGACTCAGATATGTAGAGAGCGTTATTAGAGCGAAAGCGATAAATTGTGCAATCAATAAACTCACATGTCACGTGTCTTTCATATGATTGTCAAGTTTTAAACGTTGAAAGATGCACAGCACAGACTAATGTGACCAATTAGTAACTAGATTATAACAAACATTCAGCTTATGCACAGTCAATCGAGTTTAAAATGCAAGGTTTCAGGCGAGGGCATAGCGCAATCTTGGATATTTGCATAGCATAGTAATCTCGGTACCATGTGTTTTCATATGAGTGTTAGGCGCTATTTATACTCCCGCCGCGCAGCGGCGCGTCAATTCGAGACGCGGCGCGGCCAGTCGCGCCGCGCCCGAATTTGACGCGCCGCTGCGCGATTGTAGTTAGAAAGGGAAGCGTCAGCGACGCGCGGCGACCAACTTCTACGTACTACGTTCCGTGCGCCATAAAGGACGACGGAGGAGACGGTCCATGAGTCACTGAAGAACTAAGACAGAAAGGATTCTGGCCGTTCAGGGGAATGCATCTGGCTAATGTTGATGGTGGGAATCCTGTGGGGAACGACGAATCCTCTCTTAAAGCTGGGGTTTAAGTCGTCTGCTCAACCTACGGTTGAAATTGGTGAGTGTGGTATTGAGCCGAGTCCCCTGCAATGCAAGTGGCACTAAACGACTCTTTATTTTGCAAACGTGCGGGTTCAAAAGTAAAATTGCTGGAAGGTGCTCATTGTCGAGAATCGCTCAGAATTATCTCTCGTATTGCCATTCCGTGGTCATTGTTCGCTGAACATATGTTTAGCGTAGTAGGTAAAACTTCGTGAGTGTCTACAGATCTCCATTCCCTTCCTAGGTTACGAAAGGTACGGGTGACCAAGGTAATGGTCACCGAAAACGGATGTCAGATTCGTGATCAGCACCCTAAATAACCCCACCCCCGGGAGAAGATTGGTCGAAAAAACCTTTTCGACCTCTGGAGTCCTGAAAGTGCAATAGTGCCACTATTTTGCAACATCTTCTTTGTTTTGTTAGTTGAGGAGCCAAAACAAGGAGGACATAGCAAAATTATTCATCTCGGTGGTGAATCTCCCACTCCACATCGAGTCTGCCGCAGCTGATCGCGCCGCGCCGCGTCCTTCCCTTCAGCGGCGCGATTCGCCGAATACCGTAACCCGAAATTCCGTCAAATGTGGTGTTTTGAGGCGGCGGAGTATGAATGCGATGCGGCGCCGCCGGGCGGCGCGAAAAATCGATAGCTATGTCAGCCATCACGCCGCGCCGCGCGGCGGCGCTAGTATAAAAGGCGCCTTAAACATCTTCAAAAGCTCCACTAGCAGCAATGTTAGAACCTTTCGAATAGTATCTGCATTTTTTAGGATACCCTGTCTTTTTCGCAAGCCGCAGTGTGTTTTTAAGTTTTAAACCTTAAAAGAGTCACAAATCAATCGATACGGCCACTTTGTATAGAAATTAAATATAGTATTCAAGCGAAAATCAATCAATCGAGTATAAAACGCGAAATTTCGGACGAGTGCATGGCGCATTCCATACTGTCCACATGTCTTAAGCTTTGATATAAGCTCTTAACTTATTCGGTACCTACATTGTGAGCAAACATTTCACCTTTCAAACAGTGTATACATTTTTTGTCTATACATCGCAGAAGAAAATTGCGGTAACTAGAATTCCTACACCTAGGCTTACGTCATAAATGCTAGCTTGAAAAACGTATGCCTTTCACTTTTAGAATTTCAGTAAGACGGTGGACAAGATCCAATAGCTTCTTCTACAGTTAGACACATTCAGTGCAACGCCCAGCCCTCACATCTCCGTCATTCTTTCGACAGCACGATTTGAGACGATAGAGAACTTCTCTTAGATTCACCGTAAAACGCCTGCTCGCCTTTCCAAAACCAAGAAGCAGGGCTCAAAGAAAGGATGAATAGAAAAAGTGAGAAATACTTACTAGGTCATACTAAAATCAGACTGCGACAATGATCCACGCGAGCTGCTGTCGTCCATGTCGGATACTGCAATTGGCTAATTCTTAAACGAAGTGTGAGCATTTGGGGCACTTCACATATCAGATAATTCTGTGGAAAATCACCTAATTAACTAACTGCGAAGATGTTGCTTTGTGTAGGTTATACAAAAAATACAAGCCACACCAGCTCTGAACTGTCTTCAAACGCATAAGGTATGTCATAGATAGCAGAATATTTAGCAGTAAGCCATTCAAACTGCTCGATTGGCGCGACTGTCCGATGTTCGAAATCGATGTTTATTGGCGGCTACGCTTAGGGCACAAGCTCTTGTTGCTGGAAACCCCATAGATGTGAACCTATTTTGATCATGTCTTTCATCTTAGATTCATTCGCAACAGACGTCTACCGTGTTGTGAAGCGATCGAGGATTCTCATAAGCCTAATCTTCCGACCATCACCATCTTTGCGACCTTACAACGACACGCCCGTGCGAGAATCAATGTGAAAGGAGGAATTGCATGATCTTCGAACGAAATAACAACATGTGCGAGATGAAAAGTGTGGCCTAGAAATAGAAATATGCAGTGAAGAATTTTAGATAGGGTAAACAGCGAGACTACTCTGGAAGAGAATGCATGAGCACTTCTGCGTAACCCTCAGAGCTACCTGAACAATCTATTTTTGAAGTACAGCAACCTGAGACACACGCGTGAGCTACCGTCGCAAATGCGGATTTTCAACCCCACAAAAATCTTGCAGACCCAATGGAGAGAAAGACCAAGGAAGCGTTAGAGTTAAAGAACATTGGGAGCCACCGATTAGAAATAGGAAGGAAACGAAGTATGCAATGAGTCTTATCAGTATGTAGGGGCAAGCGAGTGAACGCTGAAGACCATCGTGACATATAAATAACAAGTTACCGCTCGATCATATGTAAAGAGTTCGAGCACCGTGCACTTCATTTCCGACCGACAGTGTCCAAGACGATCTTTGCTCTTCCCTCTTTTATTCCGTCGTGTATCCCAGGTTCGTATTTCTCGCCGTTTTACTGTGTGTATGTGCTTTGTAGCATTCTTTTATTAAGACCTGAAGAAGGGCTTATGCCCGAAACGTAGTCACCAATAAGCATCGACCTCGAACTTTGAACAATCGCATCAGTCGAACAGACGAAATGACGCTCAGGGAGCCATCTATTTATTTTATCTTACTTAGTCAGGACATACGCAATTTTCAAGCACAAAAATTGTAAGGGAACATTAAAAGAAACAGCATAAAGTGCAGAGAATGTATCCATCAGTCATGTAACCAACACAACACAAGCAACACATTTTGCAACGTTCCTTGATAATTTATGTCCGATAAGCTTTCTACGAGACTGAGCAGGGAGCCTCCCTCGATTCTCATACTCGCCCAGCAGTAAGCTGACTTCTTCGAGGGTTCGATAGGTTAAGAAGTCCCATAAGCAAACAAATATCAAGTACATATCCAATAAGAGGTCAATTTAGAAAAGAATCGAAACCACAAAAAGCACGGCGCTTAGCGCTCCATGATGCCACACTCCATGACCAGTGATGCTATGATACTATGAGATGTAGATTTTGTGGTCACCAGCTCCTAAACCATCATTTCTATTTAACCCATTGACGACCGCGCGAGAAATTGCGTGTCTGCCGCGTGGGACCGCACGCTGGGACCGCGCCAACGCGGTGAATCTCATGAAATCACTACTTCACGATATTCCAAATGAAACTCCCTCTTAATGGTTTAGCCAAATATTGAAGAAGGCTAGAACAGGTCCGAAAGCAGGACGTAGAAGATGTATTTGCTGCTATAAGAACGTCTGCCAAGAAAAAAGGCGCAGGTTCGCCACGAATCGTGCAAAGAAGGTGACCACACGATGTAGCAAGTGTTTGAAGTATTTTAGTCTGGATTGTCTTCAAAATTTTTACAAGAAATGTTACTAGTTCTTTTGTGCATAACTATTTTTGTAAAAGGTGAGGAGTTAGTGAATAGTATCGATTTTTGTGAAGCTTGATAGTGTGTGCTGTTAATTATTTATTTTATCAATGCTTAGAAGTAAATGACTCCCGGACTACTGTGCAGATAGCATTGGTAGGACCCAACATATCTAATGAATACTAGTAAACGATGAAAAAGCGAGAAATGAGCCGCAGCGAACCTGTTTTATAACCGCGGGCCAAAATCGGCCCGCGCGGTCCCCCGCGACAGAAAAAGTGACCCAAAATCAACCCGCGCGATCGTCAATGGGTTAAGTAGTCTACATCCTTGCCAAAAGACCATGCCATCAACAAAAGAAAACGCGCTCAAAAACTAGGCGGGGACGCAGCATATATTTATGTGCTTTCTCGACAAATTATAACGTGATTTCCCCACTCATTCGGAAATCACACCATGGCTGTACTGAATACCGACCTCTGCACTTTTGATGCTGAAACTAGATTGATTACGCTTGAACCATTATTAGGTCAATCCGACATTTTTATTGTTCTCTATCCCCATCGAAGTGCGCAATGATAACTTATATTCCACTTACGGTTCTGCTTTTGCTAGTTATTGAAACTGTAGAAGGGGTTTTTGATCGCTGGAGCGCTCCTTTTGTAACTTAACCAAATTTTCGACGTAGTTACGAGTAAATAGAACACCGGTGTGTTCTAATTGAAAAGACGATCGGTGCAATTCACTTTGTAGTAATAATGTAAATGTAAGTAAATGCAGAACGAACATGTGTATTGCAACGAACAAGATACAACGTAGTAGAAGAAATAAAATAAAGCACTTTAACATGTACTGAATGCCAATCTCACCATTTCCATCAGCGTGACGAGAGGAGTGCTGAGGTACACAAGGGGGTCCCATCAGATCAGGTCGGATAAGAGAAGTCATAGAGTCCATCTTCGTCGAAAACCTCGACACAGCTACTTCGATACTCCTATAAAAGCTTTCACTCGTCACTTTGTTACACACTCATAAAAATGATAGCGTTCCCACAAAACCTTTATATTTTTAGCCTGTTTACCCAGACCAAATAAGGGTGCAAGACTGTGATTTGTTAAACTTCATAATTCAACTGCGACTTCCTAACAGATCGCTCTAGCTGACCCAGGGAGAAGGAAGACGGCATACATCTTGTCGCCTTCAGGTATGCGCTGGCTACCCTATGAGGAAAGAGCGCCACCTTCAGCCCACTCCTAGGCCGCTTGATAAGAATCTTCTCGGACTCCCCCTTTGTTTGAGAAACACACAGAGTAAAGAATTTGGAGCCTCCGAAGCGCGAATAGCGGATTAACTTATAGGCCCGACAGATATCAAAGAATTTCCCGCGAGAAGCCAATGTGTGAAGACCCAGGAATTTGTTCCTTATCGATGCTTTAGGTACCTTAGCGTGAAGGAGTCCGCCAATGCGAATAGGAACCTTACGAGTGTAGCTATACTGTACCTTTTCCATAAGGTTTATACGGGTTTTTCTACTAGGAGAGAAAACCGTAGTGACTGACTTCACCAGCGATCGAACTTAAGTCTTATAAGCCCTAAGCAATACACTGACGTGAAGATGTGAAGACAATGCGCAAAAGTAGCGGGAGCGACACCGCAAATCGTACGTTCTGAAGCTGTTCATACAAAAACTACATGAATCCGCCGTTGAAGTTCTACTAGTCCTTCTTCAAATTCCTTATGCATCTAATCAAGGAATATATATTCATACATCCGTTGAGGATCATCGATGAAAAATATCGTGATCGGGATAACGCCGAGAAAGCTAATAGTGAATGAAAATGAGTAGTCCAAACCCCGAACTGAACGGATTCTCTATATTTTTTTTGGCGGAGATGTGCTGTGAAGGCCCTTACATTCATTGAAACGGTTACGAATAGATGCAGCGTCACTTAGGAAAACCGAGAGTTCAAAACGGTAGAAACACGCGGGTAGCACTACTATCTTCAGCAAATCGTCATAAGGTAAATGAAGCTTACCTTGACATTTCGTTTTTCTCCTTACGGAGCGTGCTAATGACATCTTCTAGCTGTCGAATTTGAGCAGCTTCTGAAAACATCACTACGAGACCAGGTATGGAAAAAATACAGGGCATAAGTCACGTAGTACGGAATAGGAACCTGTAAGTATTCATAACCTCGCTGAAGTAAGAAGTCCGTTTTATTAAACTATCGACTATTGATCACTTATCTTTTTCTTCCAGTATTTACCCAGTTCTTTAATGCAGTGCTACCCTCTACAAATAAAATAGCCACACAAATGCATCTCATTAATGCATTGCGTGTAACGCATCAAAAGATGATTATAAGGGCAGTTGCGGGCTAGGCGGCTACCTGTTCTCTTTCAATGTGGTTTGGCCGATTCGCTCACAAATTAATACTCTCAAGGGCTTTTCTTACCAAAAACCAAGATGATGCACCTGGGGCTCAATCCTGACCGGCCAGCTTTTTTCCTCGATGGGCACGAGCTATCGGTTGTTATTGAGGTCACTGATTTGGGATTCTCCAATAAGCTTGAGTTTGATAGTCGCTGTAATAACATTGTGAACAAGGCCTACGCGCAGTTGTACAAGCTCTTTCGCTCCTTATACACCAAAAATTTCAAGGTCCTACTCAAGGCGTACACAACTTATATTAGACCCATCTTGGAATATGGTACCACCATATTTAATCCAAAGAAAAAGCTGATTAACCAGCCGGAAGGAGTACAATTTAGTTTCACAAGGAAAAGGGCTTGTAGGGCATCAAACCTAGTTCGTCTTTGGCTATACGACGCACTGAAGAGGGGCTGACACCGATGTCTCGAGCGATTTTCCTCATGGAAGTCTTCGGATTTCGGTCAACTCGCTTCTTGATGATTTTCCTATTCGGGACGTGTTGACGGTGCGCTTACGTCCTCGACCTGGACGGTCGCCTTCATGGCCCAGCTTCTTGTACCGAATTATTGCTTTGGAAGCAGTCGTTTGAGCGACACCGAACAAAAGAACGACGTCACTTTGACGCATTCCTCGACGATGGAGTTCCGAAATTGCGGCTCTTCGGTTTAACATTATGTAGAACACGGTTGATGGCTCAAAATTGAACTCGGAGGAAACTGACCGGTACAAAAAGATGCGCCGAAACAACTGGCGCAATTGCTGCGTTTGCACAGGAAAACACCAAACTCTCAACCCGTTATTTTGGCGCACCCTGTACTAAGAACTGGCAGTTTTGACTATAGAAGCATACCCGGTGGTACTTAACGTAATGTATTCTTAGGGCTACCAACTCTGGAATGCAGAAGAAAAACCATGGATGTAGCAATGTTACGAAAAATTTGACTGGTCGTGTTCGCCTCAGTGGTTCTTTCTTCATCATGTGTAATTCCTCTACCAGAGGAGAGATCCAAAAGATCTTTCTACCCCTGGCCAAGACATCAGTGAGAACGGCTTTCCTCATTCACAGGGCAGGAGCAGAATACCAAAGGCTGTGGAAGCGGGGTTCTTCACGCATTTAGTCTATTCATGAGATTCCGCATATCTAGCTCTTATTTTTATCCTACCATTGCTTTTTAGTTTAATTCTAATGTTATAGTAAATGCTGTTGTTGTTTAGTCTTCTTTCTTGGTTCTGTGGTACACTATTATTTCCCTTATTTACTTTAACATGTGAATGTAACATGTAATAAATATCAATATCAAAGGGCTTGAACACTCATTCGTAAAATACACACATCTGTTGTATTGTCACTTTCTATTTTTCGAGTGATAACGTCACCGTTAATTGCGCATACTATTTCGAAGGAAACTGAGGTAAAGAAAACAAATCCAACTCACTATTCGAGTCCCTCTCCCTCATCTCACCCAGCTGGTGCTCTACACGTCTCAGGTGCGAACGTAGCCTAGCCACTTCATTACCACTGCGGTTTCCGCAATCAAACGGTGGGGCACGATCGTTGCTTTCACTGTAAGACCAATTATTAGAAACTTGTAGACGACAACATACTCATCAAATGGAAGGAGAGCTAAGCGAACCCCTGATTGATCAAAGAGCCAACGACTTCATCATCGGGCTCGATGAAGCCATTTAGATAGGCCTTCTGAAGACTCGCTTGCATCTTCCTAAAGTACGATTACCGAAAAATAGAACATTCTCGAAAAAATAAGGAAAAGCACCTTTTTTCCTGATTAAGTTGATCCATTTGCTTTCCAAGAGTGTTAAACAGCAGCTCCTGCTCGTGCTCAAGAGCGTTTTCCTGGTCAATTTTCTCCTTACGCATCCGATCCATATTCTAAATATGAGACAAACTAAAAAGGGATTCAGAAAACCATCTGATATAAATTCCTTGACGACATGGCAATTAGAAATGAGAAGAAAAAGAACTGGAGCCGTGCTTCTAGCATATTAGTATAACCAATCCGGAACCTCTTTACCTTGCGGCCTGCAGCCATCTCGCTCTCCATGCGACGAATTGTGGTGAGAAGGCTGTCAATGACAGTGGCCTGTTCACTTTTTACATTTCCTTCCAGCACATCACGTTCGGACTGCAGCTAAAAAACTACCAGTAAATTGTGGAAATTGACAACATCACTTGAATAATTAAAAAGAAAACGGCGAGCGTGCACATCCCTCCAGAGAAAAAAACAGTTTAATTATGGAGATAGATATGGAACTTATACCATGCTACAAGCCTAGAAGCACGAGATAATGCTACGCGGCGTCCGTGGGAGCCGACGCGCACTCTCAAAGCCCGGAAGTGTAAGAAGTATGGAAGGGCCCCTGATGCAAGGGTGGCATCGGGGAGGGGGGGGGGGGGGTGGGGAAACTGTGTTAGTCCAAAAGTCCCGTAGCGTACGCAATACCCGCTGGGCAACGTTGAATGTGTGTAGATTGTCTGGTCGCTCCCATGAATTGGCAGAGGCACTAGAGCGAAGAAGTATTGACTTCTATGTGGTGCAGGGACGAGGTGGTCCTGTAGCAACTCAAGGGCCATAGATCGACGTTATAAGGCTGTTCGTATTTCGCCGCGCCAACATGCCCGTTAGGGTCGCAGGTGACCCTAATAACGGGCATGTTAGCGCTGCGAAATATGAATACGGTTGCCAAGGTGGTTTCGGTTTTGCTTCACGCTGATGGTGAGCGTATCCTCGAGCATGCGGAGTTGTACGACCTCACCATCATGAACACCAGGTTCCGGAAAGGTCATTTTATCTCATTCTACAGCGGGAATACTAAAACGCAGATCGACTATGTCCTCGTGCGAAATCGTGACAAAGGGCATGCCACAGACGCGAAGGTGAAGCCGTATGAAACGGTCGCCACACAACAACGCCCCGATCTGAACTGTGAAGATCGCACCACCAATGCAACAAGCTATGCAGAATAAGATGAAATTTGCGTGTAACTCTTTACATGAGAGTATTCTGTCCCCTCGAAAAAATAAAAGATCACAAACTAATTTCTCTGTAAGCGGCCGTGTTTGCTTCGATTTCAAAATGTCGCTCTGACAGTGACTCATCTTCTTAGCTTGGAACTTTTTTCTCTATCTCTAAACAAGTAACAAACCTGTTTGATTTTCCTCATCAGATCGTTCGTCAGAAACTCCTCTTCCTGCTCGTATTTTTGAGCCAAAGTCTCTTTGTCATTCTTCAACTTTTGTATCCTAAACAGCATTAGATCAGAACCATATCGAAAACAGCTTTAGAGTACCATACAGTACAAGTTCCCGGTCGAAATCAAATGAAATTTCAACAACCCTGGGTGAGTAATTCTTTCGCAAAACGCAAATTTTGCTAATTGACTACTAAACAAAAATTTGGAGCTTTAATGTGAAATGAGGACCACATTGTAAGTCTTTCATAGAGGTACGAATTATGAAAATAAGTTAAAACCCACACGTACAAAACAATAAATGTGATACCCAAAAAGTCAAAGAAAATAGAGAATTTGTTCTGCAAGCTATAGTGGAGGAGACCATCTTCTCGGACGGAAATAATGCCAGAAAGTCAACTTGCAGCCCATCTGTGTAGAACAAGTAGCACCAGCATAAACTCCAAACCTCCAATGCTTAAGGAACGTTTCTATCCTCCCTATTCTATTCAGACCACCTCTTGCTCATAATTGTTTGCTCTTGTCGAACTCACTCCATACGGAATAATTGAAGTTCTAACAGAAAGCGTCTGGAAAATTTTATTCGTTGACCAAAAACAAACATGCATTCAAATGCGGTCGCGCGAAACACGTCGACACACCTAATACAATGTCACGCGCATC
Source organism: Heligmosomoides polygyrus bakeri (assembly GCA_947359475.1). Lineage (NCBI taxonomy): Eukaryota > Metazoa > Nematoda > Chromadorea > Rhabditida > Heligmosomidae > Heligmosomoides > Heligmosomoides polygyrus. The sequence continues at coordinate 25,089,763 of OX375870.1, forward strand.
GCTCGTGACTACGAACGAAAGGCGGTTAGGAACGAACGGAAGAATAGTTCTGTTAACGAAACAAAGTTTGCATCTAGACATTTTCCAACCTCTGTGTCAAATGGAAATTGAGCAGTTGTCTCCTAGTCACCTAATATCGGGAGTAGCGTTATATCCAACGCGTCTTAAGCGGAGTTGGGCTATATACGTGTGAAGGCCGTTTTCCGAAAACACCGAGGTTAAAACAGGGGCTACGTCTTATCCGGAGGCACTATACCGGTAAGGAACGGCAAATGCGGCACTGAGCTGTGGAAAAATGAAAATGGATGAACAAAGAGGAAAACAGTAGCGAAACTCAGCTGACTCCTTAAATGAGCAAAAAACCTTTATAAATATTACCTTTTTAGCAGTATATTCGAAATGTACTCCTCCTCTTGTTCCGCCTTTGCATAGATTTTCACATATGTCTCCTTAATTTGTTTATTCACACTAAGAAGATTGTCGTAGCTCTTCTGCATTTCCCGAATTTGACGCTGAAACAAAAAACATTAGTTTGGAAACAAAGAACTAATATAAAGCTCTACTTCACTCCTGGACATACTAATCACCAAAACGCCGTAACCACTTAAGAACCAAACCCTCGAGACTAGTGAAGAAATGACCAGCGGCCTCGCCGAAAAACACACCCTTTAGCCTGGACCTATAAAAAATATATAAAATTAAGGCGCAAGAAGCGAACGGTTGGATGAGCAGTAGATAAATGTGTTTGTCTTCTTTTTCTCGTGGAGTTTTCTAGTAAGGGTTGGGTTGCATAGTTATCCTTGTTGTAAAAATCAGCGCTCAAACAAATATGGTAGTTGGTCACAGTTCAACTTCAAAGTGGTAGCCATTCGGTAAACATAAAACGGAAACTTCCGATTTTTCCATCCTTGAAGATTCGTCATTGTAAGTTGTTAATGCAAGGATTGTGTTGTGTGTTGAACATCACACTCACTTTCATTCATTTGTCTACATCAAGAAAACAAAAAAAAAATTCATCACTGGTAAAACGCAACTACTTTTGTGTCCTTCCAAAGACAATGGGACTCAAATAATAGAGAATTAATATAAATTACAGTTATGCCCGAATCAAATATTCGGATAATTTTCATTCGAATTTGAATATTCGAGAAATCGCATTTTTCGAATGTAGTTGAAAACGGATACTCAAGAACTCGCTTTTTTCGGATGTATTCAAATTCGCATATTCAAGAAACCGCTTTCTCGATGTTTTTTTGTGTGCTCGAATTCAAATATTTGGAAAGATCACATCTTTCGAATTCGATTGATCGAAAACTTCCATTGTTCCAAACCATTCCATTATCCGAAAATGTCATGAGAGCATAACCACTCGTACACATGTGGCGCCAAAAGTACACAGTACGTTTTAAAATTCCCTATACAGCACCACTACTGTCTTGTTATGGTACAGCGCTTTTATAAATAACTGCGCCGTGGTGCAATGCTACATTACGAAGTACATGAACTTCTCGGACAACGGCTAATACACACGTAGATACTGCACAATAAAAGTCATCGTGTAACAGAATGTCATTTCCGAAGCGTAATGAATTGACACAAACCCGAAGTTTCTACGATAAACGCTTCAGTACGACCTCAAGTATTCATGCTGCATAAACGTCCCAAGCCAAAAGTCCGAAAACATTCCTTCCTAGGCTTCGATAAACATCGATGTTTGAACGATGAGAATGACAATCGCACCTCTTGCTTGCGACATCTCTTCAGGAGTTCTATAGCTTCTATGTAGAGAAGCTGCTTCGAGTCGTCATCCTTACTCATCTCACGGTTGGCATTCTGGGCGACAACAGGAGTATCACGATTCTCCGCCGATCCAAATCGTCGCTGAGCCTACAAGAAACTGACGATGGTGCACATACAACAAAATGGCAGATGGAAATGCTAACAACAAATACAGTCTTAATGGATCGCGATGACTCACGACAATCATTTGGTACAACTCCGGATACTTGTTTTTCACTTCCAGATCACGACTCAGCTCCACCATATCCATTCTGCTGATGGTAGAGCGGCGACTTGTCTCACCACTGTCCGATATGCCGTAACCCTTAACGAGTTGTGATTAGATATGCGGCCGGCACAAGATCTGTGATGACTAGGTGTGAGCACGTATGATAACACGGAGCAGTGAATATGAACAACGTGCTTCTGCTTCTCTCTCCCCCATCTCTATCTCTCTATCTCCCTCGCTGAAAGCATGTGATCGACATGCCGTTGTCAAACAAATCCAACACGATCCATGTCCATTCCTTTAGTTTTGCATGCACTGATATCGACATGCAGTGTTGCAGGCGTTTAATCAATAATCTGTTCTCTTGACTGGACTTTAGAACACTGACGGCGCACCGGTATGTTTACACGCGTTTGAAGAATCTCCGTTGGCATGCAACGGACGTTTGGAACGCTGACAGGGAGAGAATGAGTCAATCGACGACGAACAAGAGGCAAATGGCACATGTGCTGATGACTTTATGGATTCGAATAAAGTCCATTTAGAAGGGCACTGCCGAAGCTCTTCAATGTAGCTAACGAGGAAGAACATAAAACTCATTCACTGTCCCGAAAAACGCCTAAGGATGTTCATAACGCCTGAAGGTTGCTGTTTCGACTTGTCATATTTGTAGCGCAGAAATAAGCATGATGGTTTACTACGATCCAGATAATCGATGGCTGGCCGAAGCACTATATAGGACTCCTTGTAAATCGATAATACACATCGCACTCCGATGGAAAGAATAATACACCTAAACTGACCCTTTAAGTAATTGTTTTCCAGTTGAATTGGGTGAGTTTGAGCAGCAACTCTGTGCAAGACAAAAATTTTGAAATTGAACTGAAAGTTTGGAACTCCAAAGACACATGTCTGATCGTGCATATGAAAACTTGAGCCGTGATGAATGCATGGTACACACTTCTTTCTGTGAAGTTTTTTGCTTCTGTGCCAACGAGGTTGGTAGCTGGAAGACTTTATTTCAGGCCTGACCTTTCCACCGTATCGTCCTCTTCAAAGACTTAAAGTAAGGTCGCTGCTTCACAGTAAACATCAATACCGGGGTTTCAAAATAAGAGTACATGGAGACACTTGTTTCTGCCTAGATTATGCCTACCTTATGTACTCATTAGAAAAGCTCAAAGGTATGGGAAACACCTCTGAGTGTAATGCAACTTTTTGAGCTTCAAAAGGATAGATACTGACCTTATTGGAACCGTATAAAGGAGCTACACTCATAATCAACTGGTATTACATTACGTAATGCAAAAAGTCCCAGTCTAACAAACTTTTCAGCAGAAGCAAAAAATCAAACTATATTTTATTCGTAATTTACAAACCAGCTGTTCGAAAAACTGAGATATTAAAGATGATGAGTAAAAACTGAAGAGTTGAACTCTGTCTGTCTGCTGTGGATTTAATTCGACTCAATTCAATTTAATGTTGGTACGTTCGACACGAGAATGAAGAGCGCGTTCGAGCGCAATATAAAATAACATATCATTCTGGGAGGACAGTATGGTCCCCTTTTACTGCAGGACTATTGCCAAATTTTATTAGAAGCAGTGCGTAGATGATTGCCGAAAAGAGTGTTGGTCATGAAATTAGTCTCTTAGGCTCTATACAACACTACTTAAAATTATTTTGGCACAAGAGCAAAATTAAGTCAAAACCCTGTTTGGCACAACTGCTGCCTACAATTGTATTTTAGCATGTTTTCGGCTTTGACATCGCCGACCGCAGATATTAGAATCAGCATTTGATAAATGTTCGCTAACGCAAAGAATATTGCTAACCACGGCAAATAACAGAATTATACAAATCAACCAGCACTAGTTGCCAATGTAACACGATGTTCATTTAGGGCGCGGTCGATCCTTCAAACTCATGTCATTTTACTGAACTGTATATAGTTTGTCTTAGTATACTTAAGATAAAGGGATTAAACTGATGACTTGAACTCATGACATTTGTCCTATTTTCTATCTATATAGCGTCGTTTTCTACACGCATATTCGCCCAAATAGTTGGGGTTTCTCAACGACATGGGAAATTCAAGCTGTTAATCGTGGACGTTACACCTCACGCATTCCTTGCACCTATCCCGCTGTATGTGTGTGGTAGCGCAGTCAGAGGAACGCCGGCTGTGGTCTGCGCCCCGAATCAAGGTTCTTGGTTTGCGTTCCATTCAGACCAACGAAGTCCTCCATCACTTCATGGTCAGTGAATTGGTACAAGGATTGTTTAAGTAAAATAAAACACTAACTTGTCAATCAGCTGTCCACCTGCAAACCATTGTGGAAACCAAATACGCATTCAAACGGTTTCCACGACATGAAATAGAAGAAGAACGCGCGGCGCACTTAAACAGGTATCAACTGACACCCTCGTTTAACCCTTTTTAATTCAACTGACCCTCTCTTTCGCTATTTTCGCGGCCTTTGTTTGACTGCCTAAATTCGTATTCTTGGAAAACGAAGGCTAGTGTAAAGGTGGTGCTTGGTCTATTGTGATGGAAGAAAGAGCGACAGAAGACCTTGAGGATTTACCACAGTAGTCGCAACAGAATGTGGCAAATATCCGAAGAAATATTAGAAATTTGGTGGCAATACGATATTGCGTCGCCAGAGCGTACCAGGCGTGTCAATTACCAAAAGCGAACTTCGCTACTGGTCATCGACTAACTCTGGGTGGTAGCGATCACTACTCGCCAGGGTTGGAATCATGTGCCTCTGAAGACGACGACAGGGTCGAAACGTCAGGCCATAAATAAAGATTCCACCTACAAATCTCGTTGGCAAAGAACAAACAAGACGTATGTAACAACAATGCCGAGGTTTCAAGATGAGAAAACTTGGAATTCAGTTAATTGCCTTCTTGTTACTTAGATTTTATCATCTGCCCCTTCCCCCATCGGAATGACGAACAAAATTAGCTTTGTAGGATTTACGGGCCCCAAAAAGCTAGAAAAAGCAATAGTCGTTTCGATTTTTTGAGTTCAACACATTCAAAGAATCTCAAATTTACCGCAGTACAGAGACCTCTTTAGAACGGTTTCGCAATGGAGACAGGCACTGATCATGATAAATTGAATCAATAGAAAGAGTGCTTCTTATCTCTGCAGTTAATCCTAAAATAGATCATAGGCACCTCGCAGACGGCAACCTTAAGTGGTTTTTCTTTTGGACTTCTCTTGTATGTGAACAAGGTGATGCGGGTCATTTTAAAAGCTTCGAAAAACGGTAAGACCTAATGTTCCGCGATTCAAAAAGATGACTTCGCTACGGTAAAGTGGATAAATTTGCGGCACTCCATCCAATTTTTGATTATCTTACTATAGTGCTGGGCTAGCACAAAACCCGCTAAGAATAAATATTCATCTAATTTTGCTACGAAAACGACCTCCCGAAAATGAAGTGTAGATATTGCTAATGTTTCTGCAATGTGCACTAATGTGGAGTGATTAATAAACATTTTTTACCTCTAAATAGAAAGAAAAACTACTCACAGGTCTACTGTCATTTTGGAAGCCCTAACTCCGTCAAACCAGTGTTTCATTTTCCTAAAAGTCTCGATCTCCACGTACCGCCTTTTGATGTCATGAAATATCATGACATAATTTCTTCAAATTTCCAGCCACAAGAACTGCTTCACACATGCGGACTACATGTATGACGCGCGCTCTACGCATCTAACGACTTCTCGAAATACTTATGTTAAAGATCACGACCCTCAACTCTTCATGTGGCAATCAACGACGAGTGCTGTGTGAAATCTACAGAAGCAGTGTTATATGTTGTAATTATTTGACTAACCTTTCCTTACTATCCTTACCCGGGCTCATACGATATAAAACATAATCAACTCTTAGGTTTTTCGTAAAACACAGTCTCACAAGGGGAGCCCATGAACTTACACCAAAGATTCTCAACGGGACCTATATGGTCTTGCAGGGCATCGGACGAGGATCACAGAACTGTGTTTCGTTTTTGCTACGGGCTACTGCGTGGTTGGAAAATGGCAAAAAATGGTACCGCTTCAGGGCGGGCTGATAAGGCAAAAGTGACACCTGGAATGGCCCTGTCGTGCTCAGAACTTAACCTACAAAACATTCAAATTAAGGTTTGATTATAGTAATATGATAGTTAACGACGTTCCCTAGACGACGCTGCAGTGTACATTCAACTGATTCATTCGCGACGGCCTCGGCAGCGAGTGGGTGGCCGAGTGGATAGCAAGGCGGACTTGCGGGAGGGGGGTCGACGGTTCGATTTCGATGTTGGGGTTTCTGCTTCCCTAGGTGGACTGTTAGCGTCTTTACAAATGAAAATTACATTTTAGCTTGGGTAGAGTATCTTCTTCGCGTACTAACCCCGCTTTCAACCTGTTGTCAGATGTAGATGCTGGTTTCCTGTGTGGAGCGAGATCGCGCGTCCACTAAACACTGCTTGTCTCGGTGAGGAAGGTTCCGTTAGATGCTGTCCTCATAAGACCTCTTTGGTATGTTCTCAGTTACTTTTGGAAGTGTTTCTCACTCTCACAACATTTGTGAACACGATCGACAAGTATTGATTTGACCCTTCATCGAGACACACTCATTGCTCTTCGAATTTCGATGGGTCGGGGCATTGCAGATAGGAGCACTTGTCGAAAAAGATTTTTCGACCCAAATTCATCTATAGGATTATCTGGGATGCAGATCACCAATCTGGCAGCCATTTTCGTTGAAACGATGGATTGCAGAAGGTTACGATGGATATATGTGTAAATAACGGGGTGTACGCAGAATAACCGGCACTGCTGCCTGCCTTTGACGACTGTAGAGGTCGAGGAGGGGACGAAAGAAAAAATTTCGCCCAAACATCACCCACGAGGTTATTTGGGGTGCTGATCACGGATATGATACCTGTTTTTAAAATTTTGGTACACTACGGCAGGTTGCGGTAGATATGAGTGGGTAGAGGTGTCTACGTTCGTGGGATCGCTTCTTTTCCAGTGGGGTCAGACTTATTTTCCAACCTTCGACATCAACCTATGATGGAAAGTAGTGCAAGCAAATTGATAATTTAGAAAAAGAGTGACAGATTGGTGGTCAGCAGTTTGAATAATTCCCATAGACGAAGTCTGGGCGTAATCGATAGTCATGACTTCGTCACCCTTATTCACCACTACCCAATAATACGGTACCCTACCGCAGCCAAGATGTCCTCTTCAGTTGCAAAAAGTAGACCACAGAGCAAATCCCGTAACCTTCATCGGAATCGAACCCTAAACCCCCTTCCCGCAAGTTCGCATCGCATAGACTCATCCATTCAGTCGCTACCGCCACCGTTGCAAATGAATCACTTGAATGTACCGTGCAGCTTCGTCCAAGAAACGTCGTAAATTATTATATTACTATAATCTAACTTTAACTTGAGCTTGAAACGTTTTGTAGGTTAAGTTTTGAGCACGACAGGGCCATCCCAGGTGCCACTTATCCTCTGAAGTGATACCATTTTTTTGCCATTTTCGGACCACCCAGTGGCCCGTAGCAAAAACGAAACACAGTTCTGTGATCCTTGTTCGATGCTCCTACAAGACCATATAGGTCTCTTTGAGAATCTTTGGAGGAAGTTCATGGGCTTCCATTGTCGGAATATTTTTAAAAAAAACCTTGGTACAATAGTTACCTCGTCGCTCTCAATGGGAGGATCGCCACATTCGGATGTTCGAGAAGAGATGAGCATAGGTGATGCCGCGACCGATTCGGGGCTGTAAATAAAAACAAGCATAAAAAATCTGAGAATGGTATGACTAGATTTTAACGAAGACAAAAGAACTGATTAGTCCTGCTCAAACAGACACCATTGCTGGTAGTTCATATGGCATAATCGGAGTATCGCAAACGAAATGGAATTAGCTCCTTGAGCGGCTGAGAGTACAACAGCTCACACAGCAATGTCTTTAAAACACTGGCTTTGACTTGATGTTAGGAATCTTAGACACAGTTTCCTGTTAATTCTCTGGATTTGTCACTTCGAATGCAAAGTGAAAGGGATAGAAAAGGCAATTATGAATATGTTAATAAAACTTGCTAAATGCACCTTCTAAGCGAGCTCCGGTCGGATAAATTTCGCGTTGTTTACTCCTAGCGCGCCTAACAGCAACAGCGGCGGTGCAGTGGTTACGTTCTCGCCTCGGACTAGCGCGGTTATAGATTCGACTCCTGCTAATGCCGGCGTTTTTTTCATTTTGCGATTTATCGTCAGCGCGGTCCTTCATCCTCATGCCCAACGCATTTTGAAGAAACACTTGGCAACAAATATCATTTACGTTTTGGGTGGGATCTCCTGATTGGTATAAAGGTAACGAATTTTGATTTCTTTGTAAAGTGAACCAAGCACTGGTGCCAAATTCGCGATCAGCACTGCAATTAACCCTCGTCCAAAAAGTTTCGGTGAAATACTTCAAATCCACCACTCTTCCTTATTCATGCATACCTTAACCTGACATAGATTAAAAAATCAGAATCCGACGTCAAATTCTGATCAGCACCCCTAGGCGAAGAAAAAGTTTTCTTTGGACCTCGGTAATTTTGAAATAAATGTGGCTTTTCGCATTTTTTGATTTTCGACCACGTGTCAAGATGTAGATATGTGTCGTAGATAACAAATTTTATTTTTCTCATGAACTGAGTCAAAAACGTACAAACCAACTGGTAAGGACAGCCATCGATGTAGCAAACTTATTCAACAATGATGGAAGAATGTGAAAAGTGCAAGCGAAATATACTGCTCAAAAGCTGAACAACTATGTATCACTCCGCTCAATCTTTGTGCACGGGGCTTTCTTTTTGGGGGTGCTGGTCATGAATCTCGAATCAACTCTTGGTTTACTTCACGAAAATCAAAATTCGTTACCTTTCTACCATCAAAGAGATCTCGAAACGTAAACGACAGTTGTTTCCAAGGGTTTCTTCAAAAATGTGTTGGACATGAGGATATAGGGTCGCACTAACGATGAATCGCAAAAATTCAAAAACGCCGCAGTGGCGAGAACCGAATCCATGATGTGATCTCTGCAGAATGAGAACGTTACCACTGCGCTGTAGCTGCCAGACGAGCTAAGAGCGCGCTACATGAAGTCAACTACGCGAAATTAAACCAGCCAGAACCTGCTTGTGAGGTTCGCTTTGGAAATTGGGCTTAGCAGGAAACTACCTCAACGGTAGGTCGGAACGGCCCAAGTGTTGTATATGGGCAGAATCGCCTCTCTCTGAGAAACAACAAAACGTAAATATTTCGACCCCAATACAACTCTGCACAGAGTTAGGGACGACGGAAGTTGGTCCGTTAGCCCTATGCCTGGAGGCGGAGGGCGGGCTCAAGTTGGCTGGAAACAGCGATGACGAGTGAGCGATGGTGGCGCAGTGCGTAAAGGGGCGGCGTAATCCCCATAATCGCCGTTTCCAGCCAACTTGAGCTCGCCCTCCGCGTGCAGGCATATGGCTAACACCGCCAACGGCCCAACTTCTGACGTCCCTAACTTTGCGCAGAGTTCTATTGGGGTCGAGACATTTGCATTTTTTTGTTTCCCAGAGAGAGGCGATTCTGCCCATATACAACATTTGGGCCGTTCCGACCTACCGTTGAGATAGTTTCCTGGTTATATGTTTGTAAGCGTTTCATGGAGAGCAATTACCGTTGAGCACGCCACTTCCATAAGTACTTGTAGTAAATGAAAATTAAAGTCGCAGTCTTTTACAATTGTGATGAATTGTCCATATTCTTGCAGAAATATTGCTTGCATCGTCGACAGCGCTTGATTTCTGAAGCGTGACTGCGTTCCATTGACATTTCTCATCGCGTTAAGATGGCTTTGGGGATATTGATAGCCGGTAGCACTCATATCTCACAGGCATAAGTCCCGTAAGCTCCAAGGTAAGGGTTTGAATCCGCTCACTACCGTTCATCCCTTCGCTTTGTATGCCTATATCGGCAAAAGTAATTAGATTCACTCAAGACACTGCTGGATTTCCGCCAGAGCGGTGAAAAGGTGAACTGTGTGCAGTCCATCTTGTCTATGAACCGAGTGGTTGGAGAAATGAACCTTGCAAAGGATCCGTGGGAAAATCATGTACATATGTTAAAGGACGTGGAGACATAAACCTATGAGTTTCTGTTCTAACTAGATATACAACAGGGGCACTGCCACAAGACATAACGAGATCTTGTGGCAGAGCCCCTCTTGGTTTGTTCTCCTTTCTATTCTTCATTCTCTGGGTGTTTGTTATCGCATGTACTTTCTAATCATTCTATTACACTTTCGTCTGGATCGTTAGCCAATGTCAAGTGGATGTCATTCTATACTGTTTCTAATTATATTGTTCTACACATGGATTTTAGCAATGTAATAAGTTATAACAATAATAATATACATGAGCTAACGGTACACATACCGAGAGCTATCAGCAGCAGACACTGTCTTGTTTCCAAAACATCTCCGACCTCTCTGGTATTTTAAATTTTTAGCTATGCTACTTTAGCTACGGTTATAATATCAGGTAGCTTCTTATTGCGGCGGCAAGTAGTACAGAAAACTGTGAAAATGAAAATGATTGAAAAGTGAGCATCAAACAATGTCGATTCTTTCACTGCTGCTTGCTCGCCAAATCACTGGGAAGAAGACCGCACGAAGCTAATTCCCACGGGCCCACAAGCCTAGTCGGACTCCAGAAATGCGAAGATGCCGTGAAAAGAGTCAAAGCAAATTGGTGACCGATGGTGCACTTCCAAGGATCCACCGCAGGTGTTAGCGTCTTCAGCTTCGTGTGCTTCATGGACTTCGAATGCGAAACTTGATGCTTCAAGACAGGCTGTCTTTGTTTGACTCATGCTGTGAGCTTTCTCACTGTATCATATTGCTCTGACATTTTGCTATTAAAACAGCAATGCTCATCTTCTAGAAGCCCCCACCCCTTCTGGGGCAACGCTGATCGCTGCTGTGGTTAAGGATAGGGCAGAGACGCCGCCGGCGGAGAGCTTTGCGTCCCTGCCCTATGGTTAAGGATATGGCAGCGGTAACACCGCAGAACTGTGCGATGGCCTTCAAGCTTGTACCTGCGCGAGGACTAAGACCTCGCACAGTTACCTAGCTTTAAAAGATGAGCATTGCTGTTTTAGTAGTAATATGTCAGAGCAATATGTTATAGTTAGAAAGCTCACGCATGAGTCAAACGAAGACAGCCGTCTTGCTGCAAATCGTTTCGCAGGCGAAGTCCATGAAGCACACAAAGCTGAAGATGCGAACACTTGCGATCGACCCATGCAAGTGCACCATCAGCCAACACCTTGCTTTGACTCTTTCAGAACCCCTCACATTTCCTGAGTCCGACTAGGCTTGTAGTCCCGTGTAAAATACCTTCGTGCGTTTTGTTCTCAAGTCTTCTTCCCGGCACTTGGCACATATGGCACTGAAGCAGCAGTGAAAGAATCGATTTTGTTTGGTAATCACTTTGCATTCATTTTCCCAGATTTCAGAAGTATTCGCTGCTGCAATAAGAAACTAAATCCTGTTATAATCATGTAGAATAGCTAAAAATGCAAAACATCAAGAAGCTCGAAGTTCTGCTGGAAACAAGAAAGTATCTGCTGCTGGTAGCCATGTCAGTGGAAGAGCGAGCACATCTGTCCTAGACTTCAGCTTCTGTTTAGAAAAGAACTGAAAATTTCAGAAAACGCGTAGCGAATCCTCCTAAGTAGGTACTAGTTAGTGTTGACAGCCTACGTTCACATAGTGTAACTTCTGGTAAAAATCAGCGGCGTAATCTCGACCTCTGCGCTAATCACTACCAGAAGGTAGGCACGCCGTGTAATAAGACATGGTTCAAGCGAATATAATAAATGCAGAGTCGTGGAACATGTTCAGTCGATGCTTTCGAACATTTTTATTCAATTAATAAAACATTTGGGCATACAATACTTTAACTTGCTAACAAGAGAAGCGTTTACAGGTATGATATACACTATTAGAATCAGGTTGTGTCCCCCTCATAGCAGCGGCGAGGTACCTTAACATGGCGAGCTAGATCACATCTCAGAGTGCACCCCTTGCCCAATTCTTTGATAAGAGAGCGTACAATCTAGATGCATGCACATACTGGATCGTACCAAATGATGCTACAATCGTTTATGCATCATTTGGTGGCAAGCTTAGCATTTGTGTGGTACCAAATCATGGTTAAGTGCTGCTAAAAACCAACCTTGACCTTGATGTTATAATCAGATTTCAGCAACAATCTGTTACCATGCCACCCAATTTAAAACTGCTAACACAGAATTTGGAGAACGGCGTACATTCAACCTATTCTTCTATAGTAGTTCATGCTTGAAAACCTGAATACGTTCGTTCAGAAGGCGCTTACGTCACAGAACTCGTAAATAATCTTAGGAAGACTCCACGATCGCAAGAATGTATGCCACTAGACCGAACGCACTCCCATGCAAACTAATTGACCGCCAAAAAAGTCATTTAGCAAACATCGGGAGCTATCTGAAAGAGCGAGAGCGGTAGTAGTCGAAGCAGAGCAATCTTTCCGCACATTAACATTCTCAATGATGAAAACGTTGAGGAATAAAATTTGATAATTGAATGGCTTCCATGTTGACTTCACTGTAGAACGAATTCGTGACCAAAACGACAAGCAACGGAGGAGATTAACGTACCTTGGTGCCGATGGTTCGAATTCTGAGTGGGGACTACTGCGGAGCAGCGGAAAATCAGAGGGACGACGGTCCATCACCTGTGCACAAAACTATTAATGAAGATTTTCCCACGCTCGGTCTTCAACACGACTATGCGAGGATGTAAGCAGCATGTGAACAACATCGAAACTCATCATTAATATCCTTTACAACACAAACACACACGTTTCCGTAGTCAGTAACTGTGTAAATACCACTGGATGGAGGATGTAGAAATGCATGGGCGAATTGGTGAGAATGAACGACAGATCTAAACCACATGATTAATCACATCTTCGTTGGATGGAGTTCTCAGTGAAATCGATGACTCGTAGTCGATACCAGCGGAGCTTATACCGACACAATTGCAACCAGAATGAATGGTACTAGAGCGCGTTTTAGAAGTATAAGCCCGCCCCTAATTTTGTGAATTTTGCCTCTTTTACGACATTTCGCGGTAAGTGACTGCTTCCGTTAATTCGCAGTGATCGAAAACCATATGACAATGAATCAAAAACCTCTCTTGGATTCAAAACTTTTTAAGAAGAAATTATTGGTTTTCCGGTGTTTCAAAATTACAAGGCCACTAACGATGCTGGTTTGTTATACCTGCAATTTTTCGCTCTGTCAAACCAAAGCTGCTCCACTATTACCTACTATCCTAATCCCAACTTGTCGCGTAATACCCGGCTGTCCGTCGAGGAACAAGCTCAAGTTCGAGCTTTATATCAGGCAGGAGTGACACTCCACTCGTGAAATCAACTTCGTCTTGGCTACGGAAGACCAGTGTCTGGAATACCTCCAGTGCTCTCTGGACAAGATGTTCCACACATTCAGCGACTCTTGTCGAACTCGATGGCTTCTATCGGCTATGTTAAGACGGACTTATCGTTGGATGCATTGCAGATGACCATCTCGAGACCAGCTAGATAGAGTGGCAACATTGTCCGTGGGTCGGTGAAGAGGGCTTCGAAGCGGACTGATCGCCAAAAGGCCGAGCGTCTTCAATTTGCGCATACAAACATCAGGATTGATTGGAAAATGGTATGCCATTTTTTCGCCTCGAAATTCCTTCAAATTGAACGATCCGGTGCTTTCAGAGAGTCTTCTCCGACGGAAAGAAATTCGGTTTGAACGGCCCCATGGATCTCACCGCTAGGGGGAATATGCGGAAGGACCCACTCGTGTTCAGCAGACATAATTTCGGTGTTGGCTCCCAGATGATCTGGGGAGCCTCCTGTAGCTCTGCTGTTCTTCGGCGTCAAGGATGTGTGGAATTTCCGTTTCCGTGTTCCGAATTTCGGCCGTTTTTAGTCCTTCCGTTCCCTGTTCCGCTCTCTTTTTGGCCGGAAGACGGAACGGAAATGGCGACTCATCATTCATTTGATTCTTTTGCGTTGCCCTCATTCACCTCTTGAACAAAAAAGCTGACAAAACTATGCCTCGCCTTTTTTTCCAATTGTTCCTTTCAAACCGGTGGTGCATCCTGATGTCGAAACATTGCAATAGCCAAATTAAATTCTTTTTTCATTTCTGGAAGCAATGCACTACCGAATAGTACAACGCCATTAAGTTGAATGTTTGAATCAAGAATCAAATTTCTTACCGGAAGCATGCTCATCTTTTCCTAATAATTATAGATTTGGCCTGCAACACCAATTCTAGATCAGAACTCTATAAGCACTCTTAGGTTGCTAACATTCCTTTCCACATTGGATCTATGCTAGTCGGAGGGCATGCGGTGCCTTGTCTCTCCAACCCTCCTTTGAGTTTGTTCCAGAGCTTCAGCTACTGCCAAATGACACAGAGTGGGTGTTGTGTCGTGGGTGCTGAACGCAACTGTAACCTAAGCGCTGCCCATTCCCAATTAGGATATATCTGAGAGATTCCATGAGACCGGTTAAGTGCCATGAGTGGGAAATCTCTAGCACCTCACTTGCCAGCTTTATTCATTGATTTTAGAATACTTTCTTCTTATTCACAAAAAGACTCTGCATAAACGTCGATTTGTTACACTGGTAAAGCTTGAAAAGTCATCTTAGTAATGATACTAATACAATGGTTCCTTATTATAATACGTTATGGGCAAGGGTTTCATTCTGCTTAGCTCTTTTCCTCAGTTTGTTAACGACAACTTAGTTAATACTACTATTATCGAAATGTATTTATGAAAAATCGGGTGCGCACGAATGCTCACGACTTTGGGGCGGGGTCTCCACCCGATGATCAGACATTACTTGGGACGTAAAAACCACGTCACCAGTGGGTACTGCAATACTGTGAACTTCGAAAAGGTAGCGACGAGTTCCTTTTTTGGCAAATTGGATAAGACGCGTACATCTTATTCGTTGAAATTTTACTCCACATTATAAGAACGTAGAATGCCTGCAGTATGTCTCTATTATCTGGAATCTGGAATTATATAGTAATTGGTATATTATATTATAGTTTGTCTTTACTATATGGTATATCTCTATTACGTGTTTATTATTTGGTATCCTGTTCTTAAAAAGATGTATTAAAAGTTGAAAAATTCAAAAAGTCCTCACACGAATTCTATGGTGCCGATTCACTGAATGCTCAGATCGTTCTGCATTGCCAAACTATAAAGAGAACTTGAAAATGTTTGCTGTCGCATTCTAAAAGGATTTAGATTTTTAAAGACATGTGTGCTGCTCTCGTTTCAAGATGACTGAAGATCTATAGTACTATTCTATTCTGAGCAAGCCTGCCACTCGAAAAGAGGAACAAAAAGAAAACATTCAAATTCCACCTCAATTACCAAACCTCTGGCTTGCTTGTTGTATGGTGCTTCTCATTCCTTCACTTCGCAAACAATAAGACCTGTAACTCGCAGCAGAAAATCTCGTCAATCCCTTCAAAGCTCCCTTATTTCTTAAACTTACACTTACAACTTTGAATCTCTACTAAACCAAATCCTGATACTCTTCTATCTCATCGGTCCTACTATTCTTCTACATCTGCTTAAAATCCTTTTCACAATACACTGCTTCAGATATGGCGTCGGTTTGGAAGCATTAACACGTTCAAATCATCGTCATCCTTATTTCAACCTCATCATCTTACCATAGTGTCTCCTGTGCACCAAAACCACTTCATTTTATATTTGCCAATGCGAGATTGTTTCTGCTGGCAGTGTTACGATTTTGTAAATTTCTCATCAGAGGGAAAGATGAAATTGAGAAACACTTGAGCCCGTTACATGTTACGTTCTCATTTGATTGTGTTCATTTTTGTATAGCGCACAAACATGCGTAATAACTAAATTAATTAATTAATTAATTAATATTACACCCTATTATCGAATGTGATAGAAATATAGTGAAGGCATTCTGTATTCATAATGCAATCTGCAGGCATCACCATTAATATCTAAAGAGTTGGAAATTCGAATGACCGGGTCAGTTTAGGAAGCTGCATCCATTCGTCCCTAGGATAGGTGGTTCTGCTACGATTCGAATTAACATATTCCTACGAGATGATCATTTTCTCATTCTACCTTATTTTGGGGGCAGTGGGAGTACTCGTTGCGGAGCCGTGGATATGGGACGTGGATACATAGTACGGGAGCGACGAGACCGAACTGTTTCCACCACAGCGAAATTCAAGACATCCTAAGGCTTCTTCGTGAGATGGTATTTCGTAAAGCAACAAATAACGTCGGGACATAATTGAACAGTACAGTGTAAACGGATGCATAGCTGGATATTGTAACGGGTTTTAGCGGATAATATCGAACTAGTCACCTGTAAAAAGTTCTGTGACAACGGACCTGGTATGCCACACTGACAAGGAAACTGTCTCAACGGTAAGCCGAAACGGCAAGAACGAATACTATAGGAAGAATCTCCGTCCTCCAAATAGCAGCAGAATGCGTTTTGTTTTTGCCGGATCCCCGACGCGATCGAGTGGGAGGCACGGAAATTTGTAATGGTTTAGTGACCGCAGGATGGAGCTTACCACGGCGCCGTAAAGAACCGGTGTCGTGGACTATGTGGCGCAGTGGTAGAGGTACTGCTGCATGACCGTGACATGAAGGGCTCGGTTCTCGAGCTATGTCGCTATTTTGTTCTTTTACCATTGTATCGGATTTCCATAGAGCTTTCCATATCTGAGCTATTTTTTGGAGTTTGCTGTGGTAAGATGTTTGCACCACTTATTCCTTGTCGACATCTCGTGGTGCATCAGCAATGTCCCAAATATACAAATACGATGATATATGAAATATTTAGGGAATACCTTCAACACCAATTCATTTCTTGGCGTGAAAGTCTCATGTGGTCGTATTTTGCACATTTGGGACGTTGCTGGTGCATCACGAGATGTCGACAAGGAATAAGAAGTGAAAAGATCACTAAACTCTAAAAAACGTTCATATATGGAAATTCTATGGTAATACGATACTACGGGTAAAGTGCCGTTGCAACCGGACGCAAAGCAGCTCGAGGGGTCTCCGTGTAAGGCAGCCCAGCACGACGTTCTGTGTTGAGCGAAACATTACACAGCACTGGTATGTCCTGGCCCAGAGGTGAACAGAGATAGGCCACCTCTGATGCAATTGAGCATTCATGTGCCTTCTTACCAAAGCGGATAATCCTACCATATATCACTTGATACAAGGTGACCCCACATCTGCTTAGCGCCGACGATTGTTGTAAAGAAAACCGCTACTGCTACAACTGACTCCTAGATGGGCGCTTGTGATTTTTCCTATTTGAAAATTGACACCACCACAAAAACGAAAGAAACAAATGATGTGATCTTCCGTTCAAGGAAACTGTACAGAAGCGTCCTATCGAATAGTGCTCCAGTGTGTTGCCTTTGTAAAAAGTTTACTGTGAATTTGGCGCAATGTGGCTCGAGGGGGGTCACCCCCCTACTCAGTGGTTGTCCGCCCTAGTAAAGGATACGTGTGTGTAAAATTACATCGGAAATGGCCTACCTCAGTTCACTGTAGGGGTAGAACACACCAGTGCTGCAAAAAATTCCGGTTTCAAAAAGCACAAACCGTTGTGTAGGGGGGGGGGTGACCCCCCCCCCCGAGCCAAATTGCGCCGTGAATTTCACTTCCAAACAGATAGAGTGAGGTCCTCTCTTCGGATCAACACGGCGCTCCTCTAAACAGTGGTGTTGCCACTTTGTAAATGTTGCAGTAGGGCCGTAAACATGAAAATAAGCGAATATGGGATCTATAGCTGCACGACCTACCCTAAGCCATTGCGTGGAAACAACAAAAGAATACCCAAGTATCCTGAAAATGTACAGGGAAACACCGCACCCGAGATTGATTAAAAAAACAAGGGGAAGTCCACAACAAATAAACTTGCCGTGACCATCATCGAACAAATTTCCCGATGAAAGCTAAGATAACGAAGACCACAAACAAGTTGAGAGCTTGATCAGGAAATACGGAGTCGCCCGGCCCACCTTCGGGATACCTTGATTGCTGACTGCATCGAGCGAGGAGAATGCCGAACGGTGCCGTTGCCGGAGAACTGGTCCGCTTGGCATAGTGCCGAGGCGGCGCGCGGTTTTTCGTCGTGTCGTCTCATGCACTCCACGCCTCCCTGTTCGCCACACCCCGGAGTCCCTTCCCTAGCCCAATCTGGAGACTCACTCTGCTCGTCTGACTCTCGCCGCTCGCGCGTGACGGAATTTTTCGGGGACCAGTTCACATGTAATCGAACGGTGCAAAGAGGAGCAGATGTTTAAAGGGCGGGTGCACTCTATTTTATCTTTGGAGCGCGCTATCTGTTTGCAATTACAAAACCACTCTGGAATGCCGTAAGTTTAAAAGCTTAAAGAAAATGAGACGAATCATTCGGTCAAATAGTTGTTCAAGGCTTTGTTCGAAGAGTCGGGATTTCATTTCAAATCCTTTGTGTAGAAAGCTGCAACCATAACTAGTATTGAAGACTGGCCATGGTACTCTAAAGGTTCTTTAGGGAATTCTAGAACCTTGCAAAGATCGATTTTCACAGAGGAAAGTTGTAAATATCGACTTTCCATGAAGCCTACACAGACAAATAAAATTACTCTCGAGACACAAAAAATCCATTCTTGATCCAACACAAACTCAAGGGTGAACCTCTGTTTACTGACCTTGTGACAATATTTTATCGTTGCATCGGCCACTTCTAATGTTCCCACTGACTTACGATGAAAAGTAAGGAGAGGCACTGAAGAGTGTAGACTGGAAGCGAGCGAGAGTGTGCATTTCGAAACATCGATTAAGAGGCTTAAAATGGTCTAGATAACTTACTTAGCTATAAAGACATATCACATCTGCTATTGAACGGGTGTCCAGAAAAAACATATGGACATCGATGTTCGAGGAAACAACGACGCTTCGATGTAGCTAGTGTGATGGAACGCCACTGTGAAACAGTGTCATGCCACAGGAACCATTAGAAGTTTCAAGCACGCTGAGCAATAATGTAAATACTGTGATGTTGGTTATAGGGTTTCAGGCTGCAAACGGGAAATGGAAGCGGGTAAACGTAATGTTTACATACCCAAACAATTTCGAGTACGATGGGCCAGCAAAGAAGCACTATGTCGTGAACGAGTTAAACGGCACCACTCAGGAAGAAAACAGGGAAGGTAGGAACTAGTGACCAGCTGGTGTGCTTACGTTTGCAACGTTCTAGGCTAAAATGAGATACGGTGCAATAGTAATATGAAACCGAAAACAGTCTTGCGGCACTACGCCGGCATCTCGTCCATTTCGCTCCTATCGTGGTGAAACCCACGCCCGCACTGTGGTGGGCACTCCGCCGCGGACGAGTCGTCGCATGTCATGGGAGCAGCCACAGTTCTCGGTCAGGGACCGTTTAGGGGCCGTTTTTTTTTCTCGGTCAGGGACCGTTTAGGGGCTGTTTTTTTAGTGTGCGCGCGACGCGCGACGCAATGCTACGATAAGCCCTCATAAGGCCCATGCACACTTCTGCGACAGCGCGGCACGGCCATGATGAAGAATAGGGCCTCGACGGGCGCGGCGCGACACAGCGACACGTGCCGCAGAGGGGGGCATGCACACTTTTGCGGCTATCGCCGGCGATGCCGTGCTGAGTGCCGCAGGCTGGAATGGTTCAAATCATTCCTAGCTGCGCGACATGCACTGGGACATCGGTCCCGTTGCCTATAACGATGCTCTAACGCGACCGCCGGATTTCGCGGAGGTGGCCGTCGCTCCTCTTGCCGCGCCGCGGAGTCGCAGAAGTGTGCATGGGCCTATATCGATCCCGGCGCGATGAATCGATATGGGAACTTTTCATAACATCGCGTCGCGCATCGCGTGCACACTTAACGATCCCTTACTAGGCAAATAGTCTCCGTGGTCGATGTATGGGAAAATTTTTCTCAAAAATGTTTGCCAGATTGGTGATTTGCATCCAAGATAACCCTATAGATGAATTTGGGACGAAAAATCTTTTTCCGACAAGTGCTCTTATCTGCAATGCCCCGACCCATCTCCTGTAAGTCTATAGGAGAGTGGTCAGGAAAAAATACGCAGCTAGATAAATACTATGAAATGGATAAAATATGCTGTACTTGTTAACAGTAGTAGAATTGTGAAAGTTGCGAGAAGAATAAAAAGCAGTCTGCAAAGAAATTCGGGTACGCCGGGAAACATGTTAACGCTGCAACGGCAACGGAAACGCGGCAACCCACGGCATCCAAGGACGGGTGCTTCATAAGTACCGGCCCCGTGGTGCCGTGGGTTTGCCGCGTTAACATGTTTACCGGCAACCCCACGGCACCACGGGCCCTTTGCTTCACAAGTACCGAAATTCGAAGAGCAATGAGCTTGTCTGGATGATGGGTCAAATCAATACTTGTCGATCGTGCCCGCAAATGAGGTGACAGCTATAAACACTTCCAAAACTAATTGAAAACATTCGAAAGCGGTCATATGGGGACAGCATCTGACGAGAGCTTCGTCAGCTCGAAGGGCTTCTTTTAATGGACGCGCGATATCGCTCCACACAACAAAACCATCTTCTTCCACATCTGACAACAGGTTGAAAGCGGGGTTAGTACGCGAAGAAGGTACTCTACCGAAGCCAAAATGTAATCTTCATTTGCAAAGTCGCTAACAGTCCACCTAGGGAAGCAGAAACCTCAACCCCGGAATCGAACCGTCGACCCTCCTTCCGCAAGTCCGCCTTGCTATCTACTCGGCCATCCAGCCGTTGCCGACGCCGTTGCGAATAAATCACTTGAATGTATCCTGCAGCTTCGTCTAGGAAACGTCGTAAGCTAACATACTATATTACTATTATCAAACTTTAATTTGAGCTCCAAACGTTTTATTAGCTAAGTTCAGAGCACGACAGTACCATTCCAGGTGTCACTTTTGCCTTACCAGCCCACCCTGAAGCGGTACCATTTTTTGCCATTTTCGGACCACCCAGTGGCCCGTAGCAAAAACGAAGCACAGTTCTGTGATCTTCGTCCAATGGTCTACAAGGCCATATAAGCCGCGTGCACACTCCGCTGCAACAGTGCGACAGCCACGCTGAAACAGGGGGGGGGGGGGGGGGTGGGGTATCTTTTAAAACGATTACCGCGGCAGAGCCGGCGGCCTCCGCCGGAGAGGTCGCGTCGAGCGCCGGTGACGCGACGACAGTCTATGTTGCCTGCAAATGGCGGCGGGTTGAGCCATGGATTCGGTATAGGGCTGTAGTTCCACGTTCCAGGTAGATCTAAGGATGTAACTCTACCGTTTCGGTACGTCCTCTGACTCGTTTCTCGTAGTGCCAGGGGTTGAAACATAGCGCGGAGGGGCGGAGTCACACTGCGGCAGCGGATGCAGCAGTGAGGGGGTGTGCACACTTCCGCTGCCGCAGTGGTGCCGACAGCGGCCGCAGCGGCAGCGGAAGTTCCGCCCACATTCATCTGTCCGCTGCCCGCTGAAAGTGTGCACGCGGCTATAGGTCACGTTGAGAATCTTTGGGGGAATTTCATGGGCCTCCCTTGTTAGTATGCACGCGCAATGCGATATTATGATAGGCTCCCACATCGATCGCGTGATGCAGTGGATGGTGTATCAACACATCGATCGCGTGATGCAGTGGATGGTGTATCAACACATCGCGTCGCGTGTTGCGTCCACACTATACGATCCCTCCCACACCGCTCCGCTTAGGGAAATGGTTCACTTCAAACCGTCCCGGTACAGTAATCTCCTCGCGGCATTTCTCGCGTCAAAAGCCGCCAGGTTCATGACGTCATGCTGCAGAATTCTGTTTTCGGTCTGAATCATTATCGCCGCTGGCGCGCTAGCTTCGCCGCTGCCACCCAAAATCGTTCCGCAGAAATGTGCTGGCGCGGCACGGCACCGCCCGGTGGCAACTCTTGCGTCGCTATCTGGAGTGTGCGTAATTACGATTTAAGATCCTACGGTTTACAGCTATTTTTGGCATTTTTTAACGATTTATGACATTTCGGGTCTTAAATCGTAAATTTTTGCCGATTTGCGGGCAACTGACGTCCAAATGACGTGATGCAGCCGTGAGCGAGTTAAAAAGGTGTACCCACTCTCCTTCTTCTACTAGCTGTTCGGGCTATAACCTTGTGGCACTAAACCAGACTGTGACAGGATATGTTAAATTTTTGAAAAACGGTTGAGAATTTTGTTGGTGGATTTTTCCGATAACTTAATAGAAAATCTAAGACCTTTGGATGCATGGTAGGATAGAATTGCGTCAGCATTAGCTCACTACGCGATGTTTGTTGAACCACATGCGCAGCTGCTGGTTTCCCCGAGTTGATGAGCGGCGATATGATTTTTTTGTTTGTTTTGTTTTGATAGTGACATTTTACCATTGCTTTTGCTAAAACCTACATTTATCCGCACTAAAGAGCTGCTTAGAGGTCGGAAATTTAATGATCATTCAAACAATGAAAACTTTTTGTTGAAACACCATGCATAGGATAGGGTAGAGTTGTTGAATCACGAACTTTTTCGAACTTCCTAAAACGTGGAGAGTTTGATTTGAAAGGTGCCTGACCAGAAGGAGAAGTAAAAGTAGAAAAGGAAAAAGTTCGGCAAGATGACCAGCTTGGGCTGAAAATAACACGATAAATAAATTCCGGGTAAACCTGTTTCAACATTAGCAACAAACTAATAAAAAGCCAGTTGTACTGTACTACACATCAGCTGACTTTTACGATTTCCGATTTATGATTTACGACAGTTTTTCTCTTCGTAATTACGATTAACGCTTTACAAAATTTTGAATTTCATGTACGCACACCCCTGCCCCTTACCGTATGTTTAAGGGTAGGTCTGCCGATTTGTTCCAAAAGTTTGCGGAGGCCTTGAGGTCTATGGTTACTCCTGCCACGCTCGCGGTGTTGTGCAGGCTGTCGGCGCAACGTGGGCGTGGCGGGCTGTGACGAGTGGCCAAGTACGCGGTCCCAGCACGAGCCACGGCTGGTCAAGGGAGTGTCCCCGGGTGTATACCATAGGTCTAATCGTAGGGAATGTGTTGGATCTCAATGTCGCAAGTTACATAGAAAAGCTTCAGCTGCAGTTATCTCAAAAAGCATAAGCAAAGCATGGGAGAGACGAGAATTCTGTCCACATCACTTCAAACGTATTTCAACTCTTTTTGGTACTTTTCCGAAAAGGGAATTTGTATTGTCTCTCCAGTTTTTGCATTCTACGTAGCAAAACTTCGTTTAACTTTTCGTTTTTAGCTCGAGCCTGTTGCAATTCAAGAAACTCATGGGCATTCCTTTTTACATCCTGGTGTTTCCTTTAAATTCTGTAGCTTTTTTCTGTTCTCGCATCGCTTCCTTTGCTTTTTTCATCTTAAATGTTCATGTTCATACAGATCCAGCTGATTTTGTTCCGCTGTATCGATTCGGCGGTGTTCTCAACTATATATGTGGAAATGATAACGATCGGCATATTTACAAGAGTACGGTTTCTTCGCATCTCTCTTGTTTTTGACAGCTTCTTATGAGGATTCTGATCTTTAGAAAGGAAACACAAGGCATACAAAAATGGGAAAGGGAGAAAGCGTACAAAAGGAGCGGTAGTCAAAGCTGGAGGAAACGTTGGGCAAGGCGGAACAAATGAGAAGTATCGAAGAAGCTTGATTATCGAACACAGATGGCATTTCTTCTGTTCGCTTGAAAATAATGATAGGTTGCCACGACAAGATATGAGGTTCAAAGCGTGCTCAAATATGCTGAGAATCGGGAATTGAGATGAATACGCAAAAAGTATCGAGACATTCGATGGTAATAGCGAATGAAGAGGAAGGCTGCGCCACATCAACGACGAGCAGTAGCCCACAACGAGTGGTCGTCTCGACATCATCAGCCTGCGTTAGCAACATCAAGGCTTTACCTGGAAGCATGTCGGAGACAAGCTCGCCGTTGTCATCGAATCGACAACATGCAGACATCTTCGTGCGATTTCTGCATGAGCGCGACTGAGAAGCGATCAGGGCAGTTGTTGCAGACCGAACAGCGGCTCTGTGACGACGACAGGCTGGCTGAATAGCTGTCTCGGCTTTCGGGCT
This sequence comes from Heligmosomoides polygyrus bakeri, assembly GCA_947359475.1. Lineage (NCBI taxonomy): Eukaryota > Metazoa > Nematoda > Chromadorea > Rhabditida > Heligmosomidae > Heligmosomoides > Heligmosomoides polygyrus. Next base: position 25,114,095 of record OX375870.1, read on the forward strand.
TGGATCCGGTGGTCTCGTTTGCACCTCTGTTATTATCGGGCGGTGCCGTCTGCTCCTGTGTTATTAAGAGAAAAACGGTGTTATGCGGCAGGTACTATTACTGCATATCATCGCGACGTTAGTTCTGATATGCAGGCTAAGGGAATGATACACTCTTTTTATTATTATTATTATTTACTATTTATTACACGATTACATTCGTGTGGTATAATATGAAGAAAAAACAGCAAAAGAACACAGTCAAACAATTGCAAACCGCAGAATATGCTAATATCTACTGAATAGATAGAAACTAGCAACTAACTTCGGGTAACGTCTATGGCAACTATTTGTTATGGACTCATATGGACATGCAGGATTTTTTTGAAAGCGTTGTAGCTTGACGGAACGGAATGCTTTTTGCGAATCTTCTCAAATGACAAAAGCGCCCTATTGACAAAGAAGAAAAGCCTACAGTTGCGTTTAACCCACCAAGTCATACTTCGTGGCACCTCCTCTAGTGGTAGACTCCCTTAACGACACCATATGTGAGATTTTAATACTACATTCATGATTTACGATACTGTGGAAGAATAACAGATCATTTCGCTTCCTTCTAAAGGCGAGAGTTGTTAATCCAAAGTTGTGATTTCTATCCTTACTTGAGGGGATTTGATCATAATGAAAGCCCAGTGTGCGTATCATTAGCTTCCTCGTGAAACTATTCTGGACCATTTCTAAGACTTGTACAGTTTTCTTCGTGTGTGGATTGAAGACAGGAGTACCATATTCCAGAATAGGCTTTACAAAAACCTTATATGCTTGAAGGAGCAGTCCACAATACGTAGAGAATAGCGCTCTGAACAGGTTGAACATTGCCCTCGTAGCTTTATTGGCGATCATCACACAGTGTTTGTCAAAATTTAGATTACTATTGACTAGAAATCCTAGGTCTTTTACCTCATCGGTACTAATTAGAGAGTATTACCAATGGTATACTGATGCCGGCGACGACCTTTGGTACCGATGTGAAGCACTCTGGACTTCTCTTCAGAGAGCGGCAAGTCCCATATCGAGGACCATTCCTGAACCCTATCGATAGCCTCCTGTAGTTGTATTGCACACACATCATTTGATACCTCCTCCCTGGGAAACACCACTGCTCACAGGTCTAGGTCGAGAAAACGAGGAGTTCACGCGAACGATGAAATTCCTATCAGCCAAGAACGTCTTTATCCATAAAATAATGCGAGGATGTATACCAACTGCCTTCATCTTGTACAACAGTTTGCTATGTGACACACGATCAAAGGCCTTACAGAAATCAAAATAAACAACGTCCATATTCTTTCCGGAGTCTAAATACTTTGTCCAATGATTGAGCGTCTCGATCATAGCTGTAACGGTTGACTTTCCTTTTTGAAAGCCATGTTGATTTGGCGGAATCACTACATGCCTCTGGAGGTGGTCAACAATAGCCTTTTTCAATATTTTTTCGAACAGTCTTGCAAATATGGATGTTATACTGACTGGTCTAAAATTTCCAGTAACGTCAAACGGCGGTTTTTTAGGTATGGGAGTCACAATGGATTGAACCCATATGCGAGGCACCTCAGCTCTCATAAAAATGAGATTAAATATGTGTTCCAAAGGACCACATGTGATTGGAGCTATCCTCTTGGTGAAATGCAATAGAATGGAATCTGGTGTAAGGTTTTCCGAATGTGGCCATTCGTTGAGCAGTTTTAGAATATTATGTTTATGGAACGAGACAGAGTCCTCCATTTGAGGAAACTCTGGTAAGACAGGGAGAAACCTATTTTCCTCATCGGAACACTTAAAACACCCAGAAAATGTGGACGCCAACAGCTTAGCTTTGTCCTTATCACTATGTAGAACTAGGCCATCCGATGAGCGTAGAGCTGAGATTAATGGTTTCTCTCGCAAGCGGGACATTAAGAGCTTATAAAATGCCCTTTTATCTCGTGCTTTTATGCTTCGTTTTTCAACAGAAACATAAAATTTCTTTAACTTGGCCTCGAATGCATTACTCACTTTCTTAGAACGAGCCCAGTCCTCGGGAGTGTTTGTTTGCCTAGCTTTCATCCAATACTCCTTTTTCTTCAAAAGCCTAGCAAGGTAGGGGGGAAGTCCGTAATGCGCTGTGGTCTTTTCACCCGGAACAAAAAGTTCAATGCAATGATGCAAGATGTTAATGAAGAGCTCATATTTTCCATCAACCGATTCCATAGAATTGAGAGAGCCTAACCAATCAATGCCCTGCAGATAGTTAATAACATTGTTATCATTTGCTTTAGAAAAAATCTCTCTTCAGTGACGAACCATATGGACGAGAATGAGCATTGATGAGGAATCGTAGCATTGAATGATCGCTGGACCCTAAGGGCGCACATACACATAGTCTAGAAACCAGACACCTGTCATTGGACAGTTCGAGATCTAAAATGCTGTTTCCTAGCGTACCTACGTGGACATGCTGTACAAGCAGGTGTGTTACACACATGTTAAGAAAGTTTTCTGCACTAGAACTTGTCCGTTTGACACTCGGATTTTGGCTCCATGTGATTTCTGGAAAATTGAAATCGCCTGTTAGGATGCATCGGCTGTTGCAAGCTAACAAGTTGCTACGAACTTGACTAATTGATCAGTCTTGAATTATTGCAACTGGGAGTTCTACACACTACTATGAATCGAATCGAATCCATTCCAATCTGCAAGTCACTACATAGAATTTCATAAGCGTCTTCAACAGATTTGCTAAAAACAAGCAAATGTGGTAGAGATGATAGCGCCATAGTGTGACTCCAACACCCCTCTTCCCAAGACGATCACACCTGAAGATCACGTATTTCGAGCATCTACCACCCAGAAGAGGTGCGACGTCTATGCTTTTGCTGAGCCAAGTATCCGTCAGTATAATAATAGGCACGTTTTGTTTGAGAAGAGCCGCAATGGAACTTCTGTTTTTAACTGCTGACCGAACGTTTGCTACAACGCAATTCATGGTGGAATCAACGGTCCTGTGAGACCTTAGACGTTTCCCGATAACAGGGTAGACGTAATCAATTTCTGAGAGAATTCAGGACCAGGTGGATAGCTATCATGAGACGACATCGAGACACAACTATTATTGACATAATCAGAATGAACTTGCTGACTAGGATCCAAATGGGCAGAGTGAGGAAGATCGTTGGAGCGAGAAACATGCACAGTCCTGAGGCGATCACGCTCAGACTTCATGAGTGAAGGCCTGATGAAAATTCATTTCTCTGAGAAGAATCTGAGATGCGGAGCTCTTTTTAGAGTTAAGGAAGCAAAGAATGAGGCAGGAAAAACAACTTTCAAAAGTAGGGCTTTGCCATTCATGCGCCGCCCCATGCGATAGATAGCCGTGGGTCGGCAATCGATAGCAAGGAAATCAAGAATGGCTCTGATACAATTTGCATCGTAAGCAACTCTAGCTGATGAAACTGGGGACGACGACTCTTTGACACCTATAACAACAATCGAACTTCTCCGCTCTATGTCCTCGAGATGATTCTGAGCAGACGAATAACCGTCCTAAGAAATAGCTCGAGAGGAATTCTTTCGAGATAGAGCATGGTTTAAGACATCGATCTGAGACCTCAAACTAACGACTTCTGATTCAAGTTCGACGTTCCTCGCAACCACCTTCTCATTCTCTTCGGCTAGCTTCTTGTTCCTGGCAATAACAGCAGAGAGCTGCTCCTTCATTTCCTTCACGCAGCTGACTACGGCCCTCAGATGCGGAGCTATTGACCTATCACTGATAACCAGGTCAATAGCTCTACTTAGATCGTCGTCGGCACTGGGAGAGGAAAAATCGATTTTGTGTTTCTTTCCTCTCCGGACCTGAACTTGTTTAGAAGATACCGGTGAAGCCATAGTGACAGTCAAAATATGCGGTAACAGTACACCTTATATGGTGGCTTACGATTCAGATTTCGCTTCTAGCCACAAGGAGACTAGTTTGACCAGATGCGTCGATTTAGGCCGGAGTGTCGTCGGCGCGGTTGAGACACTAGAGAGACGTCCGTAGGCAGAGAATAACGCCGAAGGCGACGTGAGTACGACAGTCCGATGATAGCGGAATGCCAAGGGATCTAGACGGCGGTAGAAGTAGCCTTTGCCCTCCTTCATTTTCTTCACGCAGCTGACCACGGCCCTCAGATGCGGAGCTATTGACCTATCACTGATGACCAGGTCAATAGCTCTTTGCCCGCAGGAAGCAAGTGGATGAAATACACTCGACAGAGCGGGGTAGATGAAATACAGTCGACAGAGCGGGGTAAATACAGTCGACAGAGCTCTTTTCAAGTGATTTCTTTACCTAATATACGGATCACGCAGAGAAGAAGATTTCATGCTACCTTTAACTGTGCCAGGTTACAAGAGGTTCATCATAGTGACATACAAGAGCGGAAAAAATATGTACCGAAACTTCCAACATCCGATTTCTTGAAATTTTTACAAGCTTAGTGCTTGATTACTCAACGTTGACGATACTTTCCTACTATTCTTGGTTAGCTTATAATTGTTATCGTATAGTTGTCACAGAGTGGTTGGTCTTCATACCAACGAATCATGGATGTCCCCTTGACGAAAGCACGACACCGGAAAAAGGAAGTGAGTCGCCAAATCGCACTAAAAGAAAGAAGAATGTGCACGCGATTAAAAAACAAACCATTTCTATTTTCAACACACTACACCAGAAGATGAAGACTAGTTGGCCCAGGAGTCTTGCTTGAAAACTAAGGCGAACAACACAGGATGATGACAGGGAAGCATGTCAAAATTTTAGAAATGAGTAATACAACAATACTTCTCAGTGTCAGTAGATTCCACTTGTTCATATTTTTAAATTGTATTTTTAACTGTTTTTTTATTAATTGTTTCTGTACTTAATGTGCTGGTGCCCGTATCGAGATTGCATTAGATTTGCTCGAAGAGAAGTCAGACGAAACGGTTTCGCAAAGAACTAGAAAAGAGGGGAACTCCGGGTTCCGCCTGATCGCGCATCTATATCTGTTCTTATTTCACACCCTGTGGATAATTTGTTGCTAAAGACTTGTTTATTTTTGTTTTTTTTATGTTGAATTATTATGTTAGATTGAAGTATGTTACATTGCGGATCTCCCTCGATAGAGAGCCTTCGGGCTCTCTTGTTAAGAGGGGTCTCGGGCCGCTTGTCGCAGGGCCACGTGGCGCGTCTCCGGGTGGTGGAAAGGGGAACGAAACGCGAATAAAATACGACCGTGTACTGCCCAGAGACGCAGGTGGGATGCAGGGGATGGACTCCCTGCTCCTGCTGTGTCGGGGCGACGCGTTCCTTGTGCGTGGGAGCGGAACGTTCATGCACAGTCGTGGATGTGTTTGCGCCTGTGCGGATAGTAACTGTGTCGGCCCGGCCAAAAGCTTGCACTCGGTATACTGGGAGTACATGTAAGGCGATTTGAAGCCGCCCCAAAAGTCTCGCCTCTCCCTTCGGGCAGTTTGGCTGGCTGCCCGGAGTTTTTCGCCCGCACGATAGAGCCTGACTAGTAGACATTGGATCCGACACCGATTTTCCGGGTAATCGGATGATTCGGATTGGCCATTTCTCAAACCCCCGGATCTTCGGATGATTCAGATGAGGGCAATTTCGAAAACCCCGGATCTTCGGATGATTCAAATGAGGGCAATTTTAGAAACCCGGATTTTCGGATGATTCAGATAACGCGATTTTTGGCCGAACCGGATTTCGTTTATCCGATTCGGATACAACCGGATAAGTGATAATATAGAGGCACACAACCTCTTAAAATCGGAACCGATCAGTAACTCCTCGTTTTTTTCATTGACGAATTGAAGTCACGAACGCGCAAAGCAGCTTGAAGCGCCGCACCTTGAATTAAGTCATTATAGCCTTGGTAGCAAGGCACATAAATGCCCAATTACATCATAGCTGGCCTAGCTCAGTTCACCAATGGAGTGGAATACTCCAGTGCTACGTAAAAGATGTCGTACTTGGCTGCTTTACGTGGGGAGTCCTTCCCAGAGCTACTTTGCGCTTCCAGACAAACAAAAAACAGCATTAAGACCCCAAAGAGCCAATACCCACTCAACAGTGAGTTGACAATGCACAGCGAAGTCTTGTAAAGGACAATAATGAAACGATTACGAAACGTCCTGCAAGAAGTTTCTCGCGCTCTGAAAAGGGAAGGGTCTGAAGCGTGTCTGAGCGGAGAGAGCGAGTCATATAGGAATAATTCCCATTCTTCAATCAGTAAAAATGTGTTTGTTCTTTGCCAAGTCGATAAACCCGAGGAGTAGGGGATCTTTGAACTTGCAGTGGAATCAGCGCCTCACAAGTTCGGGGGTCTTGTACGCCCGCGATGCTGCTGGCGGGAAGCGGCTTGTAGCGCGGTGGATAGCGACGTTGCTCCATGAGAGGGAGATCGGGGGTTCGACTTTTTTTGCGCTGCTGCATTTTTGCATTTCAACTGATTGATTGATTTGTGAGATTCTGACATCTATACCATTTTAGATCTTTGCTGCGCAGTTTTTCCAGATGTATGCCGTGGGGAGTAACTTTGTTGCTACTTGTTTATTACTGGCGGGTATTTAACAAAAAGGCAACGAGAAAGCTGTTCAACATAATGATATATAAACGTTTAACATTGGTGATACACAGACACAAAGCGCATGAAACAGAAACACTGGTCGAAATACGGACAGCGCATAAAGGCTACAGGCTCCTCACAGTTCGCTCCCATACATGGACCAATGAGATCGGTTACTTAGACGAAAGCAAACTGAAGACGAACTCTTTCTTCCGAAAGAAGAGTTCCACCGTTAAAAACGTTGTCATATTCGCACTGTCTGCCAGCCTTTCCACGTCTATCAGTTCATCTTGCTGATCCCGATTTTCTTCTTCTTCTTTCACCACTTCCAGCTGTTCGTCTTCGTTAACTTCATGTTGACGTGCTTCGAAGTCCTTGAGTACGCTGGCGATCCGTTCGGTCAGGTTGGTGTCATTCCCTTGAAGGCTCCTTATCTAAAGATGGACCACACTTCAGCGTGAGGAAGTGGATCACCACTCGAGCATCGGCGACATTGTTGGTGTTAGGTTTTAGAGAACCTCCAGCAGACCTCTGATTTCCAGATGACAGGAAAAGATGAGAGAAAGAGTGTATCGATGCCGTTTAGGTCAATTTGTGGGATCCACAGACGTTTTAACCACATGTGACGTCACATCATGGTCTCCTTTGAAAATCCGAGCAGGACGGTTTTACCCAGGTCATTGGCCGATGTATAGAAACAGACTGAGAGGAGCCTGTAGCAGTTATACCCTGCCCGTATTGTGTCCAGTGCTGCCTTACGCACGTTGTGCCTGTGTATGTATCACTGGTGTTGAATATTTATGCACCACCATGTTCAGTACCACAGCATGCAGCTGGCAAATGAAAACGTCTCAAAATGGTATAGACATCAGAGTCTCTCAAATCTCAACCAATCAGTTGAAAAGCAGGAATACAGCAGCGCATGAGGATCGAACTCCCGACCTTCCTCCCATGGAGCATCCACACTACCCATTGCGCTCCGAGCTGCTTGCCGGCAGAGGCATCGCGGTCGTACAAGAACCCCAAACTCGTGATGCGCCGTATTCCTTTGTGACTTCAAGGACCCGCTCCTTGGGTTTAATTTTTCTTTCTTCCTATTATTCGATTTTTATCCGATTTTATCCGAATCATTGCGTTTTTCAAAACCCCGGATCGTCGGATGATTCACATGAGGGCAATTTTAGAGACCTCGAATCTTCGGATGATTCGATGAGGGCAATTTTCGGCCGAGCTGGATTTCGGATAGTCCGAAACCGGATAAATCCGGCCGAATATCCGAAAATGCATGATTCGGATCCAATGTCTACTGACTAGCTACCCGTGTTGCATTGCAGTCAAACACAGCAGCACTAAAGGGCCTTATTCCCCTGACCCCGAAAGAGCCCCTATTTCTGCAGCGATGGGAAGGACGAGTACGGAGAGGCTGCTAAAATCTCAGGGCCTAACCAGGCTGCGCAAATTGAGAAGGACTAGGATGACGATCTGTACTTACAACGCCCGCACGCTTGCATCGGAAGCATCCGTCGAGGACTGATGATGCAAGCCAGGAAGATCAAGCACGACGTCATCGGACTGACCGAGACGAGAAGGCACCACCCCCTACACGCCGCCTACGACTCCGGAGAAGAACTGTTCCTCGGAACATGCGACAGCAGGGGAGTTGGCATTGTTGGTGTCCTCGTCAACACGCACTTGGCCATGAACGTACGAGTCTCTGACAACCCGAATCGGACGTCTGCGACTGAAGCGATGTGGTTCCGTGACAGTCTTGACTATGTTCGTCGCGTATGCCCCAACATCCGACTACGACGACGAAGAGGTCGAAGCCTTTTACGTGGAGCTGGAGAAGTTCTATAAGGAAGACTACACCTTCTATGTACAAGGTGATCGTCGGCGACTTTAACGCCCAGATCGGGCCACGAAGGTCACCGGAAGAACTTCACATCGGAACCTATGGCTTGGAGTGGAACAAGCAAGGGGAAAGGCTGTCTGAGTTTATCACGTCGACCAAGACCATCCATGGAAACTCACAGTTCCAGAAGCCTCTCTCCCTACGATGGACATGGGAATCCCCCGGTGGCCAGTTCCACAACGAGATCGACCACATCATCTTCAATCGCAAGTATTGCCTGACCGACGTTTCCGTTGTCTCCAAGTTCTACACGGGATCGGACCACCGCCTCCTTCGCGCGAGGTTCCGCTTTTCGCGTCAAGGAGAGAAGGCCGCGAAGTTCAAGAAGAGGAATCCCAGAACGACCATCAACTGGGACCTCTACACCTCTCTTGTCGGCCTTTGGGAAGATGCCGTCATGGACAACGTCGATGAGGAATACGACCGCTTCGTGCACCATCTCCACGATAGTAGATACTAAGGGAGCCGAGAGTTTGAAGATCACCAAGAGACGTCTGTATCCTGAAACTCTCGAACTGATGCGCCAGAGTGGAGCAGCACGACCGTCTGTAACTTTCAACTCACGTCCAAGCTTGTGAAGCTATGCAGAGCGGCGATAAAGGAAGATCCTAAGGAGAGAAGAGCGGAAGTGTTGGCTGGAGCCGCACAGGCCGGGTTGATCACTAGCAGTGCCCGCCGGAACTTCGCCACCTTCAAGACCAAGATGACCGCTCTCCGACGTCCTGACGGAACCGTCACCTCTTCCAGAAGGACCATGGAGAAAGTCATCCACGACTTCTACTCCGATCTCTTCGATAGCCACGTCCACCTGCCCCTACGCCATCTTCCGCAGGATGGATACGTCATCCCCTCTGTTCTCCCTTCCGAGATCCGACACGCCATCTCGTCGGTGAAGAAACGTACAGCACCCGGTCCTGACAGGATCAGAGCTGAACACCTGAAGAACCTCCCGCCAGTGTTCATCAACACCCTGGCGCGACTCTTCACACGTTATCTGTCTGAGTGCAAGGTTTCATCTCAGTGGAAGACCAACAGAACCGTCTCGCTGTACGAGAAGGGAGACGTGCACGACATTGGCAACTATTGCCCAATCTGCCAGCTGTACGTAGTCTACAAGCTATTTACTCGACTCATCCTGAATAAGATTAGCAAAACGCTGGACGAAGGACAGCCATGCGAACAAGCAGGATTTCGGAGAGGATTCAGCACGATCGACCACATACACACCATTACGAAGCTCATCGAAGTTTCGCGAGAGTACAAGCTGCCACTGTGCCTTACGTTTATCGACCCGAAGAAGGCATTCGACTCCGTCGAAATTGAAGCGGTCGTCGAACCCCTCCTCACTCAGAGCGTTCCTATTCGGTACGTTAGAGTCTTTCGAGAGCTGTACATTTGATTCACGACTAAGATCTCACCATTCTGCAAAGACGACGTCATCGACGTAAGGAGAGGGTTTCCGCAAGGGGATACCATATCCCCGAAGCTCTTCACTTCAGCGCCACCCTCGAAATCGTCATGCGCGAACTAAAATGTGAAGACATAGGAGTGAAGTTCGACCGCCGGCAACTGCACCATGTACGCTTCGCTGACGACATCGTGCTCATAACACCGAGCATCAGTTAGGCAGAGCGAATGCTGGCTGACTTCGGTACTCGAATTTATTCGAATGTCCGTGTCAGCTGAAGAGAACAGTTTTCAGTGGCACCACGTGGAGGAACCGACATCTCAACCAGATGTTAGTACACTTAGTCTAATTTATAAAAAAACAATTGCCTCAAACGTGATAATGCATATAAATATGGTTCTATAGACGACTTTGGAAGTTATTAGTAGTAAAAGAGAGCCACAAAGGTGGTTGTTATAAAACTATTCAGATATTTCGAATACTTCTGTGCCGAACGAGGTTGTAAGGTGGACCACTATTTATTGAGCGGCCTAACGTTTCGACCCGTTCGTCGTCTTCGGAGGCCTAAAAGTGGCTTGAGGTTTCGGATGTTGCTATCTATCCGACCAGATGCCTCATCGAATCTAGCCTTTCGGATATCGTCTTGAGGCATATCAGAAAACCCCAGACCCATGAACGATAAACTCACCCGCTGCTCCACCCCTTGTGCGGAGCGACGCCGCTGCCGCAGTCAACGACAGATGGTGACTGAGACTTACTATACTGTTCATTCTACACCATGCATACTGTGTATACCAGTGTCATTCTTAACCACATACTTGTCACCACCGGTCGCTCTATAACTCACAATACGAAGTAAACGGCAGAAAGTCATCGGTGACCGAAGGACACTCATTTCGGTTGTTCATTCGTGGATATCGCGAAAAAATCCAGAACGCCTCCAGAGCTTTTCTAGATGAAGTGTCTGCCTCGATAGTCAAAATCGTGTACTTCACATCGAAATCATTTCCGCCGTGTTCCTCCATTTTGTGCTTGCCCAGAGGATTGGTTAGGATACCTCGCCTTTTGCACGCTAGGTGTTCATTAACACGAATGGCAAGTACCCTTCCGGTTTCTCCAATGTATGTTTGGCTGCATGTCCGGCATTCAAGCTCATAGATAAAGCCAACTTTGGCGCAATCCCCTGCTTTCCCGTAAGGACATACAACACAGTTTTCCGTTACGCACTCCCTATCGTAAAGCCTATTTCGAACAGCTGACGTCCGATGTTGTCATTTGGTATGTTAACTAAGACAACGTCATTCTCCAACTGAGCTCGCCTTATGCTTCGTTGTAGAGCGGAAGTGACGTTGTCGGAAATGAAAAGAACACACAAGGGTACTTTATCTTGGCGTGGTATAACTCACTGATCAGAGTGGGATCCCCTGTGGTGATGTGGTACCGTGTATCCATTTTGTGCAGCTATTTGACATGCTAGTTGCACAGGCTCTCGTCGTTCTTCAGCACCAGTGCATACATCATTTGCAGTTTTTAACATATTCTTCACAACCGCACGTTTAACTGCGTTAGGATGTGCAGATGATGCATGGACCAAGATGCTCTTACAGCTTTCTTTGCGGTACCACTTCACTCAAACCACGCCACCGGATAGTCTAACCTGTACATTCAGATATGGGAGCCAACCGTTTTCTTGGGTTTCTCTCGTCATCTTAATGTACTGCGACTGATGATTTAGAAGATTGAAACACACATCCATTTCGGATTGTGTTGAAGTTATAATGAAACAATCATCAATATACCTGCAATACATCGGAAGACGATCTAGAACAGGCTGTTCTACTTTGCTCATAAAGCATACGGCAAGCACAGGAGCTAATCGCTGGCCTATGGCCAAACCTCTGGTTTGCGAATAATATCTACCTGACCACTTGAAAATATTACAATTCAAGCATTCCTTGATCAGAGTCATGATGCATGCCTTACTGAGTGTTGGCCTGACCACCTTGCGAAAATCTCGACAATAGAGTTTACATGTCCGTCCATTCCTTTCGTCCTTCCTATTTACATACGCTCTTATGTAAGAGATCGTTGTGGAGGAGACAGAAGCGGTTTTGAAGAAGATTAAGCCAGGTGAAGCACCGGATCCCGATGAGATTTTGGAAATTGAGGTTCTGGTACCCTACTGAATGGCTGACGAAGTTCTTCAGCCAGGTTGTTATGGAAGGTGCCTGGTAGTAGGCAGGAAAGAAATCCTGAAAGAAAGGCAGCCCTGCGGACTGCAAAACTCCCGTCCAAATCGCTTGCTCTCGCGCGGTATTGAAAATCTTCGAGCGAGTTGTGGATAGATATGATTCGTGATATCGTTCAGGTTTCCACCAACCAATATGGCTTCGTAACTTGCTGCGAACTATCGATACCAATCATGCTGCTCTTCTTTTTGTAGAGAGGCTTTACGAAGAGCAAAAGCAGCAACTTGCTTTTCTCGATAAGGCAACCAAGAACAAGGACATCGTTATAGCCTAGAGAAAGCATTTGACTGTGTACCGTGTGAGCTCATATGATAAGTCGCGACGGCACGATGTTCCGGAAGCTTCCAAGTCCTTGCCAAAAAGTAGTCTGTCGGTGCTCACCATGGCCCTGCGTTGTCTCTATTCGTTTTCATTGTCGTACAGCATACCATTCAGGGAGCTGAACAGACCAACTCCTTGGACATTGCTGTGTGCGTATGATAAAATGCTTGCCAGCGAAGGCAAAACCGAACTCGAGCCACAAGCGCATGGTTGGTGCGACCGCTTGACGATGTTTGGGCACAAGCTAAACGTGAAGAAATCCGAGTACTTGACGACAGACGTAAGCGAGACTGGGCCCATTGAGATCAATGGGAGTGCGCTCATACCTACAAGGAACCTCATGTATTACCTTGGTTCTGCATTTACCCCTTTGTGCTTTAGTGCTTTACATTACTACGGTGCTTTACTTATTATATAATGTATCACGTGAGCCTATTGGCTAAAAACATCTGAAGCACATTGCAGAGACGAATTTGGAGACAGCGGATAAATCCTATGAACAGAAAGTCGTCGCTTTTTGTTCAAAATCTTCCTTTTCGATTTTGTGCAGCACTGATTGTTATGTTGAAGGTGGCGCAGAGGTACTCCCCAGGCTTCGCTGAAGCTAGAAGCTAGCTCTTCTCTGCCTCTCATCAAAATTGAAAAATCACTCCACTCCAAATAGCCTGGTTATCAAGCAATCCTTGCTCTAAGGAATGCCTTTTAGAATACGTGCCAAGGAGCGCCTTTACGTGGACATAAGGACGAGACTTTAGTGTTCTGTAGTGTAAGCGCGCTACAACAACAAACCGTTTATACATTTATATATAATGCGTTTACACTTTGTATGATGCTATTGCTTTGCACTGTTAGATTTTGATCATGAAGAAAGTTGCGCATTTTTAGGCTTAAAGCTTGGGAAGAGTAGGACAGCAAACAAACTGAAAATGACGCACTTTTTGAAGAATGCCTGCCATGGAAGAAGGACCTCAATTGGAAGGTTCTGAAGGTACCGACCTACTGCAGTCCGTTTCTGCGAATTTATTCTATAACTGGGAAAGCATTTCTTCGAGGAGAAGTCCGAAACGGTATTGACGTGGTTGAATGCGTTTCTTTGGTTGCTTCTGAAAAGTGATTTGAGGTGCTCCTGGAAAATGATGTGAGATTGCTGATACGATTCTGGAACGCTATCTTAGAAAAATATCTTTTTTAGTATTTACAAGATATCCCGCGGCTGTCTTGTTTTTCTTTCTTGTTGTTGGCAGAAACATTCTGTTATTATTTAGGTTGTCCGGAAAGTTCTCAGCGTTTTAAGTGCTTCACTTTGAACTACCATTACTTTTTTAAATGTTGTCGGATTTAGTCGAAACAAGCACTATTTGAATCAGCACACTTTTGCCAATGGGCCACCAGTCGACTTATTCCTTCAGCGAAACAATTAGGTGGTCGAGATCCTACAAAATCCACGAGAGCTCTTTTGGCTTGGTCCTGATTGGTGAAAGTTTTACAAGCGAGAAAGTTCTGAAAGTGTTTGAGAAGGTAGTAGCCGCTTGGTGAGAGGTCTGGGGAAAATGGCGGAGAAGGCGAAACTTCAACCCTCGATTCGTTCGATTTTCGAACAGTGATTTGTGAAACGTGTGGGCGGGCGTTATCGTGCAAAAGAAGGGCCGCTTCTGTTGCATAACGCTGGCTGAAGTTGACGCAATTTTAGGCCTTTGTCATACCATCGCTCACCCCGAGCGACGCCCAATGATATGCACCCATATCGATTCCATCGCGCCGCCCAATCGATATGGGAGCATATCATTAGGCGTCGCTCGGGGTGAGCGATGGTATGACAAAGGCCTTAGGTGCATTTCAGCGATTTCCTTGCAGTAGGACTCTGCTGTGGTGGTTTGGCCTGGTACCAGTAAGTTGTAATGGATCGCACCAGCCGCCGACCACCACACGATGACCATTACCTATCCACCCTTCATCACAAATGGTGATTCGATCCAAAAACGGGTCAGTTTTGTTGCGTAAAAGTAGAGAAGAACAAATCTCGAAAGGCGACTAATTTTGCTGATCACTTAACTCGTGGGGCACCCACTTTTCGAGCTTCTTCACATTCCCAAAGCGTTTCAAAGCATCAGCAACAGCAGTTTCACTGACTTCTAGCTCTTCCGCGATCCCAAGAACTGATTGGGATGGTTCAGCTTCCACAAATTCCTTCAACTCGCCGTCCAGGATTGCTCTAGCTCGACCGCTACGAGGGTCATCTTCGAGGCCGAAATCTCCGGTCCGAAATTCACTAAACCACTGGCGGACAGTGCTTTCTCCAACACTACTAGGCCCCCACAGATGATTGATTTGTCGTACTATCTCGGCTGCGGGTTCTCAAAACCTGAAGTTAAAATAAAATGTCGTTCGGGATTCCTCCTTCGACATACTTCAATAAGCCCTTCAAGAACAGAAATATAAAACAACGTTGAAACAGTAATTATTTAGTCAGATAGAGCGAAAAGTTCTGTTCAGAAAGTAGCAAGTCGCAATGCAAGTCGAGTTTTTACTTAATAATACAGGAATGAAAAATAGTTACACAAAACGCTGACGACTTTCCGGAGAATCTAATAGTTCGGTTTTATTTTTTGATAATAGACCCGGCGCATCGCATGCAGCAAGAATTTTTTAAAAGTTTTATGTTCTTTTTATGCTTTCAACAACTTTACAAATTATTTTCTCCCGTTATAAGAAATAAGGACGGACTACTCTTCAGCCCACGGATCTCCCTCGATAGAGAGCCTTCGGGCTCTCTTGTTAAGAGGGATCTCGGGCCGCTTGTCGCAGGGCCACGTGGCGCGTCCCCGGGTGGTGGATAGGGGAATTAAACGCGAACCAAATGCGACCGTGTACTGGCAATTTTAGAGACCTCGAATCTTCGGATGATTCGATGAGGGCAATTTTCGGCCGAGCTGGATTTCGGATAGTCCGAAACCAGATAAATCCGGCCGAATATCCGAAAATGCATGATTCGGATCCAATGTCTACTGACTAGCTACCCGTGTTGCATTGCAGTCAAACACAGCAGCACTAAAGGGCCTTATTCCCTGACCCCGAAAGAGCCCCTATTTCTGCAGCGATGGGAAGGACGAGTACGGAGAGGCTGCTAAAATCTCAGGGCCTAACCAGGCTGCGCAAATTGAGAAGGACTAGGATGACGATCTGTACTTACAACGCCCGCACGCTTGCATCGGAAGCATCCGTCGAGGACCTGATGATGCAAGCCAGGAAGATCAAGTACGACGTCATCGGACTGACCGAGACGAGAAGACACCACCCCCTACACGCCGCCTACGACTCCGGAGAAGAACTGCTCCTCGGAACATGCGACAGCAGGGGAGTAGGCGGCGTTGGTGTCCTCGTCAACACGCACTTGGCCATGAACATCGATTCGTACGAGTCTCTGACAAGCCGAATCGGACGTCTGCGACTGAAGCGATGTGGCTCCATGCCAGCCTTGACTGTGTTCGTCGCGTATGCCCCAACATCCGACTACGACGACGACGACGTCGAGGCCTTCTACGTGGAGCTGGAGAAGTTCTGTAAGGAAGATCACACCTTCTACAAGGTGATCGTCGGCGACTTCAACGCCAAGATCGGGCCACGAAGGTCGCCGGAAGTACTTCACATCGGAACCCACGGTTTGGAGTGGAACGAGCAAGGTGAAAGGCTGTCTGAGTTTATCATGTCGACCAAGACCATCCATGGAAACTCGGAGTTCCAGAACCCTCCCTCCCTACGATGGACCTGAGAATCCCCCGGTGGCCAGTTCCACAACGAGATCGACCACATCATCTTCAATCGCAAGTATTGCCTGACCGATGTCTCCGTTGTCCCCAAGTTCTACACGGGATCGGACCACCGCCTCCTTCGCGCGAGGTTCCGCTTTTCGCGTCAAGGAGAGAAGGCCGCGAAGTTCAAGAAGAGGAGTCCCAGAACGACCATCAACTGGGACCTCTACACCTCTCTTGTCGGCCTTTGGGAAGATGCCGTCATGGACAACGTCGATGAGGAATACGACCGCTTCGTGCACCATCTCCACGATAGTGCTAAGGGAGCCGAGAGCTTGAAGACCACCAAGAGACGTTTTTAGTTCGAATAAATAAATAAATAAATAAATAAACCTCCCGCCAGCGCTCATCAACACCTTGGCGCGGCTATTCACACGCTACCTGTCCGAATGCAAGGTTCCATCTCAGTGGAAGACCAGCAAGACCGTCTTGCTGTACAAGAAGGGAGACGTGCACGACATTGGCAACTATCGCCCGATCTGCCTGTTGTCCGTAGTCTACAAGCTGTTCACTCGAGTCATCCTGAATAGGATTAGTAGAACGCTGGACGAAGGACAGCCATGCGAACAAGCAGGATTTCGGAGAGGATTCAGCACGATCGACCACATACACACCATTACGAAGCTCATCGAAGTGTCGCGAGAGTACAAGCTGCCGCTGTGC
Organism: Heligmosomoides polygyrus bakeri; assembly: GCA_947359475.1. Lineage (NCBI taxonomy): Eukaryota > Metazoa > Nematoda > Chromadorea > Rhabditida > Heligmosomidae > Heligmosomoides > Heligmosomoides polygyrus. The sequence continues at coordinate 25,131,080 of OX375870.1, forward strand.
CTTACGTTCATTGACCTGAAGAAGGCATTCGACTCCGTCGAGACTGAAGCGGTCATGGAAGCCCTGCTCACCCAGGGCGTTCCTACTCAGTACATCAGAGTCCTTCGAGAGCTGTACAGTGCATTCACGACCAACATCTCACCATTCTACAACGACGTCGTCATTGACGTGAAGAGAGGGGTTCGACAAGGGGATACCATATCCCCGAAGCTCTTCAGCGCCACCCTCGAAAACGTCATGCGCGAACTAGAATGGGATGGCATGGGAGTGAAGGTCGACGGCCGGCAACTACATCATCTTCGCTTCGCTGACGACATCGTGCTCATAACACCGAGCATCAGCCAGGCGGAGCGAATGCTGGCCGACTTCGATCGTGTATGTGGAAGCGTTGGACTGCAGCTGAATCTTACGAAGACGATGTTCATGAAGAACGGATGAGTTTCTGATGCCCCATTCTCGCTCAACGGAACGAACATCTCCGAATGCTCCAGCTATGTGTATCTGGGTCGCGAAGTCAACATGACCAACGACCTAGCACCAGAGCTGAGCAGGAGGAAACGAGCGGCTTGGGGAGCTTTCAAGAGCGTCGAAGAAGTCGTGAAGAAGACGAAGAACGTCCGACTCCGTGCCAACCTATTCGAATCCACTGTTCTTCCTGCCCTAACATACGCCTCAGAGACCTGGGCTATACGAAAGCAGGATGAACACGCGATCAGCGTCGCGCAGCGTGGAATCGAGAGGACGATGCTCGGAGTGACACGACTCACGCAAGTGAGAGAAGGCCTCCGGAGTTCCGAGCTTCGCCGACGTTCGAAGATCAGAGACGCTGTCGCATGGGCCAAGTCGTCGAAAATTAGGTGGGCCGGCCACGTAATGCTATTCGCAGACACCCGCTGGACGAGAGCCGTCACAGACTGGATTCCGCGGGATGTCAAAAGAACACCAGGACGCCCACCAACGCGTTGGTCGGACTTCTTCGTGAAAGCCCTGAACGGCCGATATGACGCTCTTCGTGTCCCTCGAGCGAGGAGGATCCATTGGACCACTCTGGCACGCGACAGGGACGAATGGATACGCTGCTGGCGCCCGCTCGAGCAAGTCGATGATCAACGGGACGACAGGTGATACAGGTGATACTCTTCAGCAGTTGCAAATATCAGTCTGAATACTTGACATTTTTTTAGACTTCTTCCATAGCCAGTCGTAGATTTCTCATTGTCTGTCTGTTTTTTGTAATTGTTATTGGCTACAATAAATATAAATATAAATATAAATATAAATATAAATATAATATAAAACTTGTATCAAATGGTTAGATGTAGGGAATTCCTAGTCTTTGAAAATCCACAGGAGGATTTCGCGCACATATTTCGTGCTCATTTGAGAAGTGTGTACGTAACGCTCGCCCCGCATTAGCCTCAGACTACGGCGAATAAGGAAAACCAGTTCTTATTCAACGGCCAGTGTATTCGATAGGGAGCTCACTAGTTTCGGGTTTCTGATGTTCTGCAGCACCGAAGCGATGCCTGACAGTACACATCCGATATCTGAGAGCATCACACGGCTCTGCTTGTAGCTACGTTTGCTTAAATATCTGAATATCTGAATGAAATAAATAAATACTCCCGCCAAGATTAGCAAACAATGGATAGAAAAATGAGCGCGTCAAAGTTCATGAAACTTTGAACCAGGAAAGCTGCCATGATCTGAGAGCGGTACACTTACCCCGCCTGTCGGAAGAAATGTTTCCGTGGCAGCACTGAGGAGGAACTGAAAAGTTTGCGCAACGTCCCTAGCTATAGTAAGAAAACAGAGAGTGTGTGAATGTCGCCTGGACGCATTTCTCGGAGTAAAGGTCTGAATTAATACCGTATTCTACAGCAGTACAAGGCTACGTGCATTTCAAACCCAGGCCCTGATTGGCGATGTTGTGTGCAAATACAGGAGAGATTCTAGCGACAGAAGAGTGCAATTGCTGGAAGGACTGGAGAGGCCAATTTTTAAAGCTAGCCGGAGTCTGGCAGCTAAAAGTCCAAGTTGAGCAATGACCAGAGAAAATCACTCCCTGTATCCAAACCTTCTGTACATCTACGCCTACGTAAACCGAGGTCATTTGTAGGAGGACGCACGCGTAGGATGCGCATTCGGCTTATGTTCGATAGGGTATCTTGTAGGCCAACAGCTGAAGGAAGGCTTTTAAGAACGTCTCCACTCTTCAGATTAGCAGGCAATGATAATTGTCGCGAATGCGATAGCTCGCTCCCTTTCACTTCATACTCCCGCGGGCTACCGTATCCGCTCGGGACCCCGATGAGGCGCTCCCGAGACTCCGGCCTGCCCGCGCACGCTATCGATCGGCGGGCCGGCTATGCGCCGCCCCCCGCCGACTTCATTCCTAACTTCCATCGACACGTCGAGCGGCTGCGCGGGCGCGGCTCTGGGGCGCCGCCATTGTGAGCCCGCTTTCATCATCATCCCGGGGATCGTCCGAGCGGAGCCTTGCCGCTCCACACATCGCAATACAGCCGGCTGCAGTACAGGGAGGACGGCGAGCCTGGATGGGGCTCGCCTAGCCTCGGATAGCCAATACAGTTCCACCGGCCGGAGCGGCCTCTCCTATTCCATATGTCCTAGTATCTAGCTGCTATATTATTCTGGTTGTGCGGTGCTGATGTATGGAATAAACCGTGGCTACATTTATGGTGTCCTGCACAAGACGAGGAAGGTGGTGAGTCCCTTACTATTGTGTTGTTGGTATTGGTATTGTTGTGTTTATTTGTTGGGTCATATTGGGGCATTTCATGTTGGGGCATTATTGCTATCGGTGTATGGGGTTTCTAGTAGTTGTCGGGTAACTCAGGGGGGAAGGTGTGCTCAATACAGTCGGGATGCAGTACAGCACGCCCGCGAGGTGCGGGCGTGCGTCAATCCAGGCGCTGTAAGCGCGAAGGGGTAGAAGTCACCACGCGGGGCCCCCCGTCTGCCAATGAAGGGGGCGTGGCTCATTCACACCATGGGGTCCCCCTTATGCCCCCCTTGGGTCCTGGGTTCTTGGGTACCTCGTGGCACCACGGGGCGAGTGGGGGACTCCACTCAACAGGGACAGGTTCCCTCGCGAGTGGGGCCACCGATTCGCAACAATAATTCCGCAATCGATTCGTTGCCCACCTCGCTGCCTAAAGATGACATCAATGTAAGGAGCAGCTCAGCAAGGCGACACCGTATTACCGGAGCTAAACAGGTCCACACTGTTTGACTGATCAGATAAATTTATGCTCCATGCTTCAGTAGAGTTCAGTAACTACAAGAGCAAAAATGGAAAGATCCTTTGGTGTATTGGGTGCTGGGATTACGCCGTGCTGCGGCGCAGTGTGCGACATTGTTCTTCTGATTGATAGTACTCATAAATGTTACTTACATAGAGGCTGTCGTTCAACAACAAAAAAACCTGGTGGATTTTTGCGTAGAGCTTCGTTAAATCATTGCTATGACCTGTAGTTTTTTTGAATGAGTAGTTAGTGACAAAACTTCATGTCAGGATTGGTGCTTTGAGAACAAACAAAAAATTGGCTAGGTGCGTTATTTCTCCTTAAAAAACCTATTTCTTGACATAAATCGTGTCCGGTCTATCAGCCTTCGACGACACTCTGCTACTGAAGGGACAGTTATGGTATCGAAAACACAAGTGGGCGTAATTCGTGACTCGCTATTGCCAAAAGAAGGTAGAGACTGCTTCAGTGGGCAACACACATCAGAAGAGCTTTGCTAGAACAAAGCAGAGTTGATTGTCAGCGTTGTAAAAAATTGGAAAGGATTTAGAGCAAAGACCTGGTTGGATTCTTTGAACAAGATCTTCTTCTTCTTCTTCTTCTTCTTCTTCTTCTTCAGCGTCTGTCCCGTTTCGTAGCGGGGTCCGCTTTCTGGTGTCATGACGCCACCTTTCCCGATCTAGCGCTAGATCAGGGTGGAGACCAGCAACCTTCAAGTCCATATGAAACGTATCAGCCCAGCGCTGCTTCGGGCGCCCTCTAAGCCGCTTTCCTATTACCTCGAAGTTAAGGCCTATCTTGCGGACGCTGTTTTCGTTTCCACGCAGAACGTGGCCGTACCATCGTAAGCGAGCTTTGCGCATCTTCTCCGCTATCGGCGCCTCTGCCGAATGGCATCGTTTCGAATGCGGTCCATGCGCGTGACTCCAGCCGTCCAGCGCAGCATCTTCGTCTCCATGACGCTGAGTCACGTTTCAACCTCCTTGGTCGCAGGACAACACTCATCACCGTACATGGCACTGGCCGGACGACTGTTCTATAGATTTTTGACTTCAACCGCTCTGGTATCTTCCGTCGCAGAGAACCCTAGTCAACGAGCGCCACTTGGACCAAGCTGCACTCATGCGTGAATTCACTTCAATCACCAGTTTGCCATCGGATGCTACTGCTGATCCCAAGTACTTAAAAAATGAAACGCGAGAGAGCTCGATGCCGTTAACCTTGATGGAGCTGGACTCGTTAACGTCCGTGGTTAGATACTCAGTCTTGTTCACGTTCAATTTGAGTCCAAACCGCTCCAAGCGATCACATCAAGCTTGCACCTCTCGCTCGAGTTCATCTTTATCTTCGCTAGCGAGCATTACATCGTCGGCATAAAGCAATGTTCAGAGGACTGGCTTCTGAAGATGTTGTGTGATGGCATCCATGACGACAACAAAGAGGAGTGGGGAAAATGCAGAACCCTGGTGCACTCCGACAGAGATGGGAAACTCTATCGAGGTTCCAGCTGCAGCTTGAACTCTACTCTTCGGACAAGAGTAGAGAATTCGCACCCAGCTCTTCAGGAACTCCATGACGTCGCAGGGCGTACCATATCACTTCACGCGGTACGCGGTCAGAGGCCTTCTTCAAGTCGAGAAAGGCGATATGCACTGGCTTCTATTTCTCGGCGATGCTTCTCTATGAGGAGGCGGGGCGTGTGTGGCATCAATGGTGCCACAGCTAGCTACGAAGCAGGGATGTGCGGAAATTTTTCTGGAAAAAGCGGAAGACGAAACACGGAACGGAAACGCTCAAAAATGGCCGGAAACCGGAATGCAAAACGCGGAAACGGAAATGACACATGTTCGCCATTTTTCCAAAAGTGCATCTGAAACGGCTTCTATTGCACTTTTTCTTGCTTAGAACTTGGCGAGCAGCAGAATCTTCCACATATTAATGCTCATCCTCATCATAACATAACGAAGCATGAATTCATAATGTTGTTATGATATCCTTTTAGCTTCGGCTGAGCAATAAACGAAAACAAATTCAGGGACTTATTTCACTATTTCTCACTATTTCAGCATGCAGTTTTTCCATATCTAGTTTCTACGACAGGTTTTTCGCTGATTTTTTTGATGCTGATATTTCTTGAACGGTAGGCTCAACCGACTTAATCACTTGAGGTTACCTACGGGCCTACATTTAAAAGTGACTTGGGTGAAGTCTAAAACAGGAGTAACCATCTAGATCATTATCCTACCAGAAAAGAGATTCCTCTCAACACTTTTAGAAACCAGTGGCATCATGGATGACGTGGTGACTGCACAGATATGTATCTGCATATTCAACATTAGCAGCAGTTACATTGTACCAAAACCAGTACTCAGAATTCATTCTGGGATCTAAGATGATAACTGGATGACTGATTGGTCATAGTGGGTCACACTTCCACAGGAATATTCAGTCTGTGCCAGCCCAGAAATCCTACGCACAAGATGACACAGCTGGACAGTTCCTAGATGGTTCTCGAAGCAATACTTTTGTGTCAGAATTCAATAAGTCACCATAGTCAATCAAAATAACATCTCCTGGTAGATATTCGTGACGCTTCATCAAAAAATGTGATGCATAACTCCATATGGATGAATATCACACCTAACGAAATTTTAAAAAATGAAATTTAAACCTTTAGTCAGGAACACTGATGTAATCTTGAAGAAGACAACCGCATGCCACAACCTTCACTGAACCCTTGGTTTCATGATACTGCGCTCAATGCTGACTAAGTTTTTGTAGCTATTTGTAACTAGTGGATCAAGAATTTTATGACCATTCTAACGTTGAGTGCATTTTCTTAGCATACAGTGCATACATAGCCTTTGTGGCACATTAGTTTTGCCCTGGACCCAGCCGTTGCCATTTTTGCGTGCTTTTTTGGTAGTCTTACCAATTTCAAGATCATTAATACTAGAGTTGTCAAACAGTATTTCTTTCACAATTATATGAAGGAGAACTTTTTCCAATTGATAAGCTGATTGTGTTTAATAGAAAACTAGTGTGGAACAGTGCCCATCTCCGTTTCCGCCTTCCGGCGCAAAAACAGGCGGAACACGGAACGGAACGGAAGAGCCCAAAATGGCCAGAAACCGGAATTCGGAACACGGAAACGAAAATTCCGCTCATCCCTGCTACGAAGCCACACTCATTGCTGGAAAGCTGGACGATGTCACGAATTCGTCCGTCGAGAATTCGCTCAAAGGTCTTCATGTTGTGCCAAATCAAGGGAATCGGACGGTAGTTGGAGCAGTCAACAGGACTGCCCTTCTTCTTCCAAATCGGAATCGTCGCACTTCGGCACCAACCGTCAGGTACTTTCTTCTCTGCTACAACCTGATTAAAGAACTTCGCCAACAACTCAGTCGTGTACCAAAACTTTGAATTCCACAGGTCAGCCGCCACGTCGTCGGGTCCAGTCGCTTTGTCTGGCCTCATCTTCTTCAGAGCCGCTTCTGTCTCCTCCACGGTGATCTTCTGGACGGGCCGTGGGTTGGAGCCGTTGAAGGGATGGCTGGATGAGGAAATTCTACCGTAGAGGCTTCCTCAGAGTAATCGCGTCATCGCTTCAATGCTTTCTTGCGGTCCATAAGAAGACGGCCGTTCCCATCATTGATGCCGTAAAACTTTTCAACCTGCCGATGGCGTTTCTTTGCAAGTCGGTACAGATATCGCTCACCATCGCGTGACTCGAGCTTCTCGTCGGCATCTCTAAAATGAGTGGCTTTTGCAACGGCCTTCTTTGCAGCTTTCCTCGCTTCTTGGTACTTCGCCAGTTATCGGCCGCCGAGAAACACATGATAAAGCGACTTCTTCTCTCGAACTTTTCCTTTGCGTCGAGTCACGTTCCTCCACAACCATGCCTGCTTGTCGTCCTTGCGTCTCCCAGGCTTCGTGATGCCGAGTTCCGACTGTGCAGCTTGGCGAATCGCGTCGGTCGCCTTCTTCCAAGTTTCGTTGAAAGTTGTGACCGTCGGTAACCACACGCGAGAAATCACAGCTGCTTCCTTCTCTCTCCTTCACCACTACTTTATTCTTGCTGAACCGCATCGCTCGACTTGCTTCTGCCTCGGAGGGGCGATCTTTAAAGTACAGATCAGCGATCGATGCTGTGAGGCGATCGCCTCATACAGCACGATCTTTGTATCTGTGACAAGACTTCGGTCGCGATCTTTCACAAGGACCAAGTCTATCTGAATTTTGGTGCCACCACTATAGTATGAGATGAGGTGGGAGTCGCGTTTTCGGAAGACGGTGTTCACTATGGTGAGGTTATTTGATCCCGCATAATCAAGAATACGCTCACGTCGGCGTTACGCGACCTGTGTCCGACCGAAATCACAATGACAGCTGTAACCGTCCTTCGTAGCACTTACGTGCCCATTTAGGTCACCAAGGTCACCAGGGGCTATGATGATATCATTCGGCGGTACCTCTGCTGTCTTCTCATCAAGCAGGTTCCAGAACTCATCCTTGGCTTGATCGGAGCAGCCAGTCTGCGGAGCATACGCAGAGAAGAAGTGATAGAGTCGCCCCTTGCGGCGACAACGATCTTCATCAACCAATCGTCAAAGCGCTCGACGCTTACAATCGAGTCTCGGAAACGTCCGGAGACGATGATTCCGACACCACTGGTGGTCCTGGGACTTCCACATAGAAAGGCCTTGAAGCCACGTCCTATTTCCCTTGACTTGCGGCAGGACCATCTCGTCTCCTGCACCGCACAGAAATCAACTCTTCTGCGCTCCATTGCTTCTACCAACTCGCACGAGCGGCCTGTCAACGTATTCACCTTCAGCGTTGCTACGCAGGTCTTGCCTGCGTTACGGGACTTTCGGACTAGCTCAGTTGATGCAATCGAGTGTCTGTGTTCGGCTCGGTTCGCCAACGCGGGCAGTTTCCAGTGGCACCACGTGGTGGGACGGACATCGCTACCATTCGTTGAACAAGATAAGCTAGCGATAAGCTTCAGCTGTCAAACACGCTCAATTTTTCTTTGTACCATATCGGCTTCCATTATTACTCGTACTCATGGATAAGCTAGACTAATAACACAAACTTCTCCAATTTCGATAGGAAAGGAGGAGGGAAAAGAAGGGAAAGGAAAAGGAAAGGGAGGAAGATCGGCGTTGATCAACCTTGTCATGGGCCCTTCCTGCTACATCTGAAAGAAATCGTGAATGTATTTTTAAGTGCGCATTCTGTTCTATACATAGGCTTCACGTGCTAACATAGAAGAGTTTTGTCCAGCACAGACACGTCCTGATTCAATTCACCAACACCAGATGAATGGAACGTTTCAACAGCTCAGTGCTCCAAGCGAATGATTCATACTGGACTTTTTGTCGTCTGCGCTACGCGAGTGTTTTATTACCATAAAGATGATAGGCGGTGCTAGTCAATCACATTGTGAGATGCGCCACGCATTCTACTTTACGGGATGTCATGAAGGCAGCTTGGATGTATGCAGACTATACATAGAACCACTAGTGGTGGCAACCTGTCCGAACTGGAAAACTTGATTTTGAGTGACAGCAGGTGCCTCTTCCGAGTGGCTACCACTTCTCCATATTACTAAAAAGGACAGTAAGTAATGGAAATGGATGGTGCTAAACATGCTATGTTATACTGTTGTATTTCTCATTGGATGTGCTACGTATTATATTCCATAGGATATCCTGGAGGGAATTTGAACGCGTATTTGTCATATACAACGACTTACAGTGGCCAGCCGGTGAACAATTCCGTGTTTTAGAATTCCCAGAGAGGTCTGATACCAATTCGCCGACTCAAGTGTGATGAGATTGTGGTTGGGTTAGTCGGGGATTCGAAGGCATGAAGTCTGAATCAGAGTGCGAGCGACAGCAGACACCTTATCCGAGTACGTTGCCGCACAGCTATTCCACATTACCATATTTAGGTGGTTAATCTCCAATAATTTCTGGAATATCAGTGAAACAAACACGCACTCAAAACAAAAAAAAAGAATATCAAATAGATAAAGGACGACGTTCATTCCCTTTTTTAGGATGCCTCGCATCTCGCATTCTACTTCTACGCTTCCACGGGGTGTTATGGTGACGATTTGAATGCATATTTGGTGGCACAATGACTTGATCGCCAGCCGATGTACAAGTCAGTGGATTATCCTTCTCAGACAAGTCTGGTACCAATTCAACGACCCCGGAGTGATGGAAGTCTAGGTTGGCCTGGGCGGGAAATCCGAACCAAGAACTTGGTATTTCGGGTGCACACGACAGCCGGCGCCTCCTCCGACTGCGATACACGAACCAAATAAGAATAATAAGAAATTATATATAACAAGATCAGATCTAATGAAGCAAATAAACACAATAAATTCTCCAAGTGTTAGTATTGTGCCAAACGAGATTTTTATGATGAATCTTCTATCTTTATGGTCACTCCGCCGTGGTCACTCCAGCCGTTCCGAAAGCATAGAGGGCCTCACCAAAGCTCCCCGAAGGGAAGAATAAACTCAGGATTCGATCCAAAAGGGGTGCTGTCACTGTCAGTAGGGGGTAGAGTGCAACTTCAGTCTTGCACTATGTTCAGATCTCTGAAGACGACAATCTCGTCGAAACGTTGGACCACGAATAAATAAAGAAGATTCACCATAAAAACCTCGTTTGGCACAATACTAACACTTGAAGAGCTTGTAATGCCGAAGTTTTACGAAGGAAGAGGCTTTGATTTAAAAACAATAAAGTTTGCTGATAAAAAATACAACAAGTCAAACAGAAGAAAAACGGAAAGGTCTTGTACAGTGTGGAAATTTTCACCAGTGATAGAACACCGTCAATAAGTTAGGAACGCACAACAACAGTTGTTCGACCTCCTTTGCAACATCGATTTTCGGCCAATTTTCATAACAGTAAAAGGCATAATTTTCGACTTTTCGTGCTTCATAACTTTAGCATTAGGCATAAAAGGCTGGATTCGGATAAGAACCGAGAAGCCTGGATCCCGCATCCGGAAGGAGTGGTTTGAAGAAGGAGCAGTACACGCCTGCCTCAAAAGGCCTAGGTCCGCACAAACACTAGTCAAGAATGCCGCTATGTCTGGAAAGACCTTTCTCAGGATAGGCGATGTCTTAGAGAAGCCCAGGACAGAGGAAACTTAAGCGAACTAAAGCCACTAAAGAAACTACACATTTCGAAACTACGCAAACTACACATTTCACATTCATTTCGTAAGGAAACTGCGAGAAGTAAGCCCAAACGGTCTTCCACTGATTTATATGGGTTTGAAGGATACGTCCACCGCTATTGAGCTGAACCAACTTAGTGTATTAACAAAAAAGAAACATCGCACATTGTAAACAATCTCTGGTCTAACGCATCCGCAGACTACGACGCCTATGGAGGACGGTATTTTCCAAGCTTTTGGTAGAAAAGACTGGTCTTTCCCGATGAACATAAGAATGTGAGTTGAAGCGCGAACTCAACATGACAGCACAATTGTGCAGAAAATTTCAATGAAAAGCGTGTCAAGCATTAGACTCCTTATTTGAGGATGCATACAGCTAAACAATATCTCGCGGTCTGTAAGGGTTATAGTTCACCAAGCAGCAAGTTCCTTTTTAACATCAGTGTTTATAACATTTGTTGAATACCGACAAACACGTCACAAAAACACCTGTCAGTGTGCACCAGCCTTCAGGACTAGATTTGATACTGGAGCCCCACCCCCTCCCCTCCTCCACAGTTTTGTTTATATATTTGCACTTGAGGGTGCACCACAACACCAAAGAAACAGTCAAACAAGCCAAGCAACCACCATAAAGTAACAGTAGGAAGAACGTTCAATTTCATTCACATCAGAAACATATCTCCTTTAGTAATTACCTCCTGGCTAAACTGATGTTAAAACGCCTTCCGCAGCAGTGTACCATACCAAATAAAGCATAAAGACTGAGGAGTCGTCTTAGCACAAAGATGTCAGACTCACAAGAATACAATAACGCTCTTATCAACTTCCCCAACCTCAAGCATAGGGCACAACTACAACATTTCAAATAGTAATGCAAATATTAGAATGAACTGTTTTCCGTGAAACTGAAACAGAGGTAGAATAGGAGAAGTCAGCCTGGGCAATGCAACTAACAGACGTTATTCTGGAGCGGGCCGGCAACGTACGCACCTTTGTGATCTGGAGCGAAGCCCTGGCGTAAAGCTCAGCCCCTAGTGAACAGTGTGTAACGATCAAGTTATTTGCTGACTTCTGTTTCTCCTCGTCAATTTGGACAATAGTTTAGGCCGCGATGAATGCTATGGACAGAAGGCTGTTTGCGACAGACAGTTAAAAATCGGTAGGTCACCGGTAATATCATAAGCGTTACTACTCAACAAACATTTTTAGACATTTGCATAAGGTCGCAATTACTATCATAATAACGCGAGTACCACAAACAGGAACCAGATGGCGAGGACTGCTGAAGAGGAACTTCTTAAAGTGGATTACATACAGTACCGTATGCGTCTTTTGAATAGACGCCGCAAAAAGCGCGATTTTGTGGTTTTTGGGTCTTTTTGAAATAATTCGCCCAAAATTCATTCATTTCAAAAACTAAGAATATACTTGAGCTCCTCTATCGTTTGTTACACATTGTTGATATGGAGTCATGAAAATGTCCAAAATCGAAAACTTGTGCTCCATTGCGAAGGACGGTCGCGGACGAGTTGTTGGTCGCAAGCCATCGAAAACCGTTGCGTGCTCACAATTCCTCTAATTTGAGGTTTTTTTGAGAGACGGTTGGTATCGTTCGATCCGTCTCTTCGAGATCTACAAAATCGTGTACAAAACTTCGCCAGACCACCGCGCTTTCGTAGTGGGTGGTCAGAAATGACTGGAGCAGACTTTTTGCGATTGGAGAAGCTTATATTCCAGGACTTTCATGTACTCGGAGTATCTCGAGGATGGCTTAAAGGGTTCTGTCATGCCAGGAATCCTCTGAGTGCGCTGTGCACAATGCATATATTAGGTTGTCCGGAAATTAGCGTTTTCAACTTGATGATTCAAATTATAATAACACAGCTCAGAAAAAACTTTATCAATCAAAGTATTAACCGTTAGAATCAATACATCTTGGGAAATGAGATACATGTTCAATTATGCTGGTAACATGGAATTCCGGAGTTGTGGAGGCTATGAAATCGTAGAAGGCGTTTTTGGCGTCGTCTTGGTTTTTGAAGCATTTCTACTTCAGGAAGTAGTCGAAATGCTCGAAAAAGTGGTCGTCGGGGAGCGAGAGTCCTGTGAGTATGGTGAATGAGACAGGGTTTCGTAGCCTAATTCATCCAGTTTCTAGACAACAATTTTGAAACGTGCGGACGCGTGTTCTCATGCAGAAGACCATTGACCAAAGCCCTTCGATTGACCAAAGCCGGCTGTTTTTCAATCAACTTCTGGTGCATCGCTTCATCTTCGGCACAGTACTTCTCCGCTATGATAGCCTCCCCAGTCTAGTCAATAACTTGCAATGACTGCACAGCCTTAACGAAACACAGGCGTCGTGGCGCTTCAGCATCTGTCGGGCGGTCAGTTCGTGCGGGATCCATTTATCCGATTTCTTTACTCTTCCGATCGCATTTAAGTGGCCACTGATAGTGCTGCCGTCGACGTCGAAATGTTGTGCTGGCTCTCTCGCAGTATGACGCGGATCCGCTTCCACCATTGCCTTCAGTTTGTCATCGTTAAGAAGTGACGGAGGCCTACATACATCAGTCTTCATCTTCGAGACTTTCATCTCCAGATCGAAACCTTTCGAACCAGTGGTGAATTTTGCGTTCCTTAACGAAATCTTCCACAAATGCAGCGTTGATGTTATTGGCCGTTTCTGTAGTACTGCGACCAGGTTTGAACTCGTAGAAGAAAATTCAGAAAACTGCGTTCAGTCATCTAAGACGGCAAAACTTAAAATTGGGGAAAATTTTTATTCAAAAGAAAATTGGAGAACACGGTTGAAGAGAGCACGAACGCAGCTTTCCAGTGGTATATAACACTACAAGATATAGAACATATGATATACGATATACATACATAAGATATACGTTATTAAAAAATGTACCCCCAATAATAACAACTGTAAATCGTTTATTTCCGGACAGCCTAATAGTATCGAAGCTATCAATCGAGTGAGCGGGGCGACAGCTTGTAGAGTGAGCGTTTGGCTTATTTTACAGAAATTCCCAGCCGCCCTACTCAGGATTTGTTGTACTCTGTCCCGGCAAATCTTTGGAGTGCGCTGTGCACAACGTATATATCAATCGACTGGACGCGACAGCTCGCAAATTGCACCGCGGGCGTATTTTGAGCACAACAACTCTGTCAAGTTTGAATATTTTTGGCTGCAACTTGTGGATTCTGTGAGCAGTAGAAAGTTCAAAAAGTGCGCTGAAACACAGCGACATAGCTAATGGCTGAATAAAGCTACAGCGGTGCGAAAATGCAGTTTAGCCTTATGTGACACGATTTTTTCAGATTTCACTCGACCACTGTAGTAAGAAAAGGAGAGCTAACGGCATGCAAATGCGGGGGCTAGCCAATCAGTTAAAGTACTTTACGATTAAGTGCCCACATCTCTCCAGCTGCCTGAAGTTTCTTCCGCCCTTACTCGCCCACATTTGGGTTTTTCACATTAGAGATAGCACCGTTCTGTTTAGCTCAAAAAGCCGTTATCGAAAATCCATATTTTCGAAGTTGACCAAATGTCCTCATCCAAAATCATCTAGGGGTTATTTGGTGCGCTGATTTCGAATCCGGCGTCCGTTTTTGAAAATTCAGCCGACTTTGGTAGGTTTTGGATTTCCCCCCTGGATAACAGTGGGTGGTCGGGTCAGGAACACCGATTTTGCTCAAAATTCGTATAGGGGCGGGGTCTTATTCGGGGTGCTGAACACGATGCCGATTCCATTTGGCCGATTATGACAGGAGACCACTCATACCGATAACTGAGGGTGGTCAGTGATCCTCACCCTACCAACTTCAAATGTCTGTAACATGCCAAAATCGGTGGAATTTCCAATAGCGGACGTCGAATTCGTTATCGGCGCTCCAAATAACCCCCTAGACGATTTTGGACGAAGTTTGGACAACAAAATTTGGCAAATTTCGAAATCATCGATTTTTGATGACGTCACCGTCCGCGCAGGATCGGCGAAGAGCACCCTCGTCCCCAATGGGAAATTGTCAAAAAATCGATATTATCAGAGATTGACACCATTCGATAGTGCTTCTCGACCAGAACAGAATGATACCATTGGGAGTGTCGAGAACTCAGATATGGGCGAGTAAGGTCGGAAGGAACTTCGCCGTCGCCCTTCGCCGCTCCGAAATGGCAGATTGTGTTAAAGCAGTTTAGGCATCTGGAAAGCTGCGAGCACGTCTTCGTAAAGTGCTTTCAGTGTCGTGCTCGCCCACGCATCTGCATGCCGTTAGCACTCCTTGTCTTCCCGCAGTAGTCGACTGAACTCGGAAAAAATCGTGTCACACAAGGCTAACCTGCATTTTCGCACCGCTGTAGCTTTATTCGACCATTAGCTATGTCGCTGTGTTTCAGCGCACTCCTTGAAGTTTCTACTGCTTACAGAATCCACAAGCTGCAGCCGGAAAGATTCAAACATGAAAGAGTTATTGCGCTAAGAACACGCCCGCGGTACAATTTGCTCTGGCGCACTGTCGATTGATAGGTTGGATCCTATATACGTTGTGCACAGCGGACTCCAAAGTTTTTCCGGGACAGAGTACAATTTCTGAATAGGGCGGCTGGGAATTTCTGTAAAACAACCCAAACGCTCACTCTACAAGCTGTCGCGCCGCCCACTCGATTGATAGGTTCGATACTATATGCATTGTGCACGTGGCACCCTCAGAAGATTCCTGGCATGACAGAACACTTTACGCCATGCTTCAGATACTCCGAGAACATGAATGTCTTACAATATAAGCTTCTCCAATCGCAAAAAGTCTGCTCCAGTCATTTCTGACTGCCCACTGCGGGGGTGGTCTGGCGAAGTTGTGTACATGGTTTTGTAGATCTCGTAGAGACGAATCGAACGGTGTTTCAAAAAAACCTCAAATTAGAGGAATTGACAAATGTTAAGCACGCCTTCTTGATGTTGATAAATAAATAAATAAATAAATAAATAAGAGGAATTGTGAGCACGAAACGGTTTTCGACGGCTTGCAACCGACAACTCCTCCGCGACCGTCCTTCGCATTCGAGCGCAAGTTTTCAATTTCAAACATTTTCCTGGCTCCATATGAAATATGCATACCAACCGATAGAGCTGGAGCTCCTGAGCAGAATTATGCCCTTAGTTTTTCAAATGCGTGAATTTTAGGTGAGTTTTATCAAAAAGACGCAAAAACACTGCAAAATCGCGGTTTTTGCGGCGTCTATTCAAAAGACGCTTCTGGTACTGTATTCAGCAACAGGAAACTTGTGGATAAATGAATCCACACCAGGAATAGCCGAGCAGCTTATTACGAAGGTTGTCTCGGTGCCAGTTCAGCCGTGAAACTGTTGAATGAGCGATTTAACTTGCTCGGCGACGGAGCGGACAATGTCCTCCTTCTCCTGCAAAACATCCGCAATGGATGGGGGAGGGCAAGAACCGAATGCTCCACAGCGCAGCAGGGTTGAGGCCCATGAGCACAAGCATCAGGCTCAGCGACGGCACACACTTTCTGCAGGCGCTCTCTGCAGTGCTGCCGGGTATTGATCCACTAACCGTGTTGACCACTGTTGGCCTCGGCTCTTCCATCTAGGAGTCGGACTCGCCCAGTCAGAATACGTGGCCGTGACAATCTTCGGCGGCTCCCGTTTCCGACGACATGCGATGGGGTGTGTGGTCCCTGGAAAACGGTCCGCGGCCTTGGGAAGCGCCTACGCGCGCGCGTTTCCGCTGGTCGAATTTGTCGTCACCCGCGGCCCTGTCTGTCTTCATGCTAGCTGTACACCGTTCCGGGTTGTACGTCTCGTCGTCACGTGAATAAGCCTCATCTGTTGCCTTTTCTGCTAAGCCGGTTGTTTTCGGGAGCGATTACAAACAAACTCTTGAGTGGTGCAATGGAACTCTGGGGCAATGCTGTTGCCTCGTTGTCTCTATCTTCAACCGTCTGTAGGTCGTCGTGTGTTTAGCTCTAGCTCCTGACCGTTGCTCTAAGAAGCCCCTCTGGTCGGGAATGTTTTCTGCGATGGTCTCTGCACTCAACCCTCTCTGGACTATTTCTAACCTTTTCCATTTTGCCTTTAACAACTAACGCAATTTATCGCTTTGCTTCAGTTTTTCCGTAGTTGAGAGGATTCCTTCACGTACGCAGACGCTTTTTCTTTGAAATGAATAAGGGAAATGTAGTTGGTGCAATTCATCCCACTTCACATTTCCGTTGCTTGCCTATTTTTGTGGAGAAGCTTGTGAAGTATCCGGCTAAGATGGTGAGAGCTACGTAGTGCTCTGAAAGCGCTTTGTGAAGTTTCTTTCAGTACCTATTCTGCGATCTTCTAAGGTTTCCGGCTGCGTCGTTTAAATGCGCCTTTCAGCCTAATTATTGACGGCCACTGGAAATCGCGGAAGGATGCGAATGCCTCTTCAAATGAGGCGCACAAGAATAATCGGAGCTTGACGACTTCAATAATTGCCCGCACCAAGCACATTCAAGGCAACATTTACCCTGTTTTCTTACTGAACAGAATCGCTTAAGCTGACGTTGCCTCGAAATGTACAGTACAGGAAAATTGTATTTTCTTTCCGAATGCTCCTAAAATTTCCAACAATTTAGGAGATCGACTTTTTTATTGAGAATACGTAGCGAGACGTTTTTTCCATACTAATATTGCATCATGCCCTCGTCCAACTCATCGCGATATTTGCTTGATTGATAGCGTAAATGTCATCAACCCTGAGTTTCTTGCAAGCCAGAGTGTGGTTTTCGCGCTGGTTTTGAGAAACGTTACCTTTGTTTTGAGCAGCAGTTTTGCCTAATTGTTACTTTTCACGAAGCATTAGCTAAATAAAAGCAGTGTTTACAGACGAAACACCTTTTGTTATGCTAAGCTAAACGTGTCTTCATTGAAATCAGCTTCCGTTCTTCATTCAATAGAGGTTACCAATAACGCCATAGCCGGCTTGTTATCCGTGTGCTGTTCTTATGATCTGTGATTTAGGACCTAGTAATCGTATCTCCGATCCCATGATTGCCAATCTTCTCTCCAAGCTCTCGACTGATAGTGCAAGTATTCACCGATTGTGACATTCCTCATTTTTGACTGTGCAAAGTCTCTTCTTCGACCAAGGAATAGCATGGCTGATGAGTTCCATTATACTATTGTTCATAGCTACTGTACATCAACGTGGCCGCAGAAATGAATATCGCATTTGTGATATCAATTTTTCTGTGTTCTAAGGATTCCCTTGGGCAAAGTTTGGGCGAAAGTGGTGGCGCTAAGTGATCTGCAAGATATCGTATTCGTGATCTAATAACATCATTGGACGAGGTCTAGGCTGAAATGTTTCTTTTGAAACCTGCAATTGTGATATTACAATAGTGCAACGAATGAGGCAAACCGTTGGCATATGTCGTAGCTCTTAAATAGTATCTAACTGTTAGTCACGGGCAAACTTAATTATGCAGTGTTGGATATTGTTTGATATGATGTTAATGATATTAATGATAGGAAAGCTCTAGTTGCATTTACGTATGTAGGATCAAGAATCAGGACATATTGTACGACCTTATAGGTGTCTGATAAGTGGGGCAAAATGATAAGAATGTTTGTACAAGTTTATCGAAGGACCAAGTTGCGAATAATGATATGACCAACATTTCAATGTCGGCGGAAAAACAGTGGTTCTTAATTCATTTTCCTCTTTTTGCACTCTATTTCTTTGACCACACGTATCTCATGTTCACATCTTGAAATAAATGAATAAGTAATAAGCCGATCGCTATCGCGGATGCATATAGAGTCATATTTGAGAAGGAAAATTCTTGCAGTTGCTCATTACGCGCTTCCTTTCGTGATTCCATGTGATAATCTTCAGAGATGCTCCGTAAGCAACACGAATGAAAATCTGATGGAGAGGAAAGTTCGGCAGGTTATATAATAGCGTCGGAAAGGAGCAGTGATGTACTGAGAAAGTGTAGCCTGCGACTCAGCCGGCGAGTTGACCACGCCGAGTTGAGAACAGCCTACCCGTAAATAGTGTAATGACAGTTGCGTGAACAACTGGACTTCTTCAGGCATCCCCAGCCCTCTTCCAATTGCCTTTGGCCGTGTTTTCCTTAACTCTGTGATTTGTCTCACCTATTCACGAAGTGAGATGAAACCGTGATAGTTTCTACTGCGCAGATTGTATGACCGATGGAATGCTGCGATGTGGCTCAGTGAGATCGCTGTTCTACGATTAGCACCGCTCGATAGTACAATGAAAGCCCCTTACCCCAAAGGCAGCGGAGTAAAGAATTCTATGCAATTGAGTCTAGCCAGAAGTAGCCGAGCATCGTTGTGACTTGCTTGGCTTTTGCAAAATGAGTCTGTGATGTTTTTAGTTGAATATCGACGGAATTCGCCAGCCTTAAGAAACAATCAGAACTCGACTAGGAGACTTCGCTTGTGGCTCATCAAACGATTCTGGGCCCAAGTAGGCCACACGGCAAACGGGGCAACATCTCGACAAGTACCATGCTTTTAATGCTCGTGGTATTCAGCATTGTTTTCAACACTGCACTCTTAAACCGCCTTTCCATGGAAGGTGCATACATTTCGCGTACTCCCTGCTTCGTTAAGGAATAAAGGGTAAAGGACGGTGTTACTCAATTCGTTTTGAAATGCGCACTCTGTAATACTTCTACGGTAGGTGATTTGTATGCGTATTTGGCCATACAATGACTTGCGGTGGTCAGACGATGAACAAGTCAGCGTTTTTTCCTTGCCAGAGGAGCTTGGAATCAGCTCACCGATAACGGAGGGATGAAAGGCTTGGTCAGCCTGGGCCGGGAAATCCGAACCATGAACCCGGCATCGGCAACTTGTGACAGCCGGCACCTCCTCCGACTGCACTCCACGGGCCCCTACTTCATTATTGTTGCTGTTAGTGGTGATTTTTTATATCTCTTAAAAGTTCCTGCTTGTCTGTAGCTTCATGCAATGCGTAGTCTTGAAGCCGCACCCTAGCGATGGCGGTCTGTCCAATTCTTCGTCTCGGTATCTTCTGTGAAACAGTTGATTCCCACATGTTGTCTCGTAAAGAGGCTAGAGAGGCTCCCCCTTCTGTGAGACAGTTGACTCCCGCATGTTGTCTCGTAGAGAGGCTCCCCCCATACCATGTGACATTGCATGACAGCTATTTTCTTTATTCAGCCTGTTCTGCCCTCTCACAAACCTCGTGCCTTCAGGTGCTTCATAATTTTCATTAAAGAATTTGACTGTGGGATGATTTGCTGTCTGTCTGATTTAAGTTACTGGCTAGTTTTATATACCGGATTATGCTGTGTACAACAGAACACACATTTCCCAAAGTTGTTTCGTAGCCGTACTTCCAACCAATTTATGGAGGCATTTCGAAGGAGAGAAGTGGCCCCGCTTACCAGGAATCTCTTTAGTCTTTGCTTATCAGTATTCGTTGTTGGAAAATTCGGCAGCTATATTTTGCAATTTATCACTCTTCACTACTGTGTAAAGCTCTCCATATGTTTACTTACCATGACTACTCTTTTTTTACTGAAATGGAAGAGTTTTGAAAACTTTTGATTTATCTGTTTCAACGCTCCATTTTTCGTGATTATTTTCTTACATTCACGGCCTCCAAAATAGAGGATTACGTGAGGGTAGGATCCAGATGTAGAGTTTGTTTACGTGACAGCTATTTACAACAACTGTCCTCCTACTGATAATCGAGCTGCTCCAGTGGGGCGGTGCCGGTGACGTCTCCATTCGTCCCTGTCGCGTGCCGGAGTACTGCAATCCAGTCGGTTATGGCTTTTGTCCAGGGGACAGCAGCGAGCCGCAGTCTGCGGCCGACCCACCAATTTTCGACGACTTGGCTAAAGCGACAGCTTTTCTGAATAGGCGGTCGCAAAGCCAGACGTTCTTTGCCTTCCGCATGTGTTCGTATGCCTTATATGTATGTGCATCAAGTGAACAATCGATTTCAATGAAATTCAATTACCTTGATCCTCGAAAAGCACCCTGTGAAGCGTAGGCGGATTAGGCTTCTGGTTAGAGTGTCTTTGGTTTCTATGATAATTAATTGTGAGTGCTTTCGAATCATGGTCTGATATTTATTATTTATT
The DNA here is from genome assembly GCA_947359475.1 of Heligmosomoides polygyrus bakeri. Lineage (NCBI taxonomy): Eukaryota > Metazoa > Nematoda > Chromadorea > Rhabditida > Heligmosomidae > Heligmosomoides > Heligmosomoides polygyrus. The sequence goes on from OX375870.1 coordinate 25,151,704, forward strand.
TTATTATATCATTATATCCCCCATTTATATATACTATGCGTTCTGCTGTTCGTCATATACACACACTGTTTAGGATCGTCCTCTTGGTTAGCGTGCTCAGCATTGCTATTCTTCTCACGTGCCTCTGGCTGTTTGCTCTTCCCAAACCCGGACACGTCAGCCACTTCCGCTGCTCTTCCCCTTCTTGTCTGCAGCTACTCCTAATCCAGCGATTTCAAAGACATACATACATTAATAGCGCATATAGAACCTTGTACATTGAACAATGTTACCTAACGTTGAAAATACTATACATAAAAATTTTTGTAAGACACTTTCGAACTTTTCAATTTGCATCCGAAGATCTTATTTGCCATAGGAGCTCTTCTTTCTCTTCAAAACTGTAAGGAATATAAGCCTTAGAAAGTCTTATAAAGATGGCCTTGTCGTTGAAAAATGTACATATATCCCCTTGAACGGACATATATCTGCATCTTATAAGTTCATCTTATAAAGGAGCGTTCTGCTCCATGCGACCGTCATATCCGAATCGCTGTTTCCTTCGTGCTGTGTAGCGTGACAGTCGCATTTCGTCGACTCCACTCCCTCGTGAAGATTAGTTTTAAGCATGTACATGTAGTTATGATTTTCTTAACTTGTTTGAAATTTCTATCTAATTCACTTCTTCGTCCCACCTATTGTAAACCTTTAGGCCCCTTTCTGACGCGCGTCCTCATCTAGTCGGTATCAAATGCTGAGCGGTTCTTTACTATTCTCCATGCTGAAGATCACATTCACCACCTTCAGAGTGTGCACAACATTCACCATCCCTAGTGTTGTTTTCGAAAGTAAGAATACCACATGCTGTGTGGTTTGTTCGCGTGTAGCAAGCAACTGGGACAGCTCTTCATGTGCTGTTTGTGGGAATGCTTCAGTCGTAGTGAATATCAACAATTCTACTTCGCCGTAGAGATGGAAACACTCTCAAAAGAGTGCCGGCTAATGCCCTACCTGCTTGCTGTTCGTTGTTCTTTGAGATGCTCTTCAAGATTGATGTCCTTCAAGATTTCTTTCGAGATTTCGCGAATAAGATCGCAGAAACACGAAGAGAAGCTGCCTAAGCTGGCAGGTTCTTGGAGAGGATTCGACGTCGTCGACCGCATATATGCGGTGCAGAAGCGCTTGAAGTGTCGTGAAAGTGCAGAGTGCCACCACTTAAGAGATTCATTGCATTGGAGAAGCCAATCGACTAACACCCTAATTGGGAAAGTGGGTATATACTCAAGGGGCACAGTAGAGAGCAGAACAGCGCTTTTGCGACCGTCGGTCCATCATTCTAAATCGTCGTTGTCATCGATGATGAGAAGAGCGCTATTTGGACAGTGACGGCTAACACTATTGGGAGGACACATTCTGAGACTCGCGATGCAACGACGACAGAAGTAGGAAGATACTCGCTAGCTTGCCTTTCGCTTTAGAGGTTTACTGCCTGACGTCCGGAGTTCTGTGACATAAAAAGAAACAGAGTCAGGGGAGCTGAACTCTCAGGAGGCATATCTCGTGGGTTGTTATCCGATTTTACGCGTAAGGGTAACAGTGAAGTCATAACAAGGCTGCCAGCCCGATTTTCCAAAGCGAAGACTTGGATGGTGTCAGTAATCAGAAGTCAGCACTCTTTGCGATCGCTCATTACCGGCTCCGTTCGGCATCTCGTTAGGAGAGGTTCATAATGCAATTTGGGTGACCAAACCTAAGCGACCTGTGAGCACTCATGACGTATGAATAGTCTAAACTTATTCTCGAAGGAATTTCGGTGCTTAGGCACATTGCAACATGCTTCTCTACGAAAAGGTGTCACTGGGCTGGAAAAAAATCCTGACTGGATCTTGATTCTTTCTCCGTAAATTCCTAGCGACCATGTAGATCAAGTTTATACCAAAATGTGGTAGATTCTTAAAACGCTACCTAGAGGGGTATACGCTCGCTTACCATAATAAAGCAGTTATTGTTCCAGTTGGTGGAGACCATCTTTGAGCCACAATCTTCTGTGAGATTTTTAAAAGGCTATCTATGGAAGCCGATGTTGCCAAAATCTGCAGTGAGTTCAAGGAGGACATCACCTCCGAATCCAGGGCTCGTCGCTTGTACCAGTGCTTCCGACCGGTAGTTATTCCTTTCGAGGGAGAACCACGTGTTGAGTGCCCTACGCGTTAGAGGACGAGACTGCGCAGTGCCTTGGAAGAGTAAGACCAATGCTATCATCTACGAGCTATCAGTGACAGTTGTTGGATCTAGAAGATAACAGCCAACTGTTTTCACAGAGTTGGCATCCGTAGAATTCCTTAGGCTCCGGTGTCACAAGAAATTCGTGGTTCGAAGAAAACGCCGTGAATCAGCGTCTGTGAATCGTTGCTTTTTCATAAAAATGAGATTCATGTAGATATTGTTACTGGGACCGGCGGATGGATTTTTTAAATATGAACCGTACGCAGCACAGCCATTGGCTGCCTCCAACGAATCACTTTCGAGAGAGCCAAAAGGTGACTAACCCCAGATTCTTTCTTGTTGGTGGGATTCGAATGAAATGCTCCATTTCGAGCTCTTTCCTACTGCGACCACGATGATGGATCAGCTGAACAATGTTTAGCTTTATAAATTGGCCGAAGCTATTGGTCTTACCAGGAGACTATCTCGACGGTGGGTCGGAACGGCCTAAGTGTTGTATATGGGCAGAATTTCCTCTCTCTGGGAAACAACAAAATGCAAATATCTCGACCCCAATAGAACTCTGCGCAAAGTTAGGGACGACGGAAGTTGAGCCGTATCAGCCCTTTGCCTGCATGCGGAGGGCGGGCTCAAGTTGGCTGCATACAGCGATCATGGGGATACGCCGCCCTCTACCCACTGCGCCACCACCGCTCGCTCGTCGTAGCTGTTTCCATCCAACTTGAACCCTCTCTTCACGCGCAGGCAGAGGATTAACGCCGCCAACGGCCCAGCTTCCGTCGTCACTAACTGCGCGGAGTTGTATTGGGGTCGAGATATTTGCGTTTTGTTGTTTGCCAGAGAGAGGCGATTCTGCCCATATGCAACACTTGGGCCGTTACGACCTACCGTTGAGACAGTCTCCTGGTTAGACGAACGAAGCACTGCGAAGTCAGTTAACTTCACGACAGCGCTCGTTTTTTGGTCATTGGTCAAAAAAGGACGCACAGGCCGAGCCCGACATGCGCCGCTCTTGAGCGTTCCAAAGCGCCCTTTTTTAATAAACTTTTTAAAAATCAAAAAATACATGTAAAAACAAACACACATTTGAACGCAGTAGCTCAAGCTCTATCTGTTCACGTACAAATTTCAGTAGAGTTCAGCGATGCATATGGGCCCGGCAGAATCAATCGAGTGTTCGCGACGACTTGTTGAAAGAGCTTAGTTTAACGACAAAAGCTTATCTGAATGCATGGACAGTATAGCAAGCTAACTAGATTCTATATGTCTGGCATTCAATGAGCTTCCAATTCCATCGACTATGCCGAATGTTGGACGGGTGCTGCTAAATTGGACGCGCGGGTGTATTCGGATTGAAATAACTCTGTCAAGTTCGAATCGTTCCAGCTGCAATTTGAGGATTTTTTTAAGTAGTTAAAAGTTCTAGCGGACTAAATTACAACGGCGCAGAATCGTTTTTCTGCGAAAGTAAACGATTCAACACCCCGTCGTTGGGGCATGTTGCCACTCCTCCTCAATACATAACTGAAGATGCGCCAAGGTTTCCACGCACTCGTCGGCCCCATTTCTGCAGGACGTACCAGATTGGGTTCACTTCGGAACACTGAATGGCTCTACCAAAACATGTTACTTAACGGCAGTTGAAATATTTCGGCACCTAGGTTCTGTGGTCGATACCTTCTCAGGTTTAGGTCCAGATAGCTGTATACGATGTACACTGGGTGAAGAAATCAGTTCTCTCATTTCATCTTCTGCTGAATGAGTGATGACCATTCAACAGGCCAGTGAAACTGTAGAAAGGACAACACTTTCTACAGAGGAGTCTACAGACTATAATGGATAAAAAAGTTAAAGGACGGCGTTGCTCAATCTCTTTCGGGACGCGCCATCTATTTCTACGGAGTCGTGGGGGCAATTTTGAATTCCTATTTGTCCACACAATGACTTGAGGTGGCCAACCGATAAACAAGTCAGCGATTTATCCTTCCCAGAAAGGTTTGGTACCAATTCACCGACCCCAGACTGATGGAAGGCTTGCTTGGCCTGGGCGGGAAGTCCTAACCGGAAACCTGGTATCGGATGCATGCGACGGCCAGCATCTACTCCGACTGCGCTAACGCGCCCAAACCATATAAACTCTATTCGCTGGATTCACCGAATCGCTTGTCGGACAGTGGGTGTCAAAAGCTTCTGCAAAGCCTTCAGAGCACTTGGCCCACTCAGCTACATGAGCTCCGAATAAGAGAAAACTGCTGTTTTCGTCGAATATTTTCTATTCACCGCTTCGTTTTGCTCCTTGAATGTCCAAAGGCGGTACCTACCCGAACCTAATACACTGCTTTTCTGGACAAGTCGATCACCAAGAATGCTTGCGTCTAAAACGCGTTAAAACAGCAGCGGGGCTACAACGCTGGTTATGACTAGATTTGTAGTCTTGGGAACCGTATTAGTTTGTCCCATAAGTCCCCGCCGTTGTTTTCAACGATTCATTGCAGATTTCGCCGGCGGTGTCTGGCAGAGAGCCATAAGCTTTCGAAATAGAATGATTCTCTCTATCAGAGCATGTATTGCATTACTTTTTTCATCCTGAATTTTGTCAATTTTTAGGTCGTTAAAGTGAAAAAGTGAAAAAGTGGTCATCTGCGCAGCTGCTTCTCTCGGCTTAGGTTTGGAATTTTTTGCGCAGTTTTTCATAGAATTTGGAAGACAACGTTCTGCACTACAAGATTGCATGTTGGTCCTTTTTGCTCATTTGTCCGTTATCGATTTTTAGGTCATCAAATTGGGATGTCCGACTTTTCCGTCCGAATTTTTACCGACAGCTCGATTCTGCGGTTGGACTTTTTTGCTTGGTGTTATATGTTGTTCGGAAGAGGATCTCTTCCTTAATAAGAATTTGTGTCGCGTTCATTGGCTCATGCTGATTTCTGCCGAATATCAACAACTGAACAAGGAGAAGGAGTTGTTGGTGAAGATGATTTTTCTCTTTTTGGAATTTTGTTGATATTCGACAGAAATCAGCATGAGCCAATAATCGCGACAACAATTCTTACAGAGCAAGACATTCTTTTTCGAACGACATACAACACTGAGCAAAAAAGTCTTACCACGTAGCAGGAGCTGTCGGTAAAGATAACCCTTCTCCTTCAGACGTCCCAATTTGATTGCCTAAAAATCAATAAAGGACAACTGAGCAAATAGTCCCAATACGTGTTCTTGTAGAACACAACATTGTCTTCCAAATGCTATAAAAAACTGCGCAAAAAAATCCCAACCTAAATGGAGAGAACAACTGCGCAGATGGCCCCTTTTTCACTTTTCACTTTAACGACCTAAAAATTGACAAATTTCAGGATAAAAAAGAAATGCATACATGATCTGATAGAGCAAATCATTCTCTTTCGAAAGCTGTATAGCGCTATGCAAGAGACCGCCGGGGAAATCCGCAATGAATCGTTGGAAAAAACGGCCGGGACTTTTGAGACAACTTAATACTTTTTTGCTTGCTCGAAGGTCAGCATGTATATGTAGTACAGTTTCTCTTTATATATAATACGATTTCTTTCCCTTCGGATACGGAAAAGTTCGAAGGGTTATCAAAAGCACAGATAATTGATTTAGTCGTGTGTATTATTTACGCAGACTGCTTCGGTCAATTAGGCTGCGTATTTTGGTGCCCATTTGATTGATAGCTTAATTGCCATTCACATGACCTAGTGGAATTGAAGAGCCTTTTTGCTTTTTGCCTTGCTGAACGTCGGCGAACGCGTAATTTCGGTTAGCTAAGATTGCTTGTAAAACTGATTTTTGCGTGGAAGTTGCAGCTAAAAAAGAGTCTTGCCACGTATCTGCACAGTCACGGTACAAACTGCTTCATCCAACCAGGCTCGAAATGCTGGAGCTTTATGCAGACATTATATCCGATATGCTGCATCAGAACTGATTGTGAGAACAGTTTGTGAGTTACAGGATGGACATCTTGTTGTCAGATTCGGACCTTCACTCGAATATTTCGCTCTCTTGCCTATCCTAGAAATGTCGCGCGATGCAGCGAGATAGTAACGGTATAGCTCTTAAGCCTTGACATTTCGTTCTTTTGTTTCTTTTTCTTACTGTTTTCTTGCCAACCACATCGTGCGCAAACACAGTGTAGGCGGGGAAGTTTTTGGAACTCGTCGTTAGCATCTGGTGACCTCGCCAAGGACCACCCCATGCAAGAGCAGAGGTCTGCTCACCTGCTGTGATTTCTATGCTCATCCCTTTCCTTCCCCTCCTGTTGTTATCCTAGGCCGTCCTGGTTCAAAGGGAAGCCAACAACACCAGATTTTCATCTTCAACTGAAAACAAATACTTGCATTGCATTGATGATCTACAAGCTTTTTAGTAATGAGCGACGTGTAATTATATCATTATTCTACCACAAAGGAATCAGTACATTGAGTTTTAATCAATTTCCGCATTCTAACTACTTTTGCATTTCTGGTATCTAAGCCGTGCCGACTGCTTTGAGATTGAGACAGTCTTAGTAATTACGTTTTGGCAAGAGTTGCGAAACGAGACCCTTCGACAATACTGGTCATGGCTCGCTGGCGCTAAGCAGCCGAGTGACGTAGTTGTGGAATGACCTCCTACTGCTGAAATGCCGTTTTCCATTTCTCGGTACGGATGATCAGGAATGTAGAATTTCCAAATATTGCACCATATTCTACCAAACCTATGTTCAACACCTAGATATTCCTACTAAATTTCGGCAATCCGAGTAAGTCGTTGATCTAACTTGGAATTGTGCGGAAGTGAACACACGACTCATCGTGGGGGTCGAGCGTTCTACCCCCTCGTCCCCCTGGCCTGCCCACCCCAACCCCCTGGGCTTGCTCGAGAGTCCAGTGGCTGCCTTACGAGATAGTGGAGACGCAGACATTTGCTACGCCTCTGTTTAAAGGGCGGGGGTAGAACGCCACTCCGCCTTCATCGTGCACTCTGAACCGATATTCTGGGTTCGGTACCACCGGCAGCGCGACAGGAGGTACACCCGCCCCCTGCGGGGGGGGGGGGGGGCGTGTCGTCAGGAGGTACACCGCTGTTCTGCGGCTCGGAAACTTTTGTTTTGCGTGTCAAAGGTTTCGTAAGGCGGCCGTTAGACTCTCGGTGAAGCCTAGGGGGTTGGTGGTGCGTGAGCAAGGAGGATAAGAGGAAGCTGGCACGCCCCCAGCAGGGGGCGGGTGCACCTCCTGACCGTTCCCCGGTACCACCACTACAGCAAAGCCTTATATATCTACGAAGGTTGTGAAATGGGCACGCGCTTGTCTGAGGACAGTTCATTGAACTATTTATCAGCTGGCTGCCGTAAGTCCTTGCATGGACCATTCAAACTGCCTCTATGTACGATAACTCGTGGAAGTAGACTGCGCGGCGCATTCCTCAAAATGGTTTTCTCCGTTATTTACCCATTCGCCATTATTCATCCTTCATCTAATACTCACGATTAACTGGTCTAAAGATTTCATTTACTGGTCGCTGGATGTTTGCCTCAGAAATGGATGGCAGAAATTTGACCAATTTTGACCGGATTACTATTAGGTTGGGAACTAATTTCGTGGACTCTCAAGCGCCTTCAACAAAAGTGTTCATAAACAAATAACAAATAACAGTTTTCAACCAAAGTAAGATCTGCTGGAACACGGGACTGCTTCCCATTTATCAGCTACCTGGCCCATCCCACAGCTGTAGAATTCTTGTGCCTTTGAAGCCAAGAATCCTTGTAGGTGCATTTTGACATGGTCCACATTATTAAGTCGTTCTCCAACCAAGAAGTGCTGCAGCGAGCTATGAAGGTGCTAGTCATTTGGCGCACAGCCTGTGCTGTAAGGTGGGTGAGCTAGATGCTCCCAGCGAAGGTCTTCGATTTTTTGAAGCGTCCGATTCGCGACGCGTGATCTGGCGTTATCTTGCTGATAGATAATTCCGCTCCTGAAAATTTGTCTGAACCGATTCCAGCGGCGTTCAGCATGCGCGCGGCAAGGTTGAGAAGAGTAGATTACAGCATTAATGCTGGAACCGTTCTTGACGAGCTCCCAGAAGTTAATACCTTCTTGACACCACCAAAGGGAGGGAACGTAGCGAACCGGACGCCTCAAAAAATAGAAGACCTTGACTGGGCGCGTCAAACTCATCCACCTTACAGCCCAGACCTTGCGCCGAGTGACTACCACATTTTTAGTTCGGTGTAGTACTTCTTGGTTGGAAGGCGATTTAATAATGTGGACCGGGTCAAAATGCACCTCCAAAGATTCCTGGCCTTAAAAGCACAATAATTCTATGGCCGTGGGATAGACCAGCTACCTGATATATGTGAAGCACTTCTGCGTTCCGAGGGATCTTATTTTGATTAAAGATTGTCATTAGTTATTTGTTAATAAATACTTTTGCTGAAGATTCTTGAGAGTCCACGAAATTAGTTGCCAACCTAATACATACTTTCGGACTTTGCATGTAGAAAATATTTTATTCCCTTTTTATGCTCCACAGTAAACGTAGAAGAAGTAAGAGATACAACTTTCGGATTCAACCAGTTAAGATGGGCTTCCCGTGTGGTAAATAATAATAATAATAATAATAATAATAATAATAATAATAATAAACCGAGGAGATGATGCACGTAGCCATCCATCTTAACCACATTCGTTCCGTGGAGACAATCAACATCAGTCCTCAGTCCTTCATGCAGCTGTGGAAATGTTAATACATATTATAATAACCGAGTTTTTTACTATATTTTTATTTATCTATTTATTTAATCAATACAACCAAAGGTGAGCCACATGAATCAAAACTGATCGAACAAAACCCTTTAAGTATCTGAAACAGCTGCCGAACCACCGTCTCCTCTATTAGCATAGGTAGACGTTACAATCGGCTGTTGAGCAGTAAACATTTGTGAATCAAATGCTACTGTGATTTCTGAACAGTACTTGCAGAAAATCGATTTCTGCCTATTTTAGTTCAAGAAGGTTGTCATGTATGTTGGCTCTTATAGGTGTGCTTCAGTTGGAGTCAATGACAAAGGCGAGAACTAAATAGCCGGAAAAGGCGCATAAATTAACCATCACCTGTATCACTTGTTGTCCCTTTGATCATGGAGTTGCTCGAGGGGGCGCCAGCATCGTCTCCATTCTTCCCTGTCGCGTGCAAGAGTGCTCCAATGGATCCTCGACGGACACGAAGGGTTTCATATCGTTCCTTCACCTTCACGAAGAAGTTCGACCAACGCGTTGGTGAGCTTCCTGGTGTTCCCTTGACATCCCGCGGAATCCAGTCGATGACGGCTCTCGTTCAGCGGGTGTCTGCGAAGCGTATTACGTGGCCGGCCCACCTATTTTTTGCCCCACGCGACAGCGTCTCTGATCTTGAAACACCGACGGAGCTTGGATCTCTGTCGGCTTTCTCTAAATTATTCATAGATAAAATATTACTTACGTGCCGCTTTGCCCACATTTCAAACGTGCAATTATCTTTGTTTGTTGCTGTTTTCCTGACTGATGTCGGCCTTTATGGAATGTCCTCGCGCCTTGAAAACCTGATAGATCTGGCACATTCAGGCACGTGTCGAAGGAAAACGCTCACATACGTAGACGGACTAACCACGGTCGGATAGGATACCGTGACTTCGCGGTAAAAAAGACATTGGCAGTTTATCGTACCATAAATTCACTGCAAGCGTTAGCCACAGGTGCAAGAAAGTTATAGTGTATTTAAGACAGTTGGATTGATGTTACGTGGAATGGTTAAGCCCTATCCGACGCTAAAGTGAAGGGTCTTCTGAATTTCTTGACGTCTTTCTTACTTACAATACAGCTGATTCTGTAGCTGTTGTGTAAAAGCTTGTTTGATTAAGGTGTGTACACAGGGAATAGCATCATCAAACAGTTTCACTCGACTATTGCGGTTAGAATTCTGGCACCTGCACGCTGCGGTGTTATCAGTCCGTGATCTATTATTCCCACCTCTCCTTTTTTACTTTTTTCCATTTTACTTTTTTTCCAATCTCAGAGTAAGTCTGTCACTATACATTACCAGTGGTTGTTGATTATAGCTTTGGATTTTAGCACTAAAAATCCAAAGAAAAGGTTTTGTAGAGGTGTAGAAGGGGTTTTCCCACCTCTATATAAAACGAGAACTTGCGTGGCGCAGGTGCATATAAGTTCTGTCTGCGGCAGCGTTTCCCTACAATTTCATGGTTTCTCTTTATTTGGATGCAACGTCATTGCAATCGTCGTTATAAAATTACTGAAAATGAGACAAAAACTTATGCTGAAGACTATGCCAGCCACCGTATTATCAGCTGTGGTAGTCATGACTGAAAATTTTTGGCAATAAGTAAGGGCACATTATTCCAGTTTATTTGTTTTGGGAAATTGTCGTCATTTGTGGGTTTGATAGGCCTCGTCTACACCTTTCGCCTGGTCATTTGCTTCCCCAAATAGGTGACGGTAGCTGGCAATCGATCAGAGAACGCCCTCCGACCTCACTCGCTCCCTGACGTTCTTACAGGTGAGAAGGAGCCCTTATCATGGTGTATCGCGTGCGCTCCGATTCAATGCTCTTGGCTCAGATACCCCTCTCAGGCCAACTAAGCGAGCGTTCCATTGGTCCGAAGTCGTTAAGTTGGCGCAAGACTTCTCTGGGAAGGATTAAAACACTGACTTGTCCATCTGCTGGTCACCACAAGTTATTGTGTAGGTCAATTACGCCTTCATGCAGCCTAAACGATATCCGCTAGAAGTAGAGTGCGTGGCGCACTCCGCGAAGGAACTGACTATCGATGACCTTCCCCTCTTAAACTTAATAATAAGTAATAATGTTTTTAAAATGATAATAATTTTAGTAAAAATGTTTCTGTCTGCAAGAGTGGCCCAGTGGGCCCGCGAAGGGTGATAAACCGCAGAACCGCGAGCACATGTGGCATTCGTGGCTTCTTCTGCTGTTCTCCTGCAGAATCGAGTCAGTTCCGGCTGTCGACAAACGGGTGCCATCGGAATGCATTACGTGGGGGCCTCCTAACTTTCGACGACTTCACCCGAGTGACAGCAATGCCATCATCAAGCGCCGATGAAGCTTGGAACGCCGAAGGCCTCCTCGTGCTTTCCTCAGTGTTCATTTTGCCTGAGGTGTAAGACCCACCCTTCTGGGGGGGGGGGGAATATTACTACTGCAAGAGAAATATATCGAGCACAGCGGCAGGGATCATGCTGTTCTCACCAGTCGTTTTTTGAAGCTCTTGCTTATTTGGTTGAAATACTCAAACACAAAGTCAGAGCTGTTCTGATGCAGTTATGGGTTATGAACACTGAGGAAAGCACGAGGACTAGTTTCTTCCTTTAACTTAAAGGGATAGGCTCGATGTAGGTTATGATGGCCACTACTTCTTTGCTTTGCTCAATCCAGTTGAAAATTACCGTCTTGAGAATGCCGTTGCTCAAGTGGATTACCTTCGTATTAATAGGAAAATGATGTTGCCACGTGAGGAAATTTATAGGACTCCTTGGACATCTGGTAATGAGCAGAATATGCCACCTTTTCTTTTCATCAACTTGCTATTCTTTGTCGAATTTCTCGTTACCGATTCTCACAAAACGTTGATCCTAAGGGAAGGTTTCGAAATGCCTTGCTAGCCTACATGTGCAGTTCTATTGTGAAATCGGCTTGATCCGAGTGATTGATGCATTTTGTGAAAATATTCATTTGGCAGGGCAACATTGTTGAGGAGAAATGGGCACTTTCATGCACCAGAACTTCGTAGGTTGCACTGATGGCTAGCTAGGGCTCAACCTGAGTCTTTTTTAAATTTGTAGCCGGTAGTTTTTGTACTGCTGCTCTCTCCATTTGGTGTTGTCGTTGAATTGAGGTTTTGACTTTTTGCGAACGAAAGAGCGAACAAGTTTCCTCGCTGTTTCCTACTTTGGGGCTGAGCATTACATGGAATCGCCTCGAGCAAAGGCCAATGAATATCTAGTGTCATCTAGTGCCAATGAATAACGGCTGACCAACGTAGGCAACAGTGACGGAGATCTCTTTGCATAGTGAGCCACGCCGGTGGCGTTTGTCTGGCAGCCAAGGACCACCTGTCTATCGGCACCTCCGCCCGTCTGACTGTCAGCGCACAGGGGCGAAGAGGCCTCCAGATATCATCGATGGCAGCTTGACGTCACTCATTTTTAGCGGAGCACCCATCAGGTCCAGTGCACTTTCTCTGGTTTGCTCACTCTGTGCCCATAATTTTTACGGGAGTTTATAACACATTTGGAGGAAAGGTTCCGCATTTTGGTCGTCATCTTCTTCCCCGCGCTGCCTTGGACGTTACACTTTCGTGAGTAGTTCGGCTTCTGAAATTTCAGATCACTGTTTTAGAATTTTAGATCAATTTTAGATCCGAGAGGCCACTAGGCACCTGGTTACGATGCAAGCGAGTAGCGTATGGAAACAGCACGCACCTCACAATGGAATCGTCATAATATCCAACCAACCGGTAGCCCGTCATAATATAATAACTAAGAACAGCGGGAATCATGGGAAAAAGTGTGGTGGGTTCCGTGCAACGAAGGTTTACTGGGAATCACTTCTCCAACTAGCTATCCAACCGGCAGCCCCGTCACACCTAGAGGTATGTACCTGTACCACTCACAGTTGCCTTTTTACCACTTTTATGGAGGAGGGTATACTTTGAGGTATGCATTCTTTACTTTGGATCACAGCTCGAATATATTAGAATAGCGATCGCACGATGTCTAGCTCGAAGCTGTGAACAAAACACTGTCTTATCTTAAAATTCTCTATCTATGCTATAGCGCGGTCGCGTGGAGAGCACTCGAAGGAGGTGCCGGCTGTCGTGTGCACCCGATACAAGGCTCTTGGTTCGGATTTCGCGCTTAAGTCAACCAATCCATCCGGAGTCGGTGAGTTGGAACCAGACTTGCTTGGGAAGGATAAAGCATTGAATTGCCCAATGGCTGGCCAAGTCGTCATGGAGATCAAATACGCTTTCAAATCGTCTCCATAACATCCCGCAGGCGTAGAATGCGTGGCGCATTCCAGAAGGGGTTATATAACGCCGTCCTTATCATTTATGTTATAGGACGATTCTGCTGTTTCACTGTTTCGATCACTGTTTTTGCTGCTGAAAAAATGGATAAATTTAGAAGGACCGCAGTATGATAGTACCCTAAAAGGCATACCAGAAAAAAACTTTCGAAACTATGTGAGCGCCGTGTTTCAAGCCGCAGGCGGATGTGTTCCTCTGTGAACTTCTGATTAGATTCCCTAAACTATTTGATGATGTCCTAGTGACAATTCAGCATTCGCGATTGTTTGATGAATAAGAACCAGTGAATAAGAAACGAGTGTCAGAAAAGGTCTATAGTTTTCTAATCTTTGGGACGTTCCTATATAAAATATATCTATCTATCCACCTGAAATTGGAGGTAAGGGTAATTCAGTACTCCTATTCTAGCACGCATTCACTGCATTTTTCATGTACAGTTTTACATTTATCTCCTCAAAAATTTGGTAAATTTCCTACGATTCTTAACGAAATTTTGAAAAGGTACATACTTTCTGAAGCAGCTATTTGACAAAAAGCTTAATTTAGTCTTCTTACTATTGCCACATATACCTTTACCTGTGGCGTTTTATTTTGTACGAGCTCGTGTTGTAAAAAAGTTCCATGTGCATGTAGCTAATATGATAATAAATGCATAGCAGCTCCAGCTCGGAGTGATCAAGTGATATGGAGTTGAAGAAGGTGGTCTGACGCGCTACCTAAAGAAAGCCGACTAAAAAAGGATGGCACGAACTGAGACCTGGTTCATGTTTGGAATAGATATTGTTGTTGTTACTTTTAAGAAGAGCTCCCAATATTGCAGGAAATTTATAGGATTAAGGATTAAGGCGGTAGTTGTTGAGCCTAAGCGCTTGGTAACGGAGTCGAGGGAGATGCCGAGTCGCATGCACCCGAATCGAGGTTCCTGGTTCTAATTTCCCGCCCAGGTCAACAAAGTCATCCATTCCTCCGGGGTCAGTTAATTAGTACTAGACTTATTTTGGAAAGGTAAAACACTGAGATATCTATCGGCTGGCCACAAGAAGTCATCGAATGCATGGCCAGATACGTATTCGAACTTCCTCCTCGGTATCCCGTAGAAGTAGGATGCGAGGCCCGTCCCACAAAAGGGATGACAAGCACCGACCTTGTGCCGTATTATTAAACAATTCATTAAAAATTTTGTAGCACCTAGTAACTGAGCAAGCGATCTTCCTCATGTCGGACATGTTTCCTCTTTTCTTCAGGGACACATCTGAAACAATCAGAGTTAACCTCTTGTGTGCCGCTATGCAAAGTAATTTACACTGGTACCTTTTTGTAAACTTTTCGTAAAATTATATAAGCCTTGCCTTGTTCTAGCCTTGTTCTGTGTACAAAAAAAAAATTAGTGCTAGAGGACGAACTCGTGCTGCGCCGAGTGGGCCTTTGCCACTCTAGGACCCACGAAGATTGATGAGCCCTCTCTCTCTCTACACTGCGCTCCATCTTTCTGAAATCCATATCCAATCCAACGGTGTTGTTTGCCAGTTAAACGTCTTGTTAAATGGAACTGCTTTTTCAATGTGACTGCTACACAAATGAGCCGTAGTGACCTAGTTCTTGTTGTAAAGCTCAAAAAGGGTGGACGTTCCCCAACATCCAACGAGCTTCGAAATGTTTCCATTCGTTTTCATTTTGTGTAATGTGACGTAATTGATCATATGTGGCGCCTCCTCCGACTGCGCCCCACAGTGTGGCGCGGTGGCGCAGTCGGAGGAGGCGCCGGTTGCCATCCCGAATCGAGGTACATGGTTCCGGTTTCCTATCCAGGCCAAATAATGGTCCCGTACCAAAAACTTCACTACCGTCGTACGGTTTGGTTCCAAGATTTCATCGTTGTGCCATCTAGTTCCGCTTTTGCATTCGTCAATTAACTAATGGCTCTGTGCGGTATACAGGAGAATTCCGAGTATCCTATAGAGTGTGATGTCAAAACTGCGGTGGGACAACCGAGGCTACAAACTAAAACAACCAGTGCTGTTACACACAATTCAAAGTGTCCAGGTTTCCGTTGATAGTTGATAAATCGACCATAAAACACTGTCTTGCTCATCGACTGGCTACCGCAATTTATTGTATAGACCAAATTGCCTTCGCAACATCCCATAGAGGGACATAGAATGCGTGGGGCATCCTCGATGAAATCGCTTAACACTGTCCTTTGTCGTTTATCCTTTATATTCCTTTATATTCCTTTATATTCAGCGGCCTAACGGCTGTCAAACGTCTGGTTGGGGGCTTCGCCCCCAAACCCTGAGAATAGAACAGCGCCAATCTTCCTCCTTTCTTCTTTAAGCCTCCTTCTACTACAGTAAAAACCCGGTTTTGCTATATAGATTAGTGCAAAGGGATATAGTAGGGCAGAATCTTCACAGCTCTTATGAAGCACATCCACCCTTATCGCATGTTCGCGATTTATTTTCCGAAGAGCCCGTTCTCTACGTGGCGAGAAACAGATCATGAGAGTCACAATCCGAAGTGCACAATCTCCAGAAACATAACTAAATTACTCAGTATTGGCCGAAAGGTCGACACTGGTCACGGTCCGACGGCGGTAATACTTCTCCGAATCCCATAGTGTCATTCTCTCTACCTCTACCCACCCTCACCCCCTCCTCTCCCTCCCCTCCCCACTAGTATTTCCTTACTTATGTGCCGGCAATGAAACGGAGTGAGAGTCAAGGAAGCACATGCGACACTGAGTCCCGACTCACGTGTCACCGCGTTGCCGCGACGTCTATGACACTTCTGCCCCCGACACACGTGCAACGACTTCTGTGACCCCGTCTTCAGAAACCCGTCGCACATTGGACAATATTGAGGGAAAATACTGGTCCCCTTACTCGGAATCTCTACGCAAGTTGGACGTCGGCGGCACGTCTTTCGAATCCCTGCACACGTTGGACAACGTCTTCGGGCAACTCTTTTGAACTCCTACCACGTTGGTCGACGTCTTCAGCACGTCTTCTGAATCCCTACTCTCATACCGTTGCCTGCTGAATATATCGTAAACTAGGGATCCGCCGCCAAGGATAGTTCGCCAGCAATCGCCCGTGGTCAAGCTCAAAGAAAGCCCGGCTGACATACATACGCCGCACTGTCGTATGCATCTCTTGGCTTCAGTCCCCCTCCCCCCCCCCCCCCCCCCCCCCTCCCTGTCACGGACACGTGACATTAGCCGATTACATATATAGTAACATAATAACGAACACAGAAGCTTATAACGCGACATAGTGCTCCGTCATAAATGCTGCACTTCTTGATCCACTTCTTCAGGGTATTAATATAGGGGAGCGGCGATTCTTCTTTGCCCCTTCTCATTGAAATGCTAGGAGAGACTATCAGTTTTAAGATGGCTAGAAGGAGTTCCTATTGATGCGGATCGAGCGCCCGCTCGCGTGACTGTCCTTGGTCGGCTAGCATGTTTTCGCGGTGTATATGCCAGCATGACGCATTCCAACAACAAGCGCTCACTATGATTAAGGGCCAGCGCTCATCAAAACTGGACCTCTTGATTCGGAACTGAAAAACTTTCGCGTCACTCCTACTCGGGAGGCGCAGAGACCCCTCTGCCTCACCACACGTCGTCTGATTCTTCCTGAGTGTTCCACTTCCTGCATTACTGTGCGCACTAAGCCTAGTTCGTTTAGCTTGTGGAAAGCCGTCAGCTTCTGGAAAGATCAATAGTACTACGCAGCATTTCATGGTTAAAGTTTTTGAGCGTTTTCATTCGTCCTGACCTCGGAACTTGCGTTCGCTAAGTAGACTTTTGCAGCTCAACATTCTTCTATGTATACTGCCATAAGTGTTTCGGAAAAGTACAGAATGTTTTAATAATGAATTCAGGTCAGGCAGTGACCACTGTGAATTCTTTGGTATAGCACGTTTTTGGGAGATATTTACCAAGCCCATGGATCTGTCTGTTTTACAGAATGGTTCCTTTTGTAACACAAGGTCTTGCTTTCACTGCAGACGACAGCAGAGAATGATATAAGCAGCCACGGATCATTGAACAAATTTTAATCGAATCAAATTCTACTGAAATGACTAGGGAAGGGTTTCGAACTCCCATAGAACTTCAAGTTGAGACCAGGATCATTAGAAAGTGCTCAGAGTGCTGGTTACGAATATGGGCGTCAAAAGTGCAAAACTAAATTCCTGAGTGAGTTATGGCCTGCCGAAATCGGGTGGGCTCACCACAGGCTGGCCGTGCGACACAGCTGGCGCGAGAGTGGTGAGTCATCGGGCTCCGTAAGAAAGACCCGCCAGCTGCTTCGGTGGCGCAGTGGTAGTGCACCTGCTCGTCGAGTACGACGTCGTCGGTTCGGTTCCCATTGCTTCGGATTTCTTTTGCAAATCATAATTTATCTTCGATATGACCTTTTATTCTGAATTATGACACGTGTATGGGAATGCTACCATACACGTTTGTAAAAATGCTTGAAGGCAAAAAACTGCAATGATGACATTTTTATTTACTATTTTGCACAAATAGAGTCCAAATCATAGATTGAGCAACTAGAGGTGTTTCTAACAACCTTGACATTCGTGAACAAGGCAAAAAATGTGTTAAGCAAAAAGGTAAGTAGAACGCATGATGAGGAAAAACAAAAATATCGTTGATCTACTGCACTTTGATTGATTTGGAAGCATCTCTCAACACACTCTACATCAATATTACATTATTACATTAAAACCAGAGCAGATTTTTGCCTGCAAGCATTTTTACAAACGTGTATGGTAGTATTCCCGGCTATTCAATCAGACACATGCCATAATTCAGGATAAAAGGCTCATTTCAAAGGTAAATTATGCTTTGCAAAAGAACCGGCAGCAACGGGAACCGAACCAGCCAGTCGCACACGACGAGCACGATCTACCCTGCGCCGCCGCCTCAGTTGGACGACCCTTCTTAGCCCTAGTTTATACTTGCGTCGCCACGCGGCGCGGCACCACGACCGCCATAGATATCGATTTTTCGCGCCGCCCGGTCGATATCTATCTCGACCATCATGCCCCGTCGCCCAGCGGCGCAAGTATAAGCTAGGGCTTACGGAGCGGTTATGTCAGCTTGTGGTGAGGCCACTCGATTTCGGCAAGTCATAGCTCGCTCAAGAATTTCACTTTGCAATTTTTACACCCATATTCGTAATCAGCATTCCGAGCTCTTTCTAGTGATCCTGGTCTCAACTTGAAGTTCCATGGGGGGTCGAAACCCTTCCCTAGTGAGTATTTCCGTCTTTTTCATCATAAATTTCACTTCTTAAGCTTTTCTCCTTTCAAAAGAAATGCACAGGTACTTAAAACCCCATTTCTCGCCCTCTACTAACAGTGAATCATCTTGTTTTTCCTTCATAATCCCTCCAAATAGAATTCACCACTGTCCGTCAGTCTCTTACGACCTTTCAGCAACTGGTTACTCTAATTTTCTTCTTGAAGACATGGTACCATACAGTACAGCACATTTGCTTGAGCTTCGAATATGCATTGGGTTTCTTAATTTCTTCCCGTTTTGTAGAGCACATTTTAGATTGAGGAAAGGTATTAAAGTAAATTCGGAAATTAGACGAAAAAATCTAAAGACATAAAGTAACCTTCTTGTTAGAGCCAGAGCCGCACCTTCCGAGGTATACCATTTTCGTAGAACTTCAAGAAAATCTTAATGCAATGGACTGTATGTAAGGTACCGACCAGTTTTTGGAGTAACCTCATATATAATGACTGACGAAGAGTGGTCATCGGCTCCTTATCTTTTTTAATTTAATTTTATTGCTTTCACGTGAATGTGTTTGTCGTTCCACGTGTACTATACTGGCTGTGCTTTCCCCAAAGAAAACTGGCAAGAGGGCCCTCAAAGAGGGATCCATGCACGGCATGAAATTCAATAAAAGCGAAGCAGTGACACTACCAAGAGCCACGCTCTATCAGTTAGGTGGGAGTGAAAATTGCCTTAGCGTAGTCCTACAACCATCACTTGATGCTGCACAACAAACCCGTGCCACCTTTGGTACTGGTAAATATTAGCGTGACCACCAACTACATGTTATAGTACGCACTGTATGATATGAGGGCTATTGAGCAAATTCAAGCTAAGGGAGGGCTATTGAGCAAATTCAAGCTAAGGGGCGGTGTGGCAAGAGAGGAGAGGGATGTGGGCCTTATGAGATCCTTTGGTTCTATTTCTCTTCCCTTTCTTTCTCAGTTCCCTTTCTTGAAAAAAGGATAGAAGTTAAAAACGGCATTACTCAATTCCTTTTGGGATGCCACATTCTACTTTTACGGGATGTGGAAGCAATTTAAATGCGTATTTGATCATACACAAAGCGGCCGGAAGCAATGTACGGCGCTGAGTGTTGGCTTGCGATTAAGGAAGTTGAAACGCGCTTCAGTGTCATGGAGACGAAGATGCTGCGCTGGACGGCTGGAGTCACCCGCATGGACCGCATCAGAAATGATGCTATTCGACAGAAGTTCGGTGTCGCGCCGATAGCCGACAAGATGCGCGAAGCTCGCTTGCGATGGTACGACCACGTTCTGCGTGGGAAAGAAGACAGCGTCCGCAAGATAGGCCTTAAGTTGGAACTGTCTGGAAAACGGCCTAGAGGGCGCCCGAAGCAGCGCTGGTCCGATACGTTACACACGGACATGAAAGTAGCTGGTGTCCACCCTGATCAAGCGCAGGATCGGGAAAGGTGGCGTCGTAACACCAGAAGAGCGGACCCCGCGACGATGCGGGACAAGCGCTGAAGAATAATAATAAGAAGAAGATTTGACCATACATAACATGCAGTAGCCAGCCGATGAACAAGTCGGCGTTCTATTCTTGCCGGAGAAGCCTGGTGCCAATACATCGAGCCCGGAGGGATGGAGGGCTTGGTTGGCCTGGGCGGGAAATCCGAACCAGGAATCTGGTATCGGGTGCATGCCACAGCCAGCATCTCTTCCGACTGCGCTACACGCGCATTTTGCCGAATTACGCAGCGGTGCCTGATTCTTACCACAACAACTCATTCACTCCAACTTTCCAGGTTTCAAATCCGAAGTAGACTTCTAGGATCATAACCGAAGGTTTGCTGGGACATATCACTTTCGATCGCGCCTGCTAGATACCCACTTATAACGGCTCCATGAGATGGAGCAGAATTGCAGACGTTTGCTCTGGAAATCTGCCAATAGCAACTATTCTATCCCACCTACCACACGGTGTTGTAAGGAATGACGTGACGTATATGTTGACAAGCTGATGCGCGCTGTCGGTACTAGATCATGAGCAAGTCTATGAACTGTCATTTGGTCGAAAGGCACACGATGCTGTAAATAACCCCATGCCGGTGATCTGGTTTTCCTTTCGATATGTCTCGCCGTGCACGGCAGGCAGGTCAGTGATCGAGGCGCTGTGCTGGTGCCTTCCAGAATACGCCTGGCAGGGACGTTCTCGTTTCGTTGACCCGTTTCGCCAGTCATCGGAAGAGCAAGCTACATCGATCAAAAAATGGCCATGTTTCCGTTCCCGCCAAATATCCGCGTCGATCACTTCGACGGTGACGATCATTTATCGCGGAATGTACGGCTCTGAATGAGTCAGCCGTGTTGCTGTCGTTTTTCTGTTATTACTAGCTGTCGCGGCTCGTAAGTGACAGTCACTCATCCGCTCTGCATCGGTCGCATTGCTCTGCTGTCCGGGATAAAGTCCTATCGTGATGTTGAAATTGCTGCTGCTGATGTATCTCGCATGGTTTCCTGCTCACTCGTTTTTAAGGGTTCAACTGTGTGAATGAAGGCTTAGAAGTTTGTGCTTTCAAAGAATTCAAACAGCGAGAGCCAGCTGTAAAACTCCGAGTTTCGGTGTTCCATAAAACTTTTCAATGTTTAGGTAAAAAGCGTCTGTCAAGGCTTGACGTTCACCTCTCCTTCCCGGTCCGGTAGTACGTCACGGAATAAAGTAGTAGGAGAGTAGATGCGCATACATAAAAGTATGGTCAATCCTAGTATGGAGGGGGGGGGGGGGCAGTGTATAGTGTTTTGTTTCACTACACCTTACTCTGAACATGCTCACAGGTCTTAATGGAGTGACATATGAGACGGAAGGGAATACCTAATAGTGGTTGGTCCTTGATACTAGAATCCCAGCAAAAGCTGCAGCGAACAGTAACCTAATTGCCCTTTATATGAAGGAGTTATCCAATAATGGTTATCCTAACCTCCACTAGCCCGTGCGCCGCCAATTTTTTGCTCCAGTGTCCTGACATTACTACATTTCATTTTCGTCGGTTGAAAACGCGGATTAAAATGCTCGTGAAGTTGCTTTCATTTAATTACTGCTGGATAGCAGTTGATAAGCAGAAAATGGAAACAGGACATATATTCCCTGATATATAAAAACACTCTAGGCGCTCCCTCGTAGGCGCGGATTGCTTCGATGAATAGTTCAAGGTAGGACAGCATGGTGTGTTTTCCTTGGTCTGGTTCTGGTTCAGTTTCTATGTTTTCGTTGGATTTCGAAAGTGAAGTAGAAGAAAATGAGCAACATAAGATATCAGCACAACTGTGAGCCCTTAACACGCACTGCGCCACATTCTGCGATGAGATCCTGCAGGACGGCATCAGTGTTCGGCATACGTAATACTTCCTGTGTGGCCTCATCACGGAGTACTATTTATATATCTGGGGATAAACAGGATTCCAGCCCTGTATCGTACGTGCTAGAGCGTGACTTTGCGTCTTCTCTTACCGTGGGCACTTCACACGCCGTTTCTTAGCTGTTGGTTAGGAAGACTGTCAGCAGTAGGGCTCCCTGCAGTTGCCGGTCGGCGAAGACAACGGTCGACGCTGTGTAAGGAGGCATTCTCAGGTTGAGCCACTTTCCTAGCGAGCTGGTTTGACGACGTTGAAATCGGCTAGCGGCCAGTGTGGTCCAGCACCTTAGCGTCGGTTGCTGACCATGCGTGTATCCGACGTTGCTCGAAGAGGCAAAATGTGCTAGGTGGCTAATGGGAGGTCATTATGTAGGACAAGCCTATGTGGTGTTCTGTGTTGCACGAAATTATAAATTTTGTGCAGCTCTGTTGTGCTCTAGCTCTGTGGTGAACTGAGCTAGGCCACACCTGATATTATTGGGCATTCATGTGCCTTCTTTATGTTTTGACACATTTGTTTACGCCAGGAGTGGCTGATATGGAAGCTATATGTATTTACATGATGTTTCGCTATGATCAAAACTCTTGCGTCAGGCGGGATTCGAACCTGCACCTTCTGTTTTCCGGGCAGCGATGCTACGCCTTATATCACCGACGCTGTTTGGCTGCATCCGGATATAACGGATGTGTGCTGATACACATTGAGGATATGATTATGAGAAGCTGAATTAGCCCTGAGAGTTCGAGATCCAATCTTCAAGCGTGTGTTGGTTAAATACTATTTTCGACCAGGGCTTTCGCAGCTTCGATGGTCATGGCTAGGAGTCAGTCGTTCTGGTGCGCGCAGTGCACTCGACTTCTACACAGATGTTATAGTGGGGATAATCAGTTTGGCTTCTGCAATGACCTGTAATGGGTAGCCGAAAAACAAGTAAGTGATCCAGCGTTCTTGAATGAGCTTTATACCAGCTCTCGGACCAGGAGTGGATGAATTCCCTGGTCGGACTGAGCGCCGTGAGAATTTATAGTCAATTTGTGGCGTACACGATAGCGGCGCCTCTAGTCGGTTCTGCTTATCGTGCCGATTAACTACAATGCACATTTTCTCTTTATTCTTTGTTCTTAGTTGAGCTTGCCGAAAATTTTCAAAGGTTTTCAATTTCTCTGGCTGGCGGTAGAGACGTAAAAAAGCAATTTCACGAATTGGCTCTTTATGTGTTTCAATCTATGTTGGGGAGAAGCCACCTATTTATGTATTTGTGTGTTTACCATGCTAGAACAAATTGGTTTTATTTGTTCTACCGCAGCATAAAAAGGCATTATGGCATGTAAAATAAGTTGCCCGCTTGAGGGCTTGCATCGCGCAGCTCGAAATTTGTAACGGTTCTTCCAGTGATGATGACCTGATGTCGTTAACCCAGAAAATTACATGTGAAACCGTTCAAAAACAAGGAACAAGACCGCATGGGAGATGCATAACACATCCTGAGGGCTTATAAGAATTGGAAAGACTGGATAAACAGATAATGAAGTCGGGGACTACAATGCGCTGTCTCGACGTTGCAAAAGCTGATCGAGTTCTACTACGTCTATCCCGTCTGTAGCTCACCAGTGCCGTGACTTTGAGCATTGCATTGTCGTCGTCCAGTTCTGTATGCATCCTCTTCTTGCCTTGCGTGGGTATTCGTGCCCGTGCAGCTGCTCATGCAGCTGCTTCCGGCGGTATAAGAAAGATAACGGTCTGTTTTTGTTGGCGAATTCGAGTCCGTGTTTTCCTTCTCAGACGATTCTGCTAGCAATTTATGGAGATGTATGGAAAGCTGGGCTGACCCGAGAGGGTTCCCGAACCAAGAGCTTCGATCCAGGCTGCTTGTAAAAGCAGGAACTTCCTATGGTTACGCTCAATACGGCCGGGAATATGTAGATGATTCTTTAGTTCAACGATCAGGATTTGTGCTCAGCACCACCGCCTTCAACATTTCTTGGATTTCATTTATTGCTGTACTCCTGAGATTTAATATTCAGGCTTTTTTATTCATACTAACCGTCGCTGTTTCCTGGCAACGCACTGGCTCAGCACTCCACGTTCCAGGTACCATCGTTGTTGTCGAAGAGTGGGCATACCGATGTATCCGCGCTTCAAGGCTCTGTAGTTGGCGGGTTGTGTCGTACAATATAGGGGCTTAATCTCAAATTCTGTGATAGATTGAGAGGTTTTGGTGACTAATTGAAAGCATTTGAGTACCTTAACTAAGCCTTCTCGGAAAATCACTTTGTCTTTAGACGCAGTGCTATTTGCATTGTTTGGTATTCTCTTGCCTCCTGGGGGACTTGCGACCAGATATCTTCACGCATCTGTGATTGAATCGACTAATTTTTATGCTGGACATTTTGGAGGTGAAAGAAGAGTCGAAATTTTAAGATGCACGGGTTTCAACGGGTTCGTCTTTGCTTTGCCTTTCGATCTACCCAGTGTAGGTTGTACTTAATGACTTCATCTGTTTTGAAGCTTTAGAATAGTGAACAATCGTGTCGATCCGGGAGAGTGCATAATTTTCGAGGCTTCTGGTGTTCCTTGCTATTAAGGATAAGGATAAAGGGCGGCGTTACTCGATCTCATTTGTGATGCGCCACGCAATCTACTTGTACGGGATGTCGTAGAGGCGATTTTGAATGCGTATTTGCCCATACAATGCTTTTCATAGGTTCTGCACGCTTTGGGACAAAAGGCTCGAATCTGTTCTAGCAGTGGAAAGCTGAATTTGTGGATGCGATCCTACTCTCATGTCACAGCACCTCATCATTGGTTTATTTTCATCAGATTGTATTATACGATCAGCTTCAGAATTAGCCTAAAAAGAGAGAAGATTCGCCATTAATCAATTCAATTGTTTTCTGATCATTTCCAAGTCACCCTTATTCGTACCAAGTCTGCGACCAGTACACCAAGCGGCCAGAAAGGTGGAAGGATTGGTTGGCCCGACCGACGTTGAAGTTTTAATGAAACCTTGATTCGGAACACGCGCCTGCTTCAGCCGCGCTTTCCTCTTCTAACTGGGATCGACGATAAGGATAATACTAATATAGAAATAGTGTATGATAATCTGACGTTTAGGTGCTGTCCTTTCATAGCGCTTAACTCTATCAGCGAGGAGCTGCTGTGTTGTGCAGCTCCATTTGATACCGTAACTGCAAAGTAAATAGTGCTACAGTTTAACTTGCTTGAACAAACCGAGGTGTTGGTTAATAGGCTCAACAGCCTCTTGAGGACGTTAAAGGATACGGGTAAAGGAATGCGTTATTCAATCCCTTTTTGGATGCGCAGCGCATTCTTCTTTTACGGGATATGGACGCAATTTGAATGTGTATTTGGGATGAGTCGCGGTAGCCAGCAGATAGAAAAGTCAATATTCTTTCATTCCCGAAGAAGTCTGGTACCAATTCACCGAATACGGAGGGATGGAAGGCTTGGTTGGCCTGGGTGGGACCGGAACCAAGAACTCGGCGCCGGGTTCACACGACAGCCGGCGCCTCCTCCGACTGCGCTAATACGTCCTCTAGGGGATGTTACCGATGAGAGTATTGAAGAAAAGGTGCAGTGCAACTGAATAGGCTGGAGAGTACGAAGAAATTGGACGTCATGTAGTGTGCTCCTCCGAACAACTGGAATCTCGCAACCCTGGTAGCTAAATATGGACAATTGGTGAGGAAAAGGGGAGAAGCTGGAGCGTGGGGATATATTATGCAGCGGAGTTCTGTACAGGAGAGTGAAACATCTACGCCAGAGTTCCATATGAGGAGACGTAGCAGTATCGAAACTATACGATCGGCGAAGACTTGGTTAAGGACCAGCGATCCATATTAGATATACTAAAGTCGCTTCTGATCACATTACAACGCCAGGAAATCGAAGTTGCCCTGCCAACTTTGAAATCATCGTCTTTATGCTGAGTTTCTAAGGTTAGATTTTTTGTGCCTTACGTCGTTGCTGTCGCTTCCAGAAAACAATGTACGGTGGATTATTGTGAGAACTTTTTCTGTACGCTTTGCTGAAGCCGTAAAAGCTAATGGTTTTTTTTTCAGTAAAGGGAAAACTTTTTTATAATTTTCGTTTCTCAGTGCTGTCCACTTTTAACGATCTGGACATTGCGAAAGCAGTTTATTTGACGTGCTGCAATGGTGCATATATACCTCTTTATAAATCTTGTCTATTTCTTGATAACCGTCTTGATTTATGCGTGAGTGTTCCTGACGTTCATTGAAGGGCCTGCTGCCACCTTTGTTTGCAAGTTACACTTAGTTGACCACGTCAGCTCCTCCATCGTTCGTTTAATCTGCGCAGATCTGAGACAAATACTGCACTTTACCTCGGCTAAGCGGTTTGCACTTTCCTATCCTCTCTCCTTCGGATCTAAGATCTTTGCCAGAGTCATACTCCCCTTTGCTAACTCTTTCGCTAACGTGTCTGAACACAGTCTCAAACAAATGCGGGTACTGCCCAGTGTCTTTCATTGAATGGGAAAAGTTTTTGCTTCCGTTTCAGAACCCTATCGACGCGTTGCTCTAGGCTGGAGCGCTCAGTGTTTAATCCCGAGGTGTTACGACTAGCGCTTCAAATGGCCGTTTGAGAGCTGCATTACAGATGACTTAAGACGAAGCGATTACCTTTCGGTGGCATTATTGATGAGTGTCTCTGCATTATTGCTTCGACGAAGCAGTCTGCTAGACAACCAGTTTGCCAGCGGCTCCCTCCAGGATATGAACTCTCGTGTTCATTCTTCGCAAGCCTCCGGAAATCACTGATCGAGGACGCACGAAGGCGGGCCCCTTGCTCTGAAAACGAGAGCTGCCAAAGTCGTGGAATTTTCAACCTCGTGCGAGTACGTTTGTCTTCCGCTACATTCTTCCTAAACTCGAAGAACTTGCCTTCCTCTGCTCCTTTTGAGAGCGTCATGTCCGTACTGATGCTTTTCACAATGGTGTGACAATGCTAGTTCAAGTTTGGGGCCATTTGAGGAACTTTAGAGGAGCCTTTTAGGCGGTACATGTGGAAGGGCCAATTTTATTTTACTTTTAAACGTGTTTTGTGTGAATGAGGGGACATTAAAACTGGACCTATTTTTATAGAATTATTGCATGGAAGAGATTGATAGGATTAGCAACATTGCCGCTAGGAAAGCAAAAGCCTCTAGCCTTTTTTTCCACGATTTATATACATTTTCAATAGCTAAATTCGGGTTTTGATCATTATCCGTTTTCTGTTCTGTCATTTTGTTCTTTTTTGCTGATTTTTCCTGCATGTCAACGTCTTCGATTTGTGCGCGAAGCCTCTTCGAAGCGTCTCTCTTGCATTGTTTCTGCATGTGTAAAAGGCGCAGCATTTTCGGTTGCCCTACACAGAGGAAAAAGCGTTTTAATGGATTGAATAATAGCAGGTTCTGCCCTTAAGTTCAGCCATTATCAATATTCTAGATACTCAGCACGCAGTAGTTTTACAATCAAGGACAAATGCCGTGCTGAAAGCAAATACTTTCTATAAAGGATAAAAAGGATAAAGGACGGCGTTACTCAATCCCTTTTGGGATGTGCCACGCATTCTACTCCTACGGGATGTCGTGGAGGCGATTTGAATGCGTATTTGGCCATACAATGACTTACGGTGGCCAGCCGATGAACAATTCAGCGCTCTATCCTTCCCGGACAAGTCGGGTACCAATTCACCGATCCCGGACGGATGGAAGGCTTGGTTGGCCTGGGCGGGAAATCCGAACCAGGAACCTGGTATCGGGTGCACGCGACAGCCGGCGCTTCCTCCGACTGCACTACACGCGCCCTAAATACTTTCTATAGACCATTTTAAAGAATTCCTCATGGGCTTTCCTCATTCAAACCTATTTCCTTTACTTTTTTGAAAAAAAGAAGACTTCAGGCCCGAAGATAACGTTTGTTGTTGGGTATTTCGTCGAAAGACTTCATGATTGTGGTAGTTGGGCGCGTACCGCAGTGAGTCACGATGAAAGTGGGAAGGAAGTGTTAAGGGCACGCTAAAGACTCCGCTGAGGCGATCCAAACAATGGACTTTGACGCCCCACGACAGCACTTCTGGGCACTCTTCAGAGGCGAATTCCGAGAGAAACGGTTGTAGTGCCTGCTCCGACCGACTCTCCATCCTGAAACCTAATCTCAACTTGTTTATTACAATCTGCCACTAAGTACAGCACTTCGGGGAGCACAAGGATGAACTGGCATCAGAAACTATTAGGTTAGAAGAAAAGTCTCTTCACACTTCAAAAAGTTTTTTTTACCGTTCTCCTTGTAAACACACTAGCCAATATTGATTACTGTTTTCATAATCCTGTCACACTTGTCTACCGTTCGCACGCGGACACAGGTCAAGACCCTTCTTGTACTTCGTATCTATCCAATCTTCCGGACTCAGTGCCAGATCTACCTCATGGCCATTTTCGGCACGGCATTCTTCATGATTTCATTAAGGGATCTACAGCACGTCAGTACGTCAGACAGCCGACCAAATTAACCATATATATGGCTTGGGACCTACTACTCATCGCGCCTGTTATGAGTGGTTCGGAAGGTATTTAAAGGTAGATTATTCACTCGAGGATAAACAATGTCAGGAAGGCCAACTGAATTGGATGACACTGAACTACTCCATCTTATTCGTACCGATAGTAGGCAGACGACGCGTCAACTGGCAGAGAAACTCGAAGTGTCTCGTAGGATAGTGGGAATCCATCTGAAGGGTCTTGGCTTTTTGAAGCTTGGATTCCACATGCCCTGTCAGACACTCAGTGCAAAACCACATGTTGCAGGACTCACAAGAGAAACAATAAAGGAGGTGGGCTGAGAGGTAATGCCACATCCACCGTATAGCCCTTACATCGCCCCTACCGACTGCCATCTCTTCCGTGCTCTCAAGCAAGAAATTGGAGAGAAATATTTTGAAACGGATGAAGACCTCAAAAATTGGATTCAGCAATGGTACGACTCCAGAACTGCAGTCCTTTAAGCGAGAGGAATTAGAAAAGTACCCAGTGTTTGGAGAAGTGTAGTGGAACAAAATGGAGTATATCTCAATTGATTTGACATTGTAGTTGTGAAGTAATAAATCTTTCAAAAAATGAAAAGACTTTTTTCCAGCCTAATAGTTAAGGACGTTGGCTCTGCAAACCTTCCTTGCAGTTCTTTTCGTAGTCGTTTTAAGCTTTAAAAAGGCCTTTGAACAATCGTCGCGTATGTGGATCGTTCGAACGTTCATCGCGCTTCCGGCAAGGATCCTCTTCTCCTCAATTTGCAGTAGCGGCTGTTTGCAGGCTCTGTGATGGTGATTCTGACCAAGGAACAAGAAGAAGCCATCAAAGAGGGCCTTTGGCTGCCCCAACTCGAGCGTGATGGCTGTGGTGTGGGTTTTGTCGTCTCGATTAAGGGCAACAAAACTCATAAGGTAATGTCTGCTTTATTTGATCTCATTTTTTATATTCTACGGTATTCTTTGCTCAACTGTTAGGACTTTATGCAAGATGCTACAAAAATTCAAACAAAATTGTTTTTATGAGACCGCTAGAATAAAATACGTGCTGTTTTGAGGCGTATTAGATGGACTACTCAAAGCTCAAGCTCAAGCTCACGCTTGAATAGGAGACACTTTTGATGGAAACAAACGCCTTTCTTATTCAAGCTGGAACACAACAAATTTGGATGTGTCGAAAAGTCCTCAGCCATCGTCTGAAGGATTCCAAAACGGACTTCGTTGCAACGGTAATTGGGAAACCGATTGTCTAATCAGGATTGTTGAAGAAATCCTTTAGACTTGTCATGAATATGGGAGGCTCTTTGTGCCTGGGGAATCTGTTAGGGCATTTCGACAATACGAAAATGTTATCTTTGTTTGCATTTTCTGAAAGGAATTGCTGGAAATTGCTGTACGAATTGCTGTCTTCGACACCTTGAGGTGTTCTTTGCTTCTTCAACGAAACCGAAAATGGCGAATCGACAGCAAAGGTCACTACTCCAACCTTACTTCGGTTTTTCGAATTCTGGCAGCGTATTTATCCTCGCAGCTTATTTCTTTGGTTTCTACAATTGTTGAGCGAAAAGATTTTTAATCTGCATTTAATAAACTCAAAAAACCTGAATTTTAATAACGGATGGTGACTCAATGAGCTCTGATGACTCATAACTTGACGGCACATTTTCTAAAATTTCAACAAAATAAGTTGTGAAAACGAGGGCTGTCTATTGAGAAACGTACGCATTAAATAGTAGAAAATAACGTCCTTAATTTTTGGGACTTCCTACCATTCCAGAAGTGTTTGTTTTGCAAATGTTAGTCTGTCTTCAAAAGCAAATATCGCTGTGAGCCTAGCTCTTAGAGGTTTTCGTTTACTCTGGGATTATGGAATTGGTTCTGGAACCAACGATGAGGACGGCGCTTTTTGCTTGGACCCCGATATCGTTGTATCAAATCTAGCAGGGCGACAGCTCTTTTAGACTTGAAAGGAGAAATGATCCAAAAGCACGTTGAAGACAGAAGGAAACCAAATCACGAAGAAGTGCTATAGAGCAATTCCTGGCCTCGCCTGTCTAATCTTATTCCACAAAGGGTCGTCGCATGTTGAACTGGTTCGTGCTGAGACTCCCGGAAACAGTTTTTTGACGGCGTTGGCCTGACATCAAGGAAATGATGTGATCTCGACATTTTCCTTTATAAAGGCTTTCAGTGCATCATTGCAGTGATATGAGACCACGGATGCAATGAAATCGACTTCTATTAATCTTAGTCGGTGCTCGATTAAGAATTGAAGCACAGCGTATTTTCTGCATTGGTTGTTGTTATACTCTGCTATGTATAATATTAATTCACAGCCCTTATAACCTTGGAATATGTTATTCCTTCGGAAAGGCAACTATCGGAGAAAAATTAATAGTCACGGTGTTCTTGAGCTGTATCCTCGTGTATGCAAGCTATGCCGTCGAAGTTTAAGTGTAGGTGAACCTTGTCATGCTGATCCAAATCAACACGTATCTTTTTTCGATACTATGATCCATATTCATGTATTCGTATAAAAAGGGGTTCTACATATTTCGTCATCAGTGAGTCTAAAACCGATAAACACGTTAGGTCCCTGTAGACTACTCTAAGGGATGAAATATGGTCTATTAGTTCCCCATAACACCCTGTGATGAAGTTTGTAAAGAACTAGGGTATATGTCGCGAAGACGGGCAGCATTGGGAGATGGGAGCGCCCCATCAAATCAGACCGCATTGAATGGGCGGGCCATCGAGAGAGGGCGTGTACAGTTGGTACCCGATCGACTGGCATGTGTTCGGTCTGCGCTGTGCTTGGTTATTATTGGCTGGCGCACTCCCACCTACCAATGCTGCTCGCCTTCGCGACATGTACCAGAACTAGTCTGTTTTTGGTTTCGCGACAGGACGTCAAAGACGAGTGGTGACTTTTACTTTGAAAAGTGACTTCATCCCTCTCGAGTCGCCATCACTTGCTTTGTTGGTGCTCATTCAGAAACCGGAAGCACTTAGGTGGTATGCGCTACATCGAGCGCGCAATTCGTCAAGGCTAAAATAGTTAAAGGCTTACTGACTATGCGTAGAAGAGAAATATCAACTGCAAATGGCCACTCAGGAATACGTTTGTTTTAGATCCTCTGCGAAGCTCGAACGATGCTCGAACGGATGGCTCATCGCGGTGCTTGTGCTTGTGATAACGATTCTGGTGATGGAGCCGGCGTGCTAACCGCCATTCCCGATCTCCTCTATAGGAAATCCGTTAAAAAGTTTGTCATATTACCATACCTGCGCCTTTATAAATTTTATTGGGAAAACTGTACTTCTTAACAGAGAAAATGTGTGAGATATGTTAAAAAAGGAAGAGTCGTAGAAAGAAAGTGTGCAAAGGTTATGTAACTAAAAGAAGCTGCCGACAACCACCCCCCCCCCCACAAAAAATTAAATCGCGGCACCTCTGTATTGTGTCTTAAGGAAGAGAGGCTGAGGTAACCTGTCAGTACATACAGTGCGTTTCAAAGATATGGCTGAGGTAAGATCCACCGCATAATTTACCCATATCTCGTTTCGTGTTCATTTCTGCAGACCTGCACTAATTCCTCTAGATTCCTCGTAGTCGAGAATAGGTAAGCCCTCACTTTCAGAAAAATTGTTCGTCTCACACGAGAATCAGACATTCTTGAAAACAAAAATTGGGTGTTTGGGCGTTTCAAAAGTATGTATCTACTTACGAAGACAATTTTTTTATTAAATTGGAAAGTCGATCGAACCACCATCACTTCTTATAACATCACACATCCTATTATGCATATCGCTGACAAGGTTCCGGATGATTTTACCTTCGACAGTGTCCCAAGCAGTCAAAATCGCCGCCACGTCATTGAACTGTCGGTTATTCGTCTAGGCTCGTTGAACCAAGCGTCCCCTCATGTTCTCCATCGTGTTGCGATCAGGAGAGTAGGCTGGCTAGTCCATTGCTTGAACGTTGCGACGTGAAGCCAATCTTTGGTCGACCGGGACACATGGACTGCAGCGATGTCCTGCTGGAGTACATGTGTCTGGCGTCTTCTGCCTATCAAGAAAAACAGAGGGCCAGACTCCAGTACACCTCAACACTCCAGACTGTCCATGAGACACGACGGAAGACTACGCTTCAGGTTTCCGCAGCCTATGTCCTTAATGATCCGCCTCCGAAGTGGCAACCACGGGGGATTCTCGTAGGTCTCTCCATTAATGTCGGTATCCATCGGGACCATTCAGATTGAATTCTTCCTGTTGGTAAAGATGGAAAGGGATGAAAAAATTAAATTAATTAATTTTATAACTTGTTTCAGGCAAGACGGAGTAGAACTGCCACCCTGTGGCCAATATGCTACTGGAATTCTGTTCCTGAACAGCGATTCATACAAGCAAGCAAAGGTATTTTTGATAGAACTGCGTGTACTGAATAATATTGCTTCAACAGTTGTAGCAGTGAAGTAGTTAACCATAGAACAAAGGGTCAAAACTTTACTTCAGTGTTTTTGTAATGGACATTGTTCAGGGGAAGTGACAGATCTATTTTCCAAGGAACTGCAATGTAGCCACTGTCGGCGCTACTCTTTTATAACTAGAATATGGTTGGAAAAAAGCAAGTTCCGATCATTTCTTGGGTAATAGACTAAAATTATTTCAGTCTCTCTGTATCAGTTTTGTGCAATACTACTTCTTGTTCTGCTACAACCGTAAAATAAGACGGTAAAATTAGACGGTAACCGTAAAATAGACCACGAAAGACGGTTACAGCTGTCGTGGTGGATTCGGTTATGAGTTGCGTAAGGCCGGGGGCATACTTCCATCGCCGCGATGCCATCGCGGCGCTCAGTTCATGACCATTCCGCCGCACGCGGTCGAATATTCAAAGGAAACCTCGCCGCGGCCGCCGCAACAGTAACGGTCGGCATGCGCGATGGCTTCCCGCGCCCATCGCGGGCATGGCATACTTTTTCGCGCCGCGCGCGGTGTTTAGCGTTTGGTCCTGGACGGATCGCCGTCGCGCCCCATTGCAGAGCGATGGGCGATGCGTCGAGCACAGAGAAATTCAAATTCTTTCGCGTCGCTCTGCAAAACTCATCGCCGCGATTCCATCGCGGCGACGGGAAGTATGCACGGGGCCTAACGCCGATGGTGAGCGTATCCTTGAATATGCGGAGTCGCATAACGCGCTCGGTTACCGACAGTCACGACGTCGATGAAACCTGGAAGAAGACGACGATGAGACCGACCCGAAACGTCAAGCTGCACAGTTGGAGCTCGGCATTACGAAGCCTGGACTACGCAATGTTGACAAGCAGAAATGGCTGTGGACAGACGACGTGAAAGAAAAAGTGCGTGAAAAGAAGTCGCTCTTCACGTGTTCCTCGGCGAAAAGACAGCCAATAATTGGCAGAAGTACCAAGAAGCGAAGAAAGGTGCAATGAAGGCCGTGGCTGTTGCAAAAGCCACTCATTATGGAGATGTGAACGAGAAGCTCGAGTCACGCGATGGTGAGCGGTATCTCTACCGATTCGCAAAGAATCGCCATCGCCAGACAAGGGCCATCGAGAAGTTTTTCGGCATCAATGATGAGGACGGCCATCTTCTGACAGACCACAAAAAGGCTTTGAAGCGATGGCGCGACTATTTTGAGGAAATTTCCACTATGGAATTTCGTCATCCGGCCACCCCTTCTGTGGCTTCTCTCCACGGTCCCGTCCACAAGATCACCGCGGAGGAAGAAGAGGCTCTGAAGATGACGAAACGTGGCAAGGCGACAGGACCAGATGATCTGGCAGCCGATGTTTGGAAGTCGAAGCTCTGGTATCCTGCTGAGTGGTTGGCTGAGTTCTTCAACCAGGTAGTAAAGGAGAAGAAAGTACTGGAGTGTTGGCACAACCATACGACGATTCCGATTTGGAGGAAGAAGGGCAGTCCTGCAGACTGCTCCTATTACCGTCCGATTCGCTTGCTTTCGCACGGCACGAAGATCTTCGAGCGAATCCTCGATAGGCGAATTCGTGAAATCGTCAAGCTGTCCGGCAATCAGTGCGGCTTTGTGTCTGGTTCTGGGACCATTGATGCCATACACGCCGCCCGCCTCTTGATGGAGAAGCATCGCGAGAAACAGAAGCCGGTGCATATAGCCTTTCCCGACCTGGAGAAGGCCTTCGATCGCGTAGCGCGTGAGGTTGTATGGTACGCCTTGCGACAGCGCAACGTACCTGAGGAACTGATAGAGTGGAAGCGTATGCTCTATTCTTGCCGAAAGAGTAGAGTTCAAGCTGCAGCTGGAACTTGGAAGGAGTTCTCCATTTTTGTCGGGGTACACCAGGGATCTATGATTTCCCCCTTCTCTCTGTTGCCGTTATGGATGCCGTTACGCGAGATCTTCAGCAGCCTGTTCCATGTACGCTGCTTTATGCTGATGACGTGATGCTCGTTTGCGAAGATAAAGGTGGTCACGAGCGGTAGATTCAAGCTTGGTGCGACCGCCTTTTGATGTTCGGACTCACGTTGAACGTAAAGAAGACGGAATACCTAATAAATGACGTAAACGAGTCCGGCTCCATTAAGATTAACGGTATTGGGCTCGCACGCACTTCGGTATTTAAATACCTGGGATCAGCAATAGCGTCTGAAGGCGGTCTGATGGTTGAAGCGAATTCACGCGTGAGTGCAGCTTGGTCCAAGTGACGTTCGCTGACTGGCTGCTCTACGACGGAAAGATACCAAAGCACCTGCAACCGAAGATCTACAGGGCAGTCGTCCGGCCGGTAGCAATGTACGGCGCTGAGTGTTGGCCAACGACCAAGGAAGTTGAAACGCGCCTCAGTGTCATGGAGACGAAGATGCTGCGCTAGACGGCTGGAGTCACGCGCATGGACCACATCCGAAATGAAGCTATTCGGCAGAAGTTCGGTGTCGCGCCGATAGCGGACAAGATGCGCGAAGCTCGCTTACGATGGTACGGCCACGTTCTGCGTGGAGAAGAAAACAGCGTCCGCAAGATAGGCCTTAAGTTGGAACTGTCTGGAAAACGGCCTAGAGGGCGCCCGAAGCAGCGCTGGTGTGATACGTTACATATGGACTTGAAGGTAGCTGGCGTCCACCCTGATCTAGCGCTGGATCGGGGAAGGTGGCGTCATAATAGCAGAAAAGCGGACCCCGCTACGAAACGGAACAATTTCTTCCAATTCATTGCTAACTTGATTATTTCATTTCTGGTTGGCAGTGTGTCAAACGCATGCACTTCCAGGAAGCTTTTGCCGATCTTGCAAGAGCTTGTAATGTTCGGGTAATCAGCTGGCGGAAGCTGAGTACGAATCGCGATGTGTTAGGAGAAGAAGCGAAGAAGACGGAGCCACTTATGAGACAGGTCAGTTCTGTGGTTGTTTATAGCCGTTTTCCATTCCACTCAAGCGTTAAGTTGTAGAAACGGCACTTCATTTTCTTGAAGTTGAACTTCGGAGGTCGGTTTCCACCAGAAGGCGTGAACGCGGCATATGCCTTAGCTGCCCGAGTGTGTACGGTGTTCCAAAATAATGTGAAGGTTTTTATTATAGCTAGGAAAGGCCTGATAACTTAACAGAACAACGCATAAACAACAACATAGACATCAGGCAACACTAGATTCAACCGGATTCGAAGTGACCCACTTGACGTGACTACAGAGGTCGAAAGGTTTGGAGGAGGCTTTCGACGATGGGCGCACGTCATCAGGAGACAGTCGGTTCTACTCGCGGTGCAGGGATTCCTTCAGCGTCGTTAGGCTGTGGTGGCCCTCGGCACAGACCCTTGCCTTCAAGTAGCTCTCCCACTGTGGTCCGTCAGATTTAGATCTGGGAAGAGCGGTTGCTATTCCGCAGACGTGATTAAGTACCTGAAATTGGCCCTGCTCCACGTCTCAGTGCCTTCTCCGAATGAGTAGGGGCTGAGCCTTGTTGAAACATTCACTTGTCGAAGTGCCACTGGGCTCAGGTAAGTGCCACGGCGTCGAGGATGCCCCGTCGTTGCACGTCTTGAACAATTTTTACTCCTTCGTCTGCAAAAACCACGGTGTATTTCCGTTGGTGCAGATTCGGTCCCAAACTATGACCGCCTGCGGATTTTGTCGATGCCCTACGATGGCGCAGGTGGTGGGGGCTCTGCAGACCAGAACCTGTCGTTCCGTATGTTGTAAGCTTGCTCCACGCTAAACAGCTTCTTGTCCTTTCGCTTTTGGCTATTTGATGCACCGATATGAGACTGATACCGATATCATAGGCGGTTTTTCTCATCGAGACCCTCGAATTTGGAATCGCTCGCGTGCGATATCTTTCCCGTCCTGGATGATCAGCTTCATAGCCATTTTCCATGAATCGACGAATTCCTGTGGAGACAGTCGATTGACTCTGAGCAGATTAACGATGTTGCATTGGTGGTGCTTTCCTTGACGGTTCAAGATCGCAACGCGATGGTCTGACATCTTGAAAAAAGCGTAACTTGGTCAAAATCGAATTTGAAAAATTATGACGGGGACAAAAAGGTAAGCTGGAAATGGAGCTATTGCCATCATGCCTCTGAGCGATACGTCCGCGTGTGAACCCTTATCACGTTATTTTAGGACACCCTCTATTAAGTTGGACAGGAATTTTTTTGCCCTTTCAATGCGTCGGGCTTACGCATTATGAAGACCAAACATCGCTCATCAAGATAATGGGTTTTGTGTAAAATATGGGCAAGCGCTGGTCTCCTAGAACGATTGCAACTCTTCCGGTTACAATCAAAGGACAATTCTTATCATTTGGTTACCATTATTGGCATATTTAATAAAAGAAAGAAGAACGGAGAGTAAGAGATTAGAGCAGAGAATGCTGATAAGAGAGGAACTTATGCTTGAGGGGAAAACCTGTTACTAGTGTATCTTGATTCTGGTAAATGTGCTGCTGCCTATCCGAAGAGCAATGCCAAACATCTTATCTCTTCCTTTTCTTCTTCTTCTTCTCCTTGGCACCGTGTTGCGCGCAATCGAAAAGTCCGCTGTCTTATGAACCGCCATCATCTCTCCTAACTAAGGCGTCTTCTGGCACAACGCGGACTTCGGCAGGAAGTCTCGTGATGACGTCCCTTTCCTCAGGGCTCCTCGTGATCTCTCGTGGTCGCTTTCAGGGCACCTCTAACTCTAGGGAGATTAGGGTGATTGTTCGGTTTCCCGTGAATGTGACGATACCATCTCATGCGCTGCTTCCTCATCTTCAACAGGATCGGGGCTGTCTTCATCTATGCTACCACCTCCGCATTCCGCACCCTGTCGCTCAGAGTCCATCCACATGCCCACCTAGGCATCCTCATCTCAACGTTGTGCAGCCGCCGCTTCTGAGCATTACCCAGAGCCTAGCACTCACTTCTGTAGAGGAGGACAGGCCTGATCACTATTCTGTAGAGCTAGTCTCTTGAGCCTTCTAATGTGTCTCCATCTCCTCTCATCTAGGGTCCTCGACATCGATATTCTTCCCACGTCCAAGGTGGGATCGGTCTTTTTGTTGGCCGTTCTTTTTCATGTTCCTGACGAGGGAAGTCCTTGTAATACTCCTCCAATCTTCTTTTAACGTCTGCTGGCCTTGGCAGTAGCCTGCCGGCAGCAGTCTACACAGGCTTGATCGCTGGTGCGTGGAGCCGGCCGTGCCTTTTCCAGCCGGATAGCGAAATTCTCTCCCTGTCCCCCATCCTGCTTCTCATGCAAGGCGTCCATTTCCGCACTCTTTGTCATAGCTATCGTTGTTTCGCCGACCTTTTGAGGTTTTTGCAGAGTGTGAGATGCTCGGGTGACCTTGTCTTCTGTCACAATTTGTGAAGCATCCCTCTTCCATAAGTGCCGTTTGCATCTATACTTTCCAGAACCATGGCGCACTGTCCACTCTGATTCAGCCTTTCGTCCCTCTTACTGATGCAAATGGATTAGGAAGACTTACATTAAGTACTACTCCACAGGTCGTGGAACTGTGGACCTCTCGAAGCTTCACCATCAGATTCTGTTTGTTTTGCTTACTAGAAGTGCGCTTGGATCGACCACCAGGACCCTATGACGTGATCCCACGCCATCATCCTGAAGTCTTTCACAGCCCTAATCGTTTCCGAGGCTGATCTTCTAACTAGGATCCGTCGATTTCCATATGTCCAAGTTCGTAGGTCTTCGCGAAGAAGGAGAGCCAGAAGGCTTGACCCCTTCTCCAACCTCACTCAGAGTCCTCGTTCGAACTAGCTTCTTTAGCCGAGTTCGTTCGCCTCTAGGTGGCCCTTACATGCTGAGCCCAAAACTTGGGTGAACTGCGTCACGCTTCTGGGTGAGGTCTTAGCCTTTACAATGATTCTATTGCGACTGATAATGGTTTGTAACGAGTTTCTCTATCAGCCGGTCTGACGCTGGTATGTTGCCATTTTTTGCAAATTCTCAAGTATTGGCGTGCCTGAGTTGGGGTCGAACCTGACACCATATGTAATAAGGTTGGAAGCTAAGTCACTGCTGTTTTGCCGTTTTTAAACACCTTATTCAGAATTTCGCTGAAAAGCATAATGTACTATACCGTTCAAAAGAGAATGAGAATGAATGGTCTATCAGAAAATATGTTTCGCTTTTTCTCATTTAAATTTTGCCAATTTTTAGGTCATTAAAGTCGAAGGTCAAAAAAGAGAAATGACCTTTGCCGGCAGCTTCTTCTCTCGGCTTAGGTTTGAGGTTTTTTACACGTTCCACGTATACACCCTTCGAAAGAGGATGATTTGCTCTAAAAGAATATATGTTGAGTTTTTTTTCAGTTTGATTTTCGTTGATTTTCAGACATCAAAGAGGAGTTTCCGGGCGACAAACTATTTTTACCAACACCTTCTACTCTGTGGCTAACGTTCTTTAAAATGTGTCGTATGCTGTTCGAAAGGGAATGCTCTATCAGCAAGCATATATTGGATTTTTCCCATTTCGGTTTTGTCAATTTTTAGCGGAATGTTAAAAAAGAGAGAAATGGTCTTTTCCTAACCTTTTTCGCATATCATCATATGTCATCTGAAAGAGTATGTTCAGTTCTATCAGGCGTATGTTTTGCTCTTTGGTCATTCTGAATTTAACTGATTTTTTGATCATCGGAGTGGAGTAAAAAATGTTCAAAGAGTAGTTGTTGGTAAAAATACATTTTACTCCCCTGAAAATTAAAGAAAATCAAGGTGGTATAACTTTGTGCAAAAATCTCAAACATAAGCAGAGAGATGAAGTTGTCGGTGAACGTCATTTTTCTTTCTTTGACCTTCTACTTTATTGAGCTAAAAATTGACAAAAATTAAAGCGGAAAAAAGAGAAACATACTGTGACATTATGTGAAAAAAAACGCTCAGCGCAATGCAGATAAGATATAAAAAGCGGCGGGAGCTTAGCGTCCAACCACACCAGCCCACCAGTCCAGATATCCCACTCTCCACACGGATGAGTTCACTTGGCGCTCTTGGATGCCATCAGGGCCGTGTCTGGGGAACACTACCATACAAGTGGCAGCGTCGAAGCGACACAAGCCGGAGAAAGAGGGTCCGCTGACAGGTCACGGAATAGGCTCGATGTGACGTAAAAATCTAATGGGTGCGTGGTGTCGGAGTTGGAGGAGGCGCCGGCTGTCGCGTGCACCCGATTCCAAGTTCCTGGTTTGGATTTCCCGCCAAGGCCTACCACCCCACCATTCCTTTTCCCGAATCGCTGCCAGACTAAATTGGCAAGAATAAGGTTTGACCTGTCCTTCGGCTGGCCAACGCAAGCTATTCATTATGTAAACCGAACACACATTCAAATTGCCTCCATGATATCCCATAGAGGTAGAATTTGTGGCGCATCCTAAAAGAGATTAGATATTATATGAGGCTGCACTACTAACCACTCGGCTAACTCGGCTCAACACATCGCCAAGCTCCTGAAAAAACTGTCGATTTTGAGTTTGAAATTCTACTTTATTCAGCGTAGTTTCCACGCAAGTTGTTTACGGAGTGTTTATTATTTTCCCCGTTTTATAAGAAAGCATCGATAGAAGATATCTCACAGCGGTCAAGGTGCTGTCAAAAATGTGTTCTAGAATTTCTCTAATTGCCAAATATTCACGAAGGGAAAATAATTGCTTCCTTGCGTCATTTCGGTTAAGATATATTTAATATGCCAGGCATTGATTGGAACAAAGATGACTATGCTGCACCCAGTGAATTTAAAGTTTTCACTGATATGCTAGTGTGCCACAATTTCAAACAAATGGTTCTAGAACCCACTAGATGCTCCTCAATTCTTGACCTTGTTCTTTCAAATGATTCTGAGCTCATTCATAATGTTTCAGTTTCGGCTCCGGTTGGGCTTAGTGATCATAGCAGTGTTACTTTCTGTGTTAGGTGCGTCGCTGTTCTACCGGTTTCCGTATACTTCCAAGACTTTTCCAGTTGTAATTATGGTCAAGTATGCGATTACTTGGTTAAGATTCACTGGATAGATGTCCTGGATGTGCTACCTTCTGTTGATGAGAAGTACGAAACCTTCATAGAAATTCTTCACAGTGCTATTTCACTTTTCGTTCCCTGGAGAAAGTCCAATGCTTTTCCTTCCAGAAACCTTCCTGTGTACTTGCAAAATATGGCTGAACACCGCATTTGTTTATTTAACCACGCTAGGATTACGGGACAGTGGGATGATTACAAGAATTATACAGCGCGCTTTTTAAAGCAATTGAAAAAATTTAACCGCTGCATCGAAAAGAGGATAATTGAGTCTGGCAAAAAACAGGATATTTATAGATTTTTGAACAAGAGATTAACTGGGTCCAGGTACATAGGTTCCCTAATTGGTGCAGATTCTATTGCTGTTTCAGATTTAGAGAAGTCAGAACTTTTGGCGAGCACTTTTTCCAAAGTCTATTGTAGTGATGATGCACCTATTTGTAAATTTGAAGCTTCTGTATATTCTCCCATGTCTTCTCTGCCTATAATTACCCCTACGCAGATTCATGATATGCTATTAAGATGGCCTAACTCGCACTCGCTTACACCGGATTTTATACCTTTCTCGTTCATTCAGAATGTTGCATGTGTCATCTCAGGACCGTTAGCCTATCTTTTCAATCAGTCTCTGATGCGAAGTGAAGTCCCCAGGAGATGGAAACACACTTTTGTCACTCCAATTTTGAAAAAAATGCCATCTTCTGCGCCTGAGAACTACAGGCCGGTTAGTATAACTTCGATATTGTGCCGTCTGTTTGAGAGAATTTTGAAAGTACACATACTTGACCATTTGGATAGGAATGGCATCCTCTCAGCGGCTCAACATGGTTTTGTAAAAGGGAAATCAACCGAAACCAACCTTATTGAGTGCTTAAACGACTGGACTTTGTCACTGGATAACAAACATGTGTGTGATGTGATATATTTTGACTTTGAGAAAGCCTTTGACACTGTCAGCCACAAGAGGTTGCTTTTCAAGATTCGTCAGCTTAAATTTCATCACACAATTGTCAACTGGATAGAACAATTCTTAAGTGGTAGAACGTTTCAAGTCAGAGTTGGTTCGAGTTTTTCTCAATCTCGTAATGCCACCAGCGGTCTTCCGCAAGGTGGGGTTTTATCACCTATTTTGTTCAACGTATTTATCTCTGATTTGCCAACTAAGCTGCAATCAAATGGCGTCAAATGTAAGATTTATGCAGATGACGTGAAGATTTATCGTGAAGTGACATGTCCTCAAGATGTGTATTTTTTACAGGACGCTGTTGATAAAATGGTAGAATGGTCGAAAGAGTGGAAGTTAAAGCTTGCTCCCCAAAAAACGGTTCACTTACGATTGGGTTCATCTGATAATAATTTGGAATATAACATTGAGGGGAATCCGATTGTCAGACTGTATAAAATACGGGACTTAGGCTTTTTGTACAATGATAAGCTTGATTTTAGTGAACACTATAAGGAAATATCACGTAAAGCGATAACTCGCACGTTTCACATTTTTAAGGGTTTATCAACAAACAATAGAAACGTACTGATGTTAGCCTATACTACTTACATCAGGCCGATCGTGGAGTCAGGGACTACTGTTTTCAATCCCCATAAAAAGAAGGATATAATTCTTTTAGAAAGAGTTCAGAATAACTTTACGCGGAAACTTCTTATAAGAGTTGGTGGTTTCTTCTACTCTAGAATACCCCGAGCGTCTATTAGGAATAAATACTTCAATGTTTTCTCTCTTAGTTCAAGAAGGGATCTTTTTGATGTTTGCATGGTACACAAAATCATATCAGGGGAAGTTAAGTTGGACCTCAGGGCTTTCAGGATTGTTCCGTCTATCACTCGTGGTGGACAAAACAAAATCGCCTTTGATAGAGCTAAGACTTCACTTAGGGCCAATTTTCTTGTAAACAGAGCTGGCTCTATGTACCTGAAACTTACTAAGAACGCACCCTTCCCCATCAGCCTGGGATGTTTCAAACGTAAAGCCTCGAACTTCATCTTGAAGCCATAGTGATTATTGTGTTAGTATTTTATTATAATGTTCATTTCCTTGGTTAGTATGTTGTTGTTCATTTCTTGGTATGTTTTTGTCCGTTATTTTTTTGTTTGTTTTCATGTATATGACGTTTGCCTTAAGCAGCGTAATAAACTTATACTTATACTTATATGCCAAGTGTAGTCGTTCTTTCATTAATTCATGTAGTTAATTATGAACGAAGTTATGAAAGTTTCATTTTAGAAATCGAAAAAGGCGAAAGCTTTCGGCCAAGCTTTAGGAGTGGAAGACTTAAACGGGTTACCTTTTCCGTAAACTAGGGCAAAGAAAACGAAGAAAACTGACGACAAGGATGTGCTTTTTTTAATCCCAAAGCTGGTAGATTTTGCTGTTAGTAAAGCAAGCTTTGTTTCTAAGAAGGTAGGCGGCTTTGAACTTCTAGCGTAGGTTGCCCGAAAAGTTCTCAGCGAGCGTGTTATTAGGTTGGAAAA
The DNA here is from genome assembly GCA_947359475.1 of Heligmosomoides polygyrus bakeri. NCBI lineage: Eukaryota > Metazoa > Nematoda > Chromadorea > Rhabditida > Heligmosomidae > Heligmosomoides > Heligmosomoides polygyrus. The sequence goes on from OX375870.1 coordinate 25,195,226, forward strand.
AAAGTCTCTTCACACTTCGAAATTTTTTTTACCCTTCCCCTTGTAAACGCACTAGCCAATGTTGATTGCTGATTTCGTAATCCTATCACACTTGTCTACCGTTCGCACGCGGACACAGGTTAAGACTCTTCTTGTAATTCGTTATCCACCCAATCTTCCGAACTCAATGCCAGATCTACCTCATGGCCGTTTTCAGCACGGCATTCTTCATGAATTCATTAAAGAATCCACAGCACGTCAGGCAGCAGACCAAATTAACCATATATATATGGCTTGGGATCTACTACTCATCGCGCCTGTTATGAGTGGTTCGGAAAGTCTTTAAAAGGAGATTATTCACTGAGGGCAAAGCATGGTCAGGAAGGCCAACTGGATTGGACGACAGTGAACTACACCATCTTCTTCGTACCGATAGTTGGCAGACGACACGTCAGCTGGCAGAGAAGCTCGAAGTGTCTCATAGGATAGTAGGAATACATCTGAAGAATCTTGGCTTTCATGGAAATTTGGAGCTTGGATTCCACATGCCCTGTCAGACACTCAGAAAGGTCGACAGCTCTCCATCGCTGCTTCTCTTCTGCCCAGATAAGGAAGAAAATCGTTTCTTCCGCGGATTGTGACAGGCGAAGAGTCCTGGGTTCTGTGTGCCAACTTCCGAGGAAAAGGCAATGGGTACAAAAGGGAGAGAGCCCTAAGTCTGATCTCAAGCCCAATGTTCACGAAAGGAAGATTTTCTTGAGTGTTTGGTGGGATATCAGAGAAGTGATTTATCGGCAAACTCTCAGAAGTGGAGAGACACTTACTGCTGTCACATACTGCGGCCAACTCCACAAAGTCGTCGCAACTCTCTAAGAAAACAGGCCGGAGAAGTCGATGGTGATGATCCTGCATGACGATGCAAAACTACATGTTGCAAGACTCACAAGAGAAACAATAAAGGAGCTGGGCTGGGAGGTAATGTCACATCTACCGTATAGCCCTAACCTCGTTCGTGCCGACTACCATCTCTTCCGTGCTTTCAAGCAAGAAATTGGAGAGAAATATTTTGGAACTGATGAAGACCTCAAAAATTGGATTCATCAATGGTTCGACTCCAGAACTGCAGTCTTTTAAGCGAGAGGAATTGGAAAATTACCCAGTCTTTGGAGAAGTGTAGTGGGACAAAATAGAGTTTATCTCAGTTGATTTGACTTTGTAGTTGTGAAGTAATAAATCTTTGAAAAAAATGAAAAGACTTTTTTCCAACCTAATACTATTTTTCATTCGTCTGTTATTAAGTAAAAATTCAAGTTGCATTTCGGATTAATGCTACACTGCATTAATGCTACTCTGTACAGAATTTTTCGCTCTCACGAAATAATTTATGTTTCAACGCTGCTTCATACTTCTATTCTTGATTCTTGAAAGACTTATTGAAGTATGTCGAAGGAGCAAATCCGAACGATATTTTATTCAACCAAGTGTGACGGCCTAATAGTGTTGGAGAAAGCACTGTGCGCAGGGGTTCAGTAAATTTCGGACCGGAGATTCCAGCCTCGAAGATGACCCCCGTAACGGTGGACCTAGAGCAATCCTGGTTGACCACTGGTCGGCGTTCACATCTGCTTTATTTCAGTAGCTATGCTCATCTAATGTGTGTCTATCAGGATCACATATCTTCTAACCACACCAATCCACCGAGAATCGGTGTAGTTTTGCAGCACAGTTGCATTTCTCTCCCTTATATGTCAACAATGTTATAACGTTTAAATGTTCGGAAAACCGTAATACCGTAAGTTCTGCCTCCCTCGCCGTATTATTCTCCAGACCTCTCACCAACCGACTAGCACCCTTCAAACACCTTCAGAACTTTCCCGCTGGTAAAACCTTCACCAATCAGGACCAAGCAAAAACAGCTCTCGTGGATTTTGTCGAATCTCGACCACCCAATTTTGTCGCTGAAGGAATAAGTCGACTGGTGGCCCGTTGGCAAACGTATGCTGATTCGAACGGTGCTTATTTCGACTAAAACCGATGAGATTCGAGAAAGTTATGAATTTAAAGTGAAGCACTCAAAACGCTGAGAACTTTCCGGACAGCCTAATATAGCTCGATGTATAGTGCTTAATTTCCACATCAGTTGTCAGATGCGATCCAGGGTCTATCCGTTTAGTGGCAACTGTTGGGCAGGTTTTCTCAGAAGGCGCTTTTCTTGGTTGTTTCTTTTTCGAGGTGGCTATTCCAAGGGCTTTGGTTGAGATTTCCGTACAAATGACTACAAGCTTTACAGAGGTTGTCTTCTCGGTGTCTTCACCAACGTTCCACCAGGTACCTCGGCTTTATATTGTTTTATAGGTGTTTGTTACGGCGAATTACGTCGCTGAGGATCCGGAACGCTTCGAGCGCAACGTTTACTTGCTGCGGAAGCTGACGGTTAACAACATGGCCAAGCAAAGTGTTGACTGCTACATCTGTTCACTCAGTACTACTACCATAGTTTACAAGGTTGGTACCCTTTCAGTTTCTTTTTCTTTATTGCTTTATTGTCTTTATTTTTGAATGTATCTGGTAAAACCTTTGAACCTTGTCTTCTATAGCGCAGCGGAAGACATTTCTTCGACATCCAAGAAATCGATGGCTTGATAAAGGCTTTAACGTTCTCCTTAGTCAGACTAGAATATCCATTTCAACGAGTTGTATGGCTTCTCCCTGAACAAGCAGCGAGTGGTTTCTCTGCAAAGTGGCCGTGGTACTTGGTTTATGGTTGTCCCCAAAAATGGATGGAAATTTATAGCTCCCAGATTTTTTTTAATAAAATTCACAAGCTACGAGCGTTCAACGGTAGTTATATTTGTGCTATTGTATTTCATCCAAGCAGCTAAATGTGAATGTAGATCAATGTTGGTCGGCTGACATATAACCATGGAATGAAGAGTATCATTTCTAAAGCTAATAAATGTCATTCAGGTAGTTTATTCCAAGTATGATAACATTCAGTGGTTACCCCTGCACAGAGTAATAATGATTACTGGAGAGAGGGGGGGGGGTAGGTTGCAGGGAAAGTTCTCTCAGTTTTTGAGACTTGTATTCGAAGAAATCATCTTGTGAAGCACCTTTTCGCTCAAGCTAAATACCGTTGTATGCATCACTCTCTGTCGATACAGAAGACATTAAGAGGTCGTGTTCGCTTAAAGATTTAATACATTATGGCCTTTGAAATCCCCGGCGGCGAACTCGACATGATATAGCTTTGCAAGCACTGTTTTCCTAAGGAAAGCATCAGGGTGTTAGATGAAAAAGGTCTCGGTTAGGAATAGGTTTGATGAACAGGAATGCAAATGGATAAAAATATTGCATGCCGACGACCCTTAATCCAGAGTTCGTTCAACCTTTACATGACGATTCCTGTGACATGATGCAGACGCCGTTCGATCCGTCTTTTGCAAGAACTATTCAGCGGCCTCGTAGTTAACAGCTTCAGTTTAGCATGCATTTTCCCTCCATGTCCTAGAGGATTGACTGGTAATGGTTTGAGTTGGTTCAAAATCGAAACAAGAGACCAGTTCGACTATGGATCTCCTGACAGCTTCGGATAGCCTCCTGTTGTGCAAAACAGGCTTCAGAACGATCCCTAGACGCTCATTTATAGGTAAACACTAATAAGAACGTCTCCAGCTTCTCTCTTCTTGGAACCTCGTCGTGGTAAGCTTCGGTTGTACATATATGTTAGTATTGTGCCAAACACGAGGTTATAGGTTGATGTTTATTTCGTGCCAACGTTTCGACTGAACCATCGTCATCAGAGGCCTCTGATGACTACAGTTCAGTCGAAACGTAGAACGGTTGTACTTACATAGTCCATGAAGTCCTCTCTCCGTATTCAACTGTAAACTAAAAAAGAGTTCTTCAGCAGGATTCGTTCTGGGAGTTGATCCTTCATCGTTCGCACATGTCGAGTGCTCTGCTCGGGTTTGGCCCCAGTGCTCACAACTGATTCGCACGTTGTTCAGTTTCAGGCTTCACAAAGTGGTTATCAATACCGATAAGTTAAAAGCTTGCATCATTAGACATCTAACTGGTTGAGCACTGGTCGGCGTTCACATCTGCTTTATTTCAATAGCTATGCTCATCTAATGTGTGTCTATCAGGATCACATATCTTCTAACCACACCAATCCTCCGAGAATCGGTGTAGTTTTGCAGCACAGCTGCATTTCTCTCCCTTATATGTCAACAATGTTATAACGTTTAAATGTTCGGAAAACCGTAGTATGCTTCGAAAAAATATGTTGTTGTGATCCAAATGTAATTTAGGATTAAAATGAATATCCTTTAAATCATGGGTGCACGAAAACTAGTTGAACTTTTCTTAAAACCTAACAGATCGATGCAGATTGGTTGAGGATGGTTGTTTAGTCCCATTTGTAGATTACAATAGATAAACTGTGCCACAAAATTCCGTAAATTTCAGGAATAGAAATACTTTAAGCGGCCAGCACAGGCGATCCGCTGATCATGGTTACCTTAGTTGACTGTGACGTTATGGAGGGGAGCATAACGTACATTCCGTGCTCATGGGTATACGACGACATCAAAAAACGTTAGAACACGTGCACCAGGCTTCAAACCTCAAGCACATTTTGTGATTGCTATTAAGCATAGAAGGATATGGCACTACTACCTTTAATACCTAGTCTTATCAAATTAAAAGCATAAAGGATAACGGACGGCGTTAATCAGCACTACTTGAGAAGCGCCACACATTCTACTTCCACGAGGAATAAGCAAGGCAATCTTAACGCGTCTATGACATATATGTACAATGAATTTCGTTCGCCAGCCATTGAGCGAGTTAGGGTTTTACCCTTCCCAGACAAGGATTTTTCCAAATCTCCGCCCCGGACGGATGGAAGGGTTGGTTGACCTGGACGGAACACGAATCGGAAACCTCGATTCGAGGTTCACACAACAGCCTGCGCCTCCTCTGGCTGCGCTACCCCTCGGCGTTAGTAAGGCAAGTAAGGACTAGTATAATAGTAGTAGTATTAGGTTGTCAGAAACGTTCTTAGCGCTTTAAGTGCTTCACTTTAAACTGCCATAATTTTCTCAAATCTTATCGGATTTAGCCAAAATAAGTACCGTTGGAATCAACACACTTTTGCCAACGGGACACCCGCCGACTTTTTCCATCAGTGAAAAAATTAGGTGGCCGAGATTCTACAAAATCCACGAAAGTTGTTTTGACTTGGTCCTGATTGGTGAAGGTTTTACCAGCGAGAAAGTTCTGAAAGTGTTTGAAAAGGTGATAGTCGGTTGATCAGAGGTCTGGAGAATATGGTGTGTGAGGGAGAACTTCGTCCCTTAGTTCGTTCCCTTCTGTTGACCAATGCTTTGAACTTGACACTGTTTTCGGTGCATTTAGCCGATTTCCTTACAGTAGAACTCTGCTGTGATCGTTTGGCCTGGTGCCAATAAGTTGTAATGGATGACACCAGCCGCCGACCGCCACACAGTGACGACTACCTTTTTTGGTGGAGGTTCGCCTTTGGAAAATGCCTAGGGGTTCGCCAGCGTCCAACCACTGTCCGGAACGTTTCCTGTTATCACACAGAATCCACTTTTTATCGCAAGTGGTGATTCGATCCAAAAACGGGTCAGTTTTGTTGCGTAAAAGTAGGGAAGAACAAATCTCAAAACGTGACTATTTTTGCCGCTCACTGAACTCGTGGAGCACCCACTTTTCCAGCTTTTTCACATTAACAAAGCGTTCTAAAGCATACGCAACAGCGGTTTCACTGACGTCTAGCTCTTCCGCGAACTGTTTGGGATGGTTCAGCTTCCACCAATTCCTTCAACTCGCCGTCCAGGATTGCTCTAGCTCGACCACTACGAGTGTCATCTTCGAGGCTGAAATCTCCGATCCGAAATTTACTGAACCACTGGCGCACAGTGCTTTGTCCAACACTACTAGGCCCCCACACTTGATCTATCGATCTGTCTTAGATGCGGATTCTCCCGGTTTGAAGTTGAAATAAAATATCGCTCGGAATTGCTCCCTCGACATACTTCAATAAGCCCTTCAAGAACAGAAATATAAAACAACGTTGAAACACAATTAATTTAGTCAGATAGAGCGAAAAATTCCGTACAGAAAGTAGCATTATTGCGCAATGCAAGTTGCATTTTTACCCAATAACAGATGATTGAAAATAGACATAACGTTGAGAACTTTCCGGACAACCTATTAGATTCTCTGAGAAGACAACGAGGCGATCAAAACGTCGGGACATTGGAGGTCTCACCTAACAGCCTCATGGCATAGAAATCAATTAACTGGTACCGTACGGTTATCAGCGGCCGGCTCACGCCGACGTGGGTTGGTGCTGGTTGGTCCCATGAGGTGTGGATGTTGCATTCGATCAAACAGCGCCGGTGGTGTAATAGCGTAGAGCATCCTGTCCAGGTAAGCATGTGGTGCGGGTTCGAGTCTCGCATGAAGCTATAGTTCTAATCGCAGCAAAATATCGTGGCGAAGTCGCGTTCTTCCCCCACTCTTTAAACAGAGGCGTGGCAAATGCCTGCGTCTCCACTGTCTCGTAAGGAAGCCACTGGACTCTCGAACAATTCCAGGGGGTTGGGGGTTGGCCGACCAGGGGGACGAGGGGGTAGAACGCTCGTCCACCAAATGTCGTTATAAGTGCTATCATAAGTTGTTAACTATAAATAGTTTTCGTGAGGAATAAGTTTTTGGAACAGTTCATAAGTGTACCATAATTGGAGGCTCGAATTTTTCTTCCATTTTCTCGTCAGAGGATACCCATGTGGCCACGGCGTGATCTAACAATGGCAATATGCTGTGTATGCTTCTACAATTTTCCCATCCACTGCTGCTGGTACTCTGGGATCGTCCAAACGCGACCGGTCATGATTACCCTTGCCTGAAATGTTAGCATTCTGTTGCGAATGTTTGTTGAACTGCAATTCTTTCCTTTTCAGGGCCAATTCAACACTCACCAACTATACAACTACTACGACGATCTGCGAGATCCTGAATTTATCACACATATCGCCCTGGTTCACTCACGCTTCTCAACTAACACGTTCCCAAGTTGGAATCGAGCACAACCTAACAGGTAATTGTTGAAGTTTTTCGTTATTTAAAACAGCTCAACGATTTATTGAGATATTTTCTGAAGGTTACTAACCTAGTAGAATTGTCTTTGAATATTCGGGTGGTCTGATGAATCTTGCCGACAAGGAAGTTCCCACTATTTGCTGAGTACTATTCCTTGCGATATTTATGAAATGTAATGTGCCGTTAAAACGGATATCTATGAATATTAATTTTCCTTCAACAAATAAATTATTTTAATTATTTCATTGAGTCTTTAGTTTAACCTTCCTGAAAAAAGATTGTAATTGAATTTTTGATTTTGAAGAGTTCGCTTTAGTTTCAAAAGTCTTAAAGCTGGTTTAGAGGAGTGTCCAACTTTGCATTTTGATATGCAAAGTGTAAAATTCGACGTGAAAGTGGTATATCTATACCTATATCTATATCTATATCTATATATCTAATATATATATATATATATATATATATATATCCAAGTGGACATACTTCGGGAAGAGGTGGAACGGCTGTGTATGGACAACCTACATAAAAATTCGAGGAGGAGTTATCTGAACTAAGAGAAAAATGGGAATGAAATTCATGCTAGTCGGAGAAGACACCTCACTCTGATCGACATTTTCTGAGTACTACTCCTTGCGATATCTGTTAGGCACTTTAAAAAATGTGCTGTTAAAACGGACAATCCACATGATTTCGCGTGCATGTGTAGTCGTCAAATACT
>OX375870.1:25203256-25289439 GCA_947359475.1 Heligmosomoides polygyrus bakeri
TAATCGAATTTCGAATAGTCGAATATTCGAATAATCAAATGAACACTATTATTTACTGTCGTCACCCAGTGGTTGACATTTAATTATTTTTTATTACCCACTGTGAAGGAATTGGATGGCTGCTCCATCCATTTCCTTTACGAGACCAAAGGACAATAACAGCGGTATAATGGCAATGAAGCACGCTTTGCTTCCCTAAGAATTCGTGCACCGAGAAGAGAGAAACACCTTGGGTAGGCAGAGCTAGATTGTTATAGGTCTTTCTCTATAGGTTGCTATCTTTCCTTATGTTATAGCGAAGCTTCCAGGTGGTAAAAGAATGATTATCATGGGCGGAGAAATGAAACAAAGGCGATCTGGTGCAGAAAGGGCGCACTGAAGTCTCATGAATGGCATTCAGTTTGTGTTCTAGCTCCGTTGAAGAGAAACGGACCCGCGTTGGAATCTAATCTGACAAGACACTACAACTTGGACAGTGTTAGAGCGAAAATGGGGATGGCTCACTTTCATAGGAAACGGAGTATGACTGGCTCTTGTACTCCATAGCCATTGCTCTTCCTCTCTTCTTCAACGTCTTTACTGGCAGAAAGCAGGAGCTTTCTAGGCCCCTGAAAGTTTAACCTCCCTACCGCAGCCCCTTCGGCTCTAATCGTTCCCTTGTTGTAACTGGGGTAGAAATACAAAACGAAGATTCTCCCGTAGTATACTGAAGGTAAAAATATCTGTGTACAGGCAAAACCCTAATCACTTGCGATTCACGTGAATGGCCACAGCACGCTCGACGGCCGTTTACAAGGACGCAGGTGCGCAGCGAAGGGCCGCGCTTGCAGCGCTTACTTCGCGTCAACTCACAAGGGAGGTCAATGAACTTCCCGTGGGAATCTTATAAGTGACCTATTGAGCGCTGTGGGGGATTGTCCGAGAGGCACCCCAGTGGTTTAAAACTGAATGCAGCTAAGGGACATTTTATTTAACGAATTTACCGAATTTACCTTTTTAACGCGAAAATTTTTCGTTAAAAAGTGGTCGTTAAAAATTTACCGAAAAAATTTAACGCACACCCCTGCTGCCCATCGCCTCCCCACCACCTCTGCTAATCGAAGGTTTAGGGACTTGTACTCCCACAACTCCGGAGATCGAAAGCAGGTTTCGCCCAAACGTGGTCTAGAGGGCTACTTGAGGTGCTGATCGCAAATGTAGTAAAAATTTTCGCGTGATCGCGTGATTCCACATGAGTGATCAAGTTTATCAGTTTGAGTACATAGAATCGCTTTCTTCACCTACATATGTGATCAGAATTGCTTTCCAGTCTTCGACTTTGAGATGGAAAGTAGTGCACGAAAAATGGATAATTTAGAAAAAGAAATGACAGATTCGTGGCAGCAGCCTAAATAATTTCCTAAGGCGAGGAAAGCACGAAATCAGTGGTCATGGCAACCCCATCCTTACTCACGAACACACACTATGAAATATCGTAAGCGGCCAAATTGTCGAAATTGGATACCATATTCGTGCTCAAAATAACAGTACAGGCGATGTTTGGGCGAAAAAAATCGACCTCCACTCCACTTTTGGAGTCACAATAGTACAACGCGGCCGATTATTCTGCACCTTTTCTCGCACATACTCACCGTCGCCTATTGTGGTCTACGGTAACACCGAACGCGTTTGCCAGCTTCGTGATCAGAACCTCAGTCAACCCTCAGGACAACATTTGTACGAAATTTTATTATCTTCTTACGAAGACATGGGGATTAATACAAGTACCTACGTTTGCAAAGCCCCCCCCCCCCTGTCAGTGCGGGAGAGTGGCCGAGGAAGAATAGGCTGCAAGAAGACCAATAGAATAAGTTAATCATATATGTAAATTTTAATACTCAAACAGTTTTAAATTCAATGTCTAAACAACGAAGTAGAATTAGAAATAACCTGGGGTATACATGAACTCTAAATCACTCTGTACTATAACAAACACAAGTGGAAAACAAGCAACAACTAAAACAAGTAATAACTAAAACAATGGTAACAACAACACTAAACATGTCTTGTTTCGCCTCTGCCTTCATACAAAACATGTTTATTATTAGTCACCCCGAGGCTCGTCAGTGAAGAAGGTGACTAATTAATTTAGTTGTTAGTACTGTATTTGGTGTTATATGCAAATGCTAGGAATACTACGGAGCACAATACTACGGAGTGGGTCAAAAATGATGCATTTTATAAGGGATGCTAAAATTAGTAAAATTTACAAGAGAAACGTTCTCTATAGGAACCCGAAGACTGATCAGCACATCCCAGAGATGGACTGAAGCAACACATTTCGATCATGTTCGTAAATATGGTTAAAATGAGTCCTACATTTACCAAAACGCACAGCAAACCGTAAACAACTCTCCTAGATTCGAACCTGGACCTCTCCCCGCTATCCACGCCCCGACTGCAGTGAATGATTCATTTGACCTAATAAATTGTCAGATTTCTAACATCTAACTATAATTAAAGCTCTATAGCATCTGCACGTTAATTTCTGAGTATTTCAAGGCCATTCAAGGCGTCACGTTCGCCTTATCAGCCAGCACTGAAGTGCTACAGTTTTTTGTAATTTTTGACCTACCCAGATGCCCGCAGGACATTGAAGACCACTACGGTGCTTCTTAGACACACCCTTACAACAAGCAATAGGTCATTTTGGAAATCTCCACGGGAAGTTCACTGACTTCTCTTGTCAGATTACGTACACACAATTCGGCGCACTTTGAGCGACGCGCGAAACTCAAACATCGTTTTTTATCATAAGGTCAGACTCCCCTGGTTTTCGAAGAAGAGTGCCACTAACTTGTTAAGAGATTGATAAAGAATATTCGAATATTCGACTATTCGAATATTCGATATTCGAAGCCTTCGAATATTCGAATAAACGAATATTCGAATATTGGCCACTTTCGAATATTCGAATAAACGAATAATTCGAATATTGGACTTTCTCGAATATTCGAATAATCGAATAATTCGAATATTGGACTTTCTCGAATATTCGAATAATCGAATAATTCGAATATTGGACTTTTTTCGAATAGTCGAATATCCGAATATTCGAAATTCGAATTTATTCGAAATTCGACCATTCGAAATTCGAAAAGGACAAAGGTATAGTATATATATGTATATATATATGTATATATATGTATATATATATATATATATATATCATCTTCACGTCGAATTGGACGCTTTTCAAAGCATATTTGACACTCTTTTAAGCTAACCTAAGACATTTGGAATTGAGAGAACAGGAGAACCGCCCATACACGACGAAGCGTCGCGTACTGCGTGACCGTTTGTGCCGTTAGCCATCACTAAGTGATGTTCACCCCTTTCCCGCGATGAGGTGGCACATGAAGAGGGGAAATGGTATATGGTAAATGGTAGATTTATATTTATTTATGTTTATTTGGGCGCGTGTAGCGCAGTCGGAGGAGGCGCCGACTGTCGCGTGCATCCGATACCAGGTATCCTGGTTCGGATTTCCCGCCCAGGCCAACCAAGCCTTCCATCCCTCCGAGGTCAGTGAATTGGTACCAGACTTGTCTGGGAAGGATAGAGCGCTGACTTGTTCATCGGCTGGCCACCGCAAGTCATTGTATGGCCAAATACGCATTCAAATCGCCTTCACGACATCCCGTAGAAGTAGTATGCGTGGCGCATCCCAAAAGGGATTGAGTAACACCGTCCTTTATCCTTGTCCTTTATGTTTATTTATATATCCAAGTGGGCACACTTTGGGGAGAAGTGGAACGTCGTGTGTAGACAACCTTCATAAGAGTTCAACGGGAGTTATTTGAACAAGAAGAGAGATAGGATTGAAACTTATTCTAGTCGGAGGAGACTCCCTACTCGACAACGGCGGCAGAGTCTAAAATAAGCTGCTACACAAAACAGCGCGCTGAATTGTATTCTATGCGCACGATGCTTCGCAGTTTCGTGTTCTGGAATGGTATGGCGTGTCTGCGTGGAGTTCACTTTTCTAGGGCTGCCTTCCAGTCTCGCCATTAAAGTAAAACCGAAAGGTGGTGTATCACATCGCAGGTGGTCATCAGCCCAGATTTTAACATGTTTAATGTAATTACGTAGTAGAGTACTTGCACTGCAGTTTTATTTCCATTCTGATTTTCATAACCGGTCTATTAACATTTTCATATTTGACGCAAAATTTCACACGTTTATAGGATTCTTATTCTTAACTTAAAAAAAGAAGTAGCACTTTTATTTGTACAGCTGCTATTCGGCTAATATTACGAAAAATAATAGCTTTCCCAACTTTTGCTGCCTCCAGTGCAAGGAATAAGTAGCTGTGGATGTCTAAGGCCGGGGGCATACCTCCATCGCCGCGATGCCATCGCGGCGCTCAGTTCATGCCATTCCGCCGCACGCGGCCTAATAGTCAAAGAAAACTTCGCCGCGGCCGCCGCAACAGTGGCGGTCGCCGTGCGCGATGCCTTCCCATCGCGGGCATGGCATACTTTTTCGCGCCGCGCGCGGTATTTAGCGCTGGTCCTGGACGGATCGCCGTCGCGCCCCCTTGCAGAGCAATGGGCGATGCGACGAGCACAGAGAAATTCAAATTCTTTCACGTCGCTCTGCAAAACTCATCGCCGCGATTCAATCGCGGCGACGGGAAGTATGCACGAGGCCTAAGGGCGACCGTAGTACATGTGTAGCTCATCTCATTTAGGAGGTAGGCAAACATGTGGGGATGTGGTGGACGGACGGTTAAAAAGCAATGAGCCGAACAATGTTAAAGCCATGGAGATCTTCTTATATAATATTTCCACTTTTCTTCGCATATACATACATATGACCGATCGGCCATCTACTAGAAGAATTATGTCTAGGAGACTGCGAATGTTTCGATTCCGTTTCGACCTTATGCAGCTTAGCAGCTTACCTAAAAGTTTAGTTCGAATACTCCATCATAGAGCTTGCAGAACCTTTTCCGTGCCGAATTTGATCTTCGCAGTTGGCTCGTGAGGAGCCGGCAATGAGCATCGGAGTAAAGTCTACTTGGATTTCCCGCCTTTACTTTCAGTGACCGATTCAGTGGTTTTCGGGTTGGAGTTTTCACAGATCTTCGCATATGTCTGCATGCGATCTCTTTAAGCTTGGGTTGAATCCTCCGTTCTTTTAAGCTTGGGTCGAGTTTTTCGTTCTGTCTTCCTTTGGCCTCTAGTACTCGACTAACGGTGCTGTCTTAGCATTTAAAAAGTGTTTGTCGCAGGATGACGCTTACAGTGTGCCGGATGTCAACGATTTGACTCTAAGCTGGCTTCCACGACTATAATCTGCTATTGTGCCATTTCTAGAACCACTACTGACGAGTCGTATTAGTCTGCGAATTTAGTGCTTCAGCACCACGTATAAACCAACAGGCTTGGCTTGTTGATCGTTTCATGAGGTGCTCGTAAACGAGTCTGGGAGGAACTATACATTATACCCCAAACATCTAGGCTGTCTTTGGAGCACCGTTTCTTTGGTGCCAATGAATTTGTTGAACAACTTTAGTCCTCATATGAATGCGAGGAGAAACGTAATTGATTATCTACGCGCTAACTGTCTGCTACGTAACCTGTCCGTGGCGTTTATCCTTGTTTGTATTAAACTCCGGAAACGAGCAGTCCTCCTTGTTCCATCGCCCATCCTTGTGCCCATCCTTGTTTTTGGGATGAGGCCGCTAACAACATCTGGACTTCCGTTTGTTGATGGTGACGTTTCCTATCTCATCATAGAGAGCGCCCAGTTTGGACTCATCTGGCGGCAAGCCTGGAGAGTGGAGTTTAATGATACTGTTGTGATTCCATTGCTGAGGATGCAGGCGAAGAAGGACATAGCGATATAGTACCACTCCGTTTCATCTTACAACATATCACTGTTAGAACTATTCATATCGGGATCCAATACATCGATTGGAAAAATTTATATGTAACCTTACAAGAGTGCTTGTGGTCTGCTGTTTGGGGCTTCGTCTCTGTATCTGACAACGACCCGTAGAGTTCTTGTTGTAATCCACAGACTAACATATTCACGTGGTTCCCAACTCAAATGGCCACAAAATCGATAATATCGATCAATAGTGGACATCCACGACATTGGTTTTTTGTTATGGAGCCTGTTCAACGGCCAGAATTTTATTTACGCGATTTCCATTTTGGAACGTCAACGCTGAACAGTTACCAACAATGTCGATCGAACCGTGCATCCGGCCGTTGTGCATTATGACGGTCAGATGGGCAGACAGAACTAGCGCCTGAGAGATTAGTTCTTCTATGTATAGTTCAGTGAACGTACCTTTCTTAAGAAGCAACAAGAGAACAGTAGCGATGTTTCCTTGGTCTTCTGTTTGTTCCCGGCAAAAATTCATTGCCACAACTCACAGTCAGCGAAGGTTAGGACACTGCATTAGTAGGGCGAATTCTCCATTGACTGGCGCGACTTTGAATGGCTAAACACCGACGTTCCGCCGTTAAACAATAGATGGGCACAGACGTCTTTAAACATCCTTAGAATGAATACTGCTTCGAAAGCAGGGTGCGCTTCGCGATGGTGCTGGGTGGACCGAATTTCTGTAGTTAATGAGTCAACCTTCGTGAAGGCGTCATCTATTTCAAATGCTAATAAATACGTGGCGACATTATGCGAAAGAAGAGGAAGAAAAAACGCAAAACGTTCTTGCCTTCACATAAGAACATCCAAAGAGCGTCTAAACATTTACATATAGGAGTCAACGCATCAGTGGTTCGATCAAACGGCGCCAGTGGCGTAATGGCGTAGGGCATTCTCTTCCGGTAAGCAGAAGATGCGGGTTCGTGTCCCGCTTGGCGCTAGGATTTTGATTGGAACAAAATATCGTTATGAGAGTTGATAACACACTTCAATTGTTAAGATATATTGTGCACTGCAAGGTTCCTGTGTTAAATTCCGTGTGAAATCCTAAATGTATCTAGCGCTCAATTCTGTTTTTTTTTACATCACTTGGCTGTTAAATTTAGAATGGTCGCTCACAATGGAGAAATTAACACACTTCGTGGAAATATTAACCTGATGCGTGCTCGCGAGGGCGTGATGTCGAGTACGCTCTTTAAAGACGATCTCATGAAGCTATATCCTGTTGTTGAAGAGGTTTGTCCTTTTAGAATTATACTTTTTTAAAGCGTGCTTGAAAGCGCAGCTTTAAGAGGCGTCTCTCGCGTTCTGTTCTTGGTTCGAGTCTCGTCCAAATTAGGAAGCCTTCCATCCCTCAGTAGTCGGAGTTGGTACAGGACCAGGAAAGAAGAGACGTTGAATCTATCCATCGGCTAGTTACTGCAAAGAAGTAGAATGAGTGACGCATCCCACAAAAAGATTGATTGACTCCAACCTTTACCTTTATCCCTTATTTTACTAGGAAGCTTTGGTGAAACCGATCTGAGTAAAGACCGTTGGAGATGTTGAATTTCTAATGTTCGTTCTGTTCTAAATGCCTCTGATTTCGAACAGCAGTTGTTGGCATTCATCACTTCCCTTGGTTGTGAAATTCTAATATTTATTTTCTTTTATTTCGTAGAAGTTTTTCAGGGATTAACTGACTCCGGATGTTTTGACAATGTGTGCGAGTTTCTGGTGAAGGCCGGACAACGATCGCTGCCTGAGGCGGCGATGACAATGGTACCGGAGGCATGGGAGAAGGACGACGTGAGGAAGTTTCTGCTTCTTTCTGCGTGAGGAAGATGATGCCTAGAGGGCCTCAGTATAAGATGATGCTGTCAAAGCTGTTTTGCGAAATGATTCCCGTTATGTGATCATCGATCACTGCTCTATGTCTTCCACCCATTTTTTAAACCTATTCTTGTCACACACAATAGCATGCCCCCCTAACCAGGGGTTGAGGGTTTGTGTCCCTCCCGGTGCTAGAGTTTTGATCGCAGCCCAACATCATTGCAACAACATTAAACCTCAAGTGGCCGTCACTGAGGTTATAAGCAAATGATTTCAATAATTTGTCTCAATTCCTTCAGCATGAATGCTCCCTAGTGATATCAGAGGCTCATAAGGAGCGTGTGTTTTTTGGTCCACAAGGAGGAATCTTAGTTTTAAAGAACAACACACTGACTCTGAGGGTCTCTGGGTTGGAATAATGTATCCGCCTATAAACGTTTCAAGTATTTCTCCCGTAGTTGTGATTCAAATTGAGATTCAGGAGATGGACCCCGACAAGAGGGCGTTTTATCGCTGGGCAGCGATGTCGATGGAGCCGTGGGATGGACCAGGTATGCAACATATTTTAAAAGATTGTCCGTCTAGCAATTTTCAAAATTTTCATGCATTTGTAATCGGGAGCTCGGAGAAAATGAATAGCGCAATTTTTTATTGGTGCTAAATCAAAAAAGGGCGTCGTGGAAAAGTACGGTCGGAGCTGCACTATTCAAGGTGCAGAAAGGCATTTGTCATCTGTTCGATTGTTGCATAGTAATGAAAAAATGGTGGTAATTTTATACTTTATTGCTGCGATTTCAAAAACAAATACATAAGGGCCCAATAATCATGTAGCCATTTGAGCGAGGTCTCCATAATTTTCCTCTGAGAGAGACAGGTGGGAAAAAATTCGTTGGGATTGGTTCTGAGGTTGTTGCAGTTCTTCGGTGTTTCTTACGAAGAAGCTACCGCAGGGTCGGGAGGAAGGGTGTGGAGCGAAGCCCAGGCTGTAAATGGGGTAGAGCGCAGTCATCCCGCCGAAGTTTTCAGGAGATGTATTGCTCACTTTGCCATACGATGGCGAACCGCGAGATCGAGGCTTTTGCAGTTTTTCGTGATGTGGACACTGCTGTTTGTGTTGCTGTTCTCCATCAGCAGTTGCAGACGAGTGTCAGTAAATTGAAAGTGCTTAACCTGAACAGTTTGGCTGGATTGGGGACTGCACGCCAGGAGTACGTCATTCCTGTCGGTCCCAAGAACTTCGCCATGTGCCTTGATGACAATTTCGGCCTTCTGTATTTTTTTTACTGGGCTAATACTCGTAGAAGGTATTGGTTAGAACTCAACGCGACAAGGTTAGAAAAAATCGTCTCTGCGGGGTTCAGCACTAACACGTAGCTTTGAAGGAGTTTGAAAAATACTTAGAAATACGCGAGAGCCAATCCAGAAATTATAGAAACCCAGCTGTCCAGGATCGAATGAATTCCGAGGCTAAAAGATATGCAACGGATCAATAAAGCAAAAGTTTGCCAACTCATAGTGCTTGTCTTGGAGTTAGGTTAAACGAAAGAGTTTGCGCAACCTGGATTTTTTTAAGTGGGAACTTTAGTCACTTTGTAGTATCGCTAGACGATCATTGATTCACCCAGGGTTGAGAATCTCAGTCTGAAATCAACTCGGATAAGTTTTGATTCCCATTCACGTTTTGGTTTGGTCCTAAGGTCTTAGGTTAGGTTACCTTTTCTCATCGGAACGCAAAGGAGCTCGTTCTACTTATCGTCGAAATCGGAAATGTCGCTACCATAGCCATGCCTCGTTTTGGATGCTCCCTTGTTCGTAAAAACTGCAAAAAGTGTAGAATACATATTGTTCTCTGCAAATTTTCTGTGCTAATTTCGTATTGCCTTTTGAGCGTGTGGTTATTTTACAAAATTGTAAAGAAATAATCTGTAGAATACGTGTTGGGGTACTCTGAATTACTATCCAGGTGCTTAGAACGCAAGATGAGACCCACAGGTGCTTTATGCTCACGCCTTGTGTGAAATTCCTTGTGAAAATATACGTGAAGCAATTTTGGCACACTGATGTTCATAACGATCGCTTCTTCAGAACAGTCAAATCAAAAGGATTCTTATCCGTATTCCTATTGGAATGGAGAGGCATCTACTTCCTCAAATTCCGTGTTGTTGATCATAGTGCCACTCCCTCCTAAGTCCAATTTCCTACTTGCTTTCGCGCTATTTATCCGTATTATCTGAGAGACTGCTAAGCAAGTCATTACCCTTTCCACATTTGAATGCTAGCTAAGCCTAAATTTCAGCATTACTTGCTTTCTCTGACGGTCGCTATGTGGGGGCGATTCTGGACCGAAACGGTCTTCGACCTGCCCGCTACTATCTGACCGCTGATGATCATCTATATCTGTCGTCCGAAGTCGGCGTTAACGATCACGATGTGACAGCTATAGTGAAGAAGGTGCGTCTACACAGCATCTAACTTTCATTTTATTCGCACACATCATCTCAACGTTTGATGCTGGTTGAGAGTATCGGATCACCACTGGGTTGGGAATAGAACTCGTTTGGAGTGGAACTGTGATACACTTCAACGGTGAACAGCGCTGCCTTGAAGGGCGATTTCGAAGAAAAATCGGCTGACATCGACTGGCGGTAGAGGAGAGTTTGCTAGAGAATATGACCACGTGCCATCGTTATGAAGAAGAACGTTCCGAAGCACGTGCATCTACATGTCGCCGTAGGTGAACCGTGACGAACTGAAATTGTATAAATTTCATCAGTTGCCACAGAAACTCCTGAAAGTTAATTCCATCTAAGAAGCTAAGCAAATAGTTCTCCATTGACGCTCCGCTCTACATTCTGCACCCAAGAGTTCTGGCTTACAGTTGAAGAAGTCTAATATGATTTGGAGTTGGTAACGATTATGAGTTTAGAATGCGGCTTTAAAAAGGCATAGTATATCACGTTCGGCTACGTCAAGCGTGTCATGCGAAGAGGAGTGGCGTCAGTCAAACGTGCAATAGTCACTATATGTTGCAGTAGGGTTTCGGCTGTTGAGAAAGTGTACTGCATGCATTCAGAATGTATATTTTTTAGCCTTCACTATTAACACGAGCCTAGGTGACTCGTGTTAATAGTGAAGGCCCTCTTGTGTTTCTGGTGATACAAAGTAATGTATGAGTACTAACCCGAGTTCCTCTAACGGGAAGTAATCGGACGGCAGGACTGCGTGGAAGTCCGCGGGAGTTGCGATTGTTCGTTTGCCAAATCGCATTAGAATACGGTTCGGTGCTGAGGTGACGATGACAATACCGAACAGAAGCATATAGAAAAGAGCGAGTACTGCACGGGTCGACAACATTTTACCTGCAATAGAAGACGTTTGGAGCGAACACTACGCTTTCATTTATGAAGTACGTCGAAAGACGTCGTGATATCCCATAAATGCGATTCTTAAGCAGTTGATCGCTTTCGGGAGGAACGATATAACTGCAGTCAGCTGACCTAAGGAAGCGCGTACAAACTTCGTACGTTAGAATTAGAATGCTTTGATATGAAAGGCGACAAAAAGAATAAGTATTGACCAATAAGAGAACGGACAAACTCGGAGACTGAAATTGTCCATATGATCTTAGAGATGACGTTGTGGAAACAAGAAATGATCGTTAGGAGAGGCACCTCTGATGGACACGGTACATCAGCCCGATGTCTAAGAGTGTGCTGAGAACGGCTAGCGCAGCACCGTAGTGCTGAGCGAGCGAGGAGAAGCTGACTGACACCTGCCATATATGCGGAAGGAATCCTATGGCTGGCAGTATTTAAAGGAAGAACATTATTAGGAGGTGGGAGAGGGACAGAGAGAGACAGAGTGAGAATGAGCGGGCGGGGCCGTGCGCCTGAAAACGATGAGGGGAAACCCGCACTGGAAGCATGGGAGTCCGTCGGAATAATGAGAAGAGATCGCCCACGGGCGACAGCAACAATCGTTGGCGGTTCATAGAAGCGGAAGATGAGTACGGCCTTGTTCTGCTTTGCGACTTCTGCTTGGCATAAAACGAGCGCACTGCAAGAGCTTCGCATGTTGTTGTGCGTGAGATACCGTATCTTCCTGCCTCTGTAGCAGGTTCTTGAGGCAGATTTTTCGACAGTTAAGCGCTTAGGAGATTTCAGTTGCAGTGAGCACAGATCAAAAAGAGTGCAAGGTGGACTTACAATCATTACGCATACGGTTTCTTTCTTCCAACTTTCTTTCAAATTTGAGCGGCAACTTGCTTGGTGTGAGACGGTAAGATGACGACCATGCTAGCTGTTTCGAATGGTCATATATATTTTTTGCCATTAAACCAAGCTTCATCTCGAACGCGGAGTCAATAGTTTGTTGAGGATACGATAAGGTATCCTATACTGATGAGTTGTTTTCATTTTGTTGCAAAAAAAATAGCGGGTGCTGCTCTATCAATCAGCAGAAGTGCATTCCAAGCGCGTTCGAATCGATCGCTTCCGATCAAAATCAATGCAATACTTCCACGCCTCCGGGCTATGTTTACCGCTGTTGAAATGCTTGGAAAGAATAAAGAAGAAGATCAACCAAGAAGTAGCAGTGGACGCTCTTTCACCGAGAGAGTGGTTTCGGTTGTTCCCTAAAGTTAAGGAAGCCGCTTTTTGTCCCTATTAACAACGACCGGGTTAAAGTAGTCATAATTTGGTGGCTGCTTGGTGTAGAATCTTTTTGGTTCCCGGGATAAGTTTCAAGTTATTGTGTTTGAGGTCCTCAGTCAGCTACCGTTAAGCCGCAGCCGTTTGATCGCATTAAGCAATGCAGGCTCCGGAAAACTGCTTTTTTTCTTTAAAACCTGTAATATTTTCGCTCGAAAAATATGTGAATTCTTTAGATTTGCATGTCGAAATTGTTCAATATAGAAATTCACTTGCTCTGAACCCCATGATCTGGCGCCTCGACAAATAGGGGCGCCTACGACAAGCTCTGATTCCTTTTTCTACTGGGATAGAAACGTCCATTTTTGAAACAACAGGAGCGGATTATGTGCAATAGCTCAAAATGGTTTGCGAAGCATTTGGAGAAGAATCTTTTCCGTTTTCTCGAACTGTCGCGAAGGTTCTAAGTCACATTCAAATAACTACTTTTGGTATTGATGATAGCTCAACATGGAATCCAGTAGGTAAGCTGGTAAATTAGAACAGAATATGCTGATAAACATCGGAAACAAGTTATGAAAATCTACTAAAAATGCTCCCTGCTTTGATAAATAAAATATGTCTATCCCCTAGCGCCAACCTCGAAATAATACATCGTTAAATTCATCCTTACAAAAACGTATAGAGTTTGAAGGAAAGAGTAGACAGCTATTTTGTATTGCATGTGATCTCTATATATGTCGCTCTGACAGTTTTTTTTGTATTTCTTGAAATGCTTTCAGAGGAGAATTCTTACCGGGTAAAAGAGGGGCACAAAAATGCCCTCCGACAGTTCATGAGTCCTTACTATTCAATTCTTTGCAACTTGACGATTGTTGCTAGGATATTCTAAGGAAGCGACACGCCAAGTACAATGGTGTTGGCCACAACTGAAGCGGTTGACAATGGACGAAGTTATATTCACTTGGAGCTACATGGAAGTCAAAAACGACCGACACTTTCTGTCCGACCTAATACTTGTTGCTATCATGGAACATGATTTTGATGGCGTTCGTTGTCCACAAACCAATGAAGTGACCTCATGCGAGGTCCGACCCAAGGAATCATAATATCGACGAAGAAATGGCCCCTAAAATCCCAAGGAATCATAATATCGACGAAGAAATGGCCCCTAAAATGGAAATTCCCCACGGCCTAAACGGATGAATGATGTGAATGATACACTCGCCTTATCCGCTACATAGTTGTAGATTTCCTACTAACACTAGATTGCGTTGCCGACGCACTTAGAACAAGAAGCATAAAATGTGGCTGTTTCTCATCATACCATTTGTTTGCCTTACAATTTAGGCAAAGACTGAAGAAGCGACAAACTCTTTGATTTTCTGAGAGACCCATCTTCACGTTGTGCATTTGAGATGAGGATCGCTGAAATTGTCCAAGACCTCTTCCTTTGAAGTAAATAGCCAACACCACGCCAGCGGCTGATGTCTGTCTAATTATGAGCTGGTGTTCATCTGGAGTTGTTCACTGTGAACAACAGGAAAGGGGCTATTTCTGTAATGAGGCGACCTACAGTAGCGTTTTGCAGTTTGTTATTGAATGTTGTCAAGACGATGCTTTAGGTTTAGTTTTAGTTTTAAGAAGCAGCGAAAGCGTACCTGGTTTTCGGTCTTTGCACAAAGGACGTTGTTACTTGACTGGGGCTGAGTGGTGGATGCTATACGGTTTTTTGTTGCGAGTGCTGATGGCAGCATTAGAGGTCAACACGCCAACCTTAAGCCTCTTCTCGGAACTTTCATCCCAGTAAAGAAGTGTTAATTAAGTTTCTTGTCCATGGTTTCGTGCAGAACAAACACTGGAGAAAGCGAATGATAACTAAACGAGATGTGGGCTATGATATGCAGCAAGTTGTGGATTCAAGGTGTAGGAAAAGAAAGAAATTTACAAAGGAGCGTTTGTGATGAGAGGTGAGTCCTCTCTGGGTCTAACGAAGTGATAAGTAGCATGAGATTCGTGGAGACGAAAGGTATGTGGTGGAAAATTCCTCATTCACCATATACCATTTACCAATTCGTTGGGCAGGCGAAGGAAAGGAAGGTCTGTTATGAAGTCAGACGAGCGGTATTGAAGTCTCTTAACACAAAAAGTGGGTCGAATTTGAGCTGCGCTGCCTGCTGCACTCAAAAACAGCTGCCGCTTTTGGCCATCACGATACGATCTCACCTGACGTCTGCTTATTGTTGCTAAACTCAGTCAAAGCAGAGGCTGTTTATGACAAGGAGTCGGAGCGGTCTGCACTCCGTCTCCTTACACAAGTAAGTGCTTTTTTCTTGGCGAAGTGCTTTCTTACCATACTATCTTCTTTCTTCTATTCCTAATGCATTTTATCAAATGCTAGATACACTTGCTGTGCAGATAACACCCGAAATTATCCTTCTTGTTTTCCTTCAAGGACCGCATATCATTATTTAGAAAAGAAAACCGTTTTGTTGATTTTCATGAGAGCGCGCGACTGTCCAATCTATGTATTAAGTCGGAGCGGAAGTGATGTTTTCGATGGACTTCTAAGTATAGATTAATCAAAACATCCTTCAACATGACCTATTTTAGCCAAGCTAAAAACTGCTACCATTGACATACTTCTGCTAAAGATTGCAACTGGTAGATCCTTCCAGCTATGAATAATTGGATGGTTAACGTTCGTAACTGACGACAAACATTTTTGGCATACTCTTGCACACGGTTAGGTCTCTCGCTTAGAAAACCGACGAGGCAACGATTGTTAGCCATATGTTTAAGGACAATGTAGGATAAAAGGGAACGTTAACTTCCGAATCACATAATTTTTGAACTGGTCAACATGACGATATTGCATTTGGAGTTGTGGCCTGAATGAATGGGAACACTATTTTCCAAGGCACGGCCAATCTGCAACTGATACTTATATTTTACTCGCAGATTCCCATCAATAACATTTTCTCGGAACTATTGTCGTGTTTGCTGGAGTTGTCCATGACAAACTTAATGGGTTTGTCTTGGACAACTCCAATAATAGACCATCAAATAGCAGAAATGATCCCTTGGGTGTGACATAAAATTTTGCGACGATTCGAAGGGGGTAATTCTTGTTTAAATTGTTCGAGAGCCTATTTATTTTATTGCGTATAGTCAGCTCTTTACGGAGCATAAATATTATTTTGAAAAAATGATCATTCTTCTTCCAGTAAGACAAGAAACAGAGGCTCCCGTTGGTCTCTCATCTGCCAAGAGTATAAACTAAGCTATCAGCTACCTTTCACAACGATGTTTCGATCAAACAGCTCCGGTGGTGTAACGGCGTAGAGCATTCCCGCCCGGTCAGCAGGAGGTGCGGGTTCGAGTCCCGCCTGGCGCTAGAGTTTTGGCCGCAACGAAACATTACATCGTTATGACAGCTTGAAACCTCGATACCAGCCACTTGAGGACTAAAGAAACTGATTTGAATCATTAAACTACTTATCATTTTTTCCTGGTGGCTATAAATATGCTAGACGTTGCTCTAAATTAAGGAGAGGTCACCTAGACTTTGATCTGTTGGTTCCACGAGCAGTCAAGTCATATATTCTAAACGGACACTTCCTTCCCTTCAGTGTGCTTTGCAGCTATGAAGTCCAAATTACAGTATTCTCAGCTACTTCATGACGACGTTTCTTCCTAATACATCGCCTAAATTTCGATCTAGTTTAAATGATCTTTGGGAAGCTCCATACAAGAAAATCGTGGTCTTCTGCGGTCACAGAAATGTCATAAATTCTCCAACTTCTAGGAGTCGTGTTGCAATTTTATGTGTATAAAGCTACATAACTTTCTGTACATAACAATGCCTAAATAAGCTATCCACCTGTGTAAGAAAGAACTTCAAGGAAGGCTGGAACTTGCCAATCACAGAGATAACCTTTCGGTTCGACGTAATAACTACGACATCTGATGTTTTTAGCAACTAGGGATAACATTAGGTTCAATATTGGTGGGACTATGCACTCCAGTGTTCTATGTATTCAACTTGGCTGTATCGAGAGCGGAAGTAAGCTCCTGCGAACTGATGTCCTATTTTGCGTACAACCGTTCCGAACCCAGCACAATTCTCAGGAATGGTTCATATGAGCTCATTCACCCCGAACGATAAACAAATGTGTTAACAAGGTGTGTAACAGGCTTGTCAGTAGGTGAAATAGAGTTGCAGTTGTCGCATCAGTGATATTGCACTCAAGCACATTCGAGCGCTGCTCCAGGCTGCACAGTTTTTTTTTCGAATGCCCATTCTTTCATATTTTGCCACGATTTTTGGATGACTTTGACTTTAAGCGCATAGCTCAGTGATCAGTACTATGAATCTTTCAATGAATCAAGCCACAGCATTCCTGTTTCCGACGATAATATTCCATGCCGAGAGTCGGCATGCACAGTTTCTTATTGGACTTATGGAATATTTTGCCAATGCCCGGAAGCTGCTGTGGTTATTAAACTAATGCAGCGTCAGACATGCTGCTAAATGAATGACTATGTTTTTGTGAAGAAGTCGCACTTTAGAAAACTAAGGAATCCATTCTGTATTGAACAATACCGTGGAGTAATCTGTGTAAGTTATGCTGTGCAGTAATTGAGATGGGAGGTAAATGAGATCTATATGTTCATTCAGCGTTTTTTCTTTCTGGTTCTAAGAATCTTGTTTGGATAAAGTGGAGCGTAAAGGACATGAAGCAGAGCGTGCTGCTATAGCTTTGAAAGCTGTAGATCTGCCGAATCAGTTCTCGTCGAACTTGAACAGCTACATACAACGCTAGAAGTCAAGCTGTTCTTCAGAGTCTGTTTTATATTGGCCGGTTACAATCACAGACTCCGGCGATACCTTCGCATTTAGCCTTCAAAACCCAGATATGCACGATATATGCATTCCTGCGTTACAAAGGATCACTTATTGAAATAGGAAAATATCCATCAGTTTTGATCGGTTTATAGATGTTAACTGATACTGATTAGATTAATTTATTGAATATCTTCAGATACTAAGGGATGATGCAATGATTTTCTAAGGACCGAGAAAAATGTTGGCTTTAAAAATCTCTTTCTTGAGCGAACAGCACATCATAGACATGCTCGAATGTAATTATTATACAACATGCGGCAGCCCATCAGCAGCGCGTTCTGCGTTTAATCCTGGTCAGGTAAATCCGTCACTTGTTCAATGACTTCGGGGGAGACCTGTAAAAGGCCTGCTTGGCTCAGAAACGGACAGCGCGACTTACTGACTATCGAGGATTTTTTGCACGAGTGCACTGTGAAATCAAAGCTAGTTTAACGGGAAAAGTAATGTATAGATCTATTACTTCTTTTGTCAAGTAACGAGGGACAGTCTCTTATCTTTCGCTGGTTACTATTCAGAATCCAGAGGTACGTGGGAGGGCGTTATATTACAAAAATAATTCTTCAAGAAATAACCCTTGCCTTCTTCAACACCGTTGTCGGCGGCCTCAGGACCAGGGGTGCACATTTAACGTTTAACGGTTTAACGAATTTAACGAATTAGGGGCATTTTTCGTTAAAATCGGCTTAACGACTTAACGGAAATTTTTAGAAATTTAACGGAATTTTTAACGGTCTTTTTTCAGTGAGTTCGTCACTTTCACCCTTAGTCCTCACTGTCTTTGAGCATTGAGCTTTTGCCACTTTGTCTTCTGTATGGCTTGCAGTCTCTTATATTTGGCAGCGTAAAAGCGCAAGGTCCACAAAGAATGCAATCCAAATTGTCAACTTTCGCTCGCTGTGGAGTTTGCACCATCAACATGACATTGGAGTTGCCTGTGTTCTATGTTGATTCCTACATCAATCGGAAGTTGCTGGCTGCTATTTGGTTGCTGTTTCACGGCTGACTACAAAAGGGTGCACGTAGAACACTCGACAGAAAGTGCCGATGCCCTGGGCTCCAAAGATGGGTTGAAGCTCGAGTCTCGACAAGTACTCCCCTTTTCATCATCCCTTCGGTGTTAGTGAATTGGCTCCAGATGCCAGAGAAAGGGACAAATCACTGATTTGTTCGTGAGCTACCCACCGTTGGTCTCTCCATACGCCTTCAGAGTGCCTTCGATTCTTCAATTGTGAGTGGAGCATTCCAAAAGGACGATTTATTTGCGACCGTTTACCCTCCATTCTCTTTTCGTTAGCGGGGCTTGAATTCCTCAACACACGTTGGAACCTCTGACGTTGGCAGCAAGTGAAAAAAGTGCGTAAAGCAGTATGAAGGGTTGAAATGCGGGTGGGACAAGAGCAATGTAGAGAAGGTAGGTGCAGCTCTCAAAATGCTTGCAGTTCATATTTCACCTGGAGAGAGTCTTGAAGAAACAATGGCTGTGACGGATCTCGGGGGTTGCAAGGATGCCGCACCACATATCTGACAATGGCGGGAGAGCAGCTCCAACTGGGCGTTGGGCAGCTACTACTCGGGAAATAACGTTATTTTGCCAAAGGAATGAATTTTTCGATGAGGGAAGGATTAGCAACGCTGCACTGCGGACTTTGTCGCGGATATTCGGCATGAGACGAGCATGCACTCGCATGGCTGCTTCTTTAACACAAACCAATCTGGAGCAAACACACCGCGACAGTGAGCTACTAACATTTGGGTGCTGCAGTTGAAAGTGCTTTCCCCATGTGACCATCTACAGACTCTGACGTTGTTTCTCCTGAAGAGCTGCAGGATCCAGGTGAGGAAGTGGTAGTTGGTTGTCAAAAACAGAGAGAAAGTGGGGTAAGGAGAAAAAGATGGAGGGAAATAGGAGAGAGAAAGAAGAAAAGAAAGAAAGAAACAAGGAAAGAGTGAGAGTGCGCGAAAGTGACTAACAGCTAGCACAGCATTAAATACTAGCAATTTTACGAAGTCTTACAAGTGCCTATTTCCCGGCAACTTCCCTCCTCAGGGGTTAGAATAATTGAATGCCTTGAGAAACAGAAGTGCTAAGATTATTTTCTTCCTGGGAATCCAGTAAGAGTGCTCTGCTAATTAAATGCCGGCTGTTCGATCATAAAACTGCTACCGCTTTAGATCGACGTCGACGATCCTAGTACGGGATATTTTAGAGCAAAGAGAACGTGGAAAATTTTGGATTAGAAGTGGTAGCTGTTCTTCCAAGAATGAAGATTGTAGGCACAAGCAGCTAATATTTTTGTGGCGTTAGACATTAGCCATTAATGTGTCGTTATCAAGTCTCCTCATCAAGTACTACACTCATTCTGCTTCTACAACGGGACATCTGAATGCGCTGTGAATGCACATTTGGCTTGCACAATGACATATAGACAATTCAGTGTTTGTCTTCTCCCAGATTGGTTGCATGTCGTCATCCTGAAGAATAGCGGACTTGTTGGGTCTGGGTCCGAACCGAACCTAAAATTGTTTCGTGTTGGCGACGCGAGAGCCGGTGCATACTGCTACTATGTATGCATATGACAGTATTGGAAAGGTCTAAAAAATTTGTTTATGAGAAAATAGGGAGTATTTCGTAAAATTGAGCAAACCAACCTGGAGTGATATGAAAGGAGGTATTGCAGGTTTTTTGCTTCTTTTTCTTATTTATATTTCCATAATGTAAAAGTGTTTGTGTTCGGAAAATATTGTCTCTTACTTTACCATTTTATTATCTATGGCATTCAGGATTTTCTCTATTAAGGCAGCATTTCTATGGCTTTGTTACCGAGATTTTTGCGCAGATGTCGACTGTCGCCTGTACCCCGAATCGAGGTTCTTGGTTCAGATCCTCCCCAGGCAAACTAACCCTTGCATCCTTTCGGGGTCGGTGCATTGGTACTGGACGTTTTGGGGAGGGTGAAAGACTAACTAGCGATCGGTCATCATATAGGATTAACCAACATTAGAACTGCTACAGGAAATCGTTCAAAAGGTAGAATGCATGGCGCGTCCCAAACGGGAACTGACCAACGTGGTCCCTTGTCTTTTATCCCTTAAATCGTTGCTC
This sequence comes from Heligmosomoides polygyrus bakeri, assembly GCA_947359475.1. Classification (NCBI taxonomy): domain Eukaryota; kingdom Metazoa; phylum Nematoda; class Chromadorea; order Rhabditida; family Heligmosomidae; genus Heligmosomoides; species Heligmosomoides polygyrus. Next base: position 25,223,667 of record OX375870.1, read on the forward strand.
ATTAGTGTACTTTTCAATGAAAGAAGGGTTATCGGTTGAAAACTTCTTTAAGCGAAAACAAATGTCACTTATGTATATTACGCCGTGGTGATATATGTATCTATGTACCGATATGCGTTTACGAAAGCCGTGTTTGCGCAAGGTTCTATAGATGATTTATCCAGGGTTGTTTATCACTTGTTCTACAGTGTTTTCATGCGTTGCATTCGGTAATCAATTAGTAATTGCAGGCTTGGGGAGTTCTGCCAAAAACTGTGAACCTCTGTGAGCTACGGTATCTTCAAAGGATTACGGCTTGTCCCGTTTCGGCTTTAATAGCAGTGATGTCGTCGGAAAGTTGCTTTTTGCCCAAGGAAGCTCAGTAGTGCAGGTTTTTGAGTTGCTATACGCTGATGGCGTTGACATCTGTGTGTCCGTCTGTCTTCTGAAGAGCATCCAAAATTGTGGCAGAGGAGGGGTCGCCGCCCAATTCACACGGTCAAATTGCTGGCTGCGTGAGCAATCAAGAGATCTGAAGATGGAGTGCATGCGTCGCGCATTCATCATCGCACCGTCTGCAGCGCATCTTCATATCGTTGTCGCTCGCGTGCATTTTTTGCACGATATTACTCCGGATGACGAGAGCGGCTGATGGAAATCGCCGTCCGAAATGCATACAGTAGTCGGCCGCGATCACTCAGACATCTGAAAAGACGAAACTAAATGGGAGGCTGCGCTGTGGAGTGACAGGTGTCGCCGGCGACCACCCCGTGTGATAGATAGCCCCATCTTTGTCGCCGGATTTCCGGGGTTTGGTTCGAAGACTGTCTGCAGGACTTGGACTAGCAGTGGCACCGGCACGGCTGCGGAGCCTAGTGCAAGAGTCTTTTGCTACGTGTATTAGATACTCCATATGGAGGAACTATAGGCATGACATTCTGAAGTATTTCTGTGGTTCATGGAGAATGCTTTTTTAAAATATTTCATGTCATATGAGGTGCTGAGATTTATTATTTATTTCGACAGTAGCATTTCTGCGTTGATAGAAAAGCACTGACCGAATTTTTTCCATTTTAAATAAGCATAGCTTGCGAGCAATGCGAACTCAGTCAACTACATAGGCTCCATCGTCGTTAAAAGGCGTGCCCAACGGTCCGGTAATTTTTCGATTACCTTGGTAATGACCTGCGGACCCGCGAGTCGAAGGAGGAGACCATCACGGTTTTGAGTTCCGACTGTTCATTAAATTTCCTGAATATTCTTTCATTAAATTTCCTGAATATTCTGTTTCATGGTGCGACATACTTCAGAATGTCATGCTTCAGGGGGGAAGGGATTCCTAGGTGTCTCCAATTTTGACACAGGTACCTCATGGTCAGACGAGCCTCATCCTGGAGTTGTCTGTGCGCGCAAGGTGCCACATCCCGCTAAGAACCACAGTTCCTTTGGGAAAGTCCTTCTTCTGTGTGCATGGAAGCAACGATTCGCAGACGCTGATTCTCGACACTTCGTGACATCACGCTATTCGTGCGACAACCAGGACGAAAAAGAAAGAAATTCACAATATTTAAGAGAAAAAAGGATAAAAAGATAGTGGACGGTGTTACTCAATCCCACGCATTCTACTTCTACGGGATGTCGTGGAGGCTATTTGAATACGTATTTGGCTATGCAATGGCTTGCGGTGGCCAGTAGGTGAACACATCAGCGCTTTTTCTTTCCCAGAAAAGTTTGGTACCAATTCATCGACCCCGGAAGGTTAGAAGGCTTGGTTGGCCTGGGCGGAAAATCCGAACCAGGGACCTGGTATCGGGTGTACGCGACAGCCGGACCTCCTCCGACTGCGCTATACGCGCCCATAATCAAGGGATGTGATCATTAGAAGGAGTAATACGGTGCAGAGAACAAGGAAACTCTTGACTCTCTCAGCTCTTGATATGCGCATCTCTAACGATCCAGAATGGTTCTCACTCTACTAGAACTTGTACTAGCTACATTGCGAGGTTCGTCGCCGATGGTGGCACAAAGTTTCAATAGAGAGGGGGTCGTCGAGATGAAATGTGCATCTCCTTCACTCAGTCGAGGCTTCAAGGATTGCTTCGCTGAAGGTCTACGACTGGCGAGAATAACTTTAGTTCTACTCTTTTGTCTAGATTCATGTTCCTGGAGTGCAATAGGTAGCCCACAGAATAGGAAATCTGGAGGGTCAGGAAGGTGGTTACTGTATAGGCCACCATGAAATCGAACGGAAAGGGGCCAAATGATGTCTACTATGCTAGGGATCGCCATAAGGTTGCGTTAGGATGGCATGACAGCAGGTGGTCTCGGTAGTAAAAATCACATTTTCAGTTAGAAAGATGCGTTACAGCGTCCTACATTTTCCAACGAGTGTTGCCAATGACCGGAACTCGGGTTTTCCTTTCTGGTAGGAAAATTCTGTCGACAGGTTATTGATGTGCAAAAAACAATGAAGCACTAGCGCAAAGCATTACAAAATTGTAGGAAAATCCTCATTTAGAGAAATAGTTCACTCACTCGGATTTGATCAAGGTGTTCGTTTGTTGCTTGTGCCTAACAATGACAAACTCTTTTCGTGAATTTCATGCAAAAATAACTCAGCTTTTGAAATGGGATCTACTTCAAAAAGCGGAACAGTACATCAACCTAACACTTTGAGGAAACTCCTGCGATTATAAGGGAATAATTCATGCGGGAAAGATGTCGCAGAAGTGGAAGTCGTAGTCGCTAACTCCTCATAATTCAGCGAAAAGACTATGAGAGTGATATCGGATGCGGACATTTAGGGTTATCACACACATACACACAGCGAATAAAGCTCATTCATCGCTGCAGCTCAACAGGACTGACCACGTCTGGGACGTCCTCTTATACGCGGCAGAATGTCAGTGAAACTAGAACAAAACCATGGACTAGCTATCGGTTGCAACACTGAAGTCAATATAACCTTCAAAATTCCGGGAGGTCATCGTTTCATTGAAACAACGATCGCATGGATCGTGATTGACACAGCACCTTATTCAGCTTTAAGAAGGATCAGTAAGGATGATTATGCCAGGATTTCACAAGGTCGGATGTGGGTCCATCCATCCCATCATTGCTCTCATGATATTATGTCGTGTATTGTTTCAGTTGCCTTTGTTTCGGCGAAATATAATTTCTAAATTCCATCAGAGCTAAGATCGTTTGGAGCTAATCGTTTAGCGAATAGATACTTTGGGCTAGCCTATTTTCTGATGAATTATGTAGAAGTTGGTATGCTTTCGCAGCTCTACGATCTCATCCCTGGGAGGTGTGATGGTAATAATTTGCAGTGTGCAACTGTGATGTGTTGTTGCTGAGTCGGAGACCGGCTTCTCACTATCAGGTTGTCAGAAAAGTTCTCAGCATTTTGAGTGTTTCACTTCGGACTACCATACCTTCCTCAAACCTTATCGGTTTTAACCGAGATAAAAGCTCGAAAGCAAAGCCGAGGTCGAAATAAAAGCACGAATCAGCACACTTTTGCCAACGGGCTATCGGTCGACTTATTCCATCAGCGAAAAAATTAGGTGGTCGAGATTGGACAAAAACCACGAAAGCTGTTTTGGCTCGGTCCTTATTGGTGAAGGTTTTATCAGCGAGAAAGTTCTGAAAGTTTTAGAAAGGTGGTAGTCGGTTGGTGAGAGGTCTGGAGAATATGGCGGGTGAGGCAGAACTTCAACCCTTAATTCGTTCAATTTTCGAATTTTCGAATTTGTGAAACGTGTGGACGAGCGTAATCATGCAAAAGAATCGGGCCTTTCATTTTTGACCAATGCTGGCTAAGCTAACGCAGTTTTCGGTGCATTTCGTCGACTTCCTTACAGTAGGACTCTGCTGGGATCGCTTGGCCTAGTGCCAATAAGTCGTAATGGATGACACCAGCCGCCGACCGCCACACACTGACGACTACCTTTTTTGGTGGAGGTTCGCCTTTCGAAAATGCCAGGGTTCATCAGCGTCCATCCACTGTCCGGAACGTTTCCTGTTATCACACAGAATCCACTTTTTATCGCAAGTGGTGATTCGATCCAAAAACGGGCCAGTTTGTTGCGTAAAAGTAGAGAAGAACAAATCTCGAAACGGGACAATCTTTGCCGCTCACTCAACTCATGGGGCACCCACTTTTCGAGCCTTCCACCTTTTTCAAGGCTTTTCAAAACATCCGCAACAGCGGTTTTACTGATGTCTAGCTCTTCCGCGATCCCACGAACTGTTTGAGATGGTTCAGATTCCACCAATTCCTTCAACTCGTCGTCCAGGAGTGCTCTAGATCGACCTACGGGGGTAATCTTCGAGGCTGAAATCTCCGATCCGAAATTTACTGAACAACTATCGCACAGTGTCTTCTTCAACGCTACTAGCCCCCCCCCCCCCCCACTTGATTGATTTGTCGAGCCGTCTCGGATGCGGATCCTCCCAGTTTAAAGTTAAAATAAATTATCGCTCGGAATTGCTCCCTCGACATACTTCAATAAGCCCTTCAAGAACAGAAATATAAAACAACGTTGAAACACAATTAATTTAGTCAGATAGAGCGAAAAATTCCGTACAGAAAGTAGCATTATTGCGCAATGCAAGTTGAATTTTTACTCAATAACAGATGATTGAAAATATTATAGTAACACATAACGCTGAGAACTTTCCGGACAACCTAGTAGATTCGCTGAGAAGACAACGAGGCGATCGAAACGTCGGACATTGAAGGTCTCACCTAACAGCCTCATGGTATAGAAAATCATAGCCTAAGTATGATCATTTCCATAAAGACCTTCAGCTTAACTGGTACCATACCGTTATCAGCGGCCGATTCACCCCGATAAGGGGTAGGTGCTGGCTGCTCCCATGAGGTGTGGATGTTGCGTGCGATCAAACAGCGCCGGTGGTGTAACAGCGTAGAGCATCCTGCGCGGTAAGCATGGGATGCAGGTTCGAGTCCCGCATGGTGCTTAAGTCTTAATCGCAGCAAAATATCTTGGCGAAGTCGCGTTCTTCCCCCACTCTTTAAGCAGAGGCGTTGCAAATGTCTGCGTCTCCACTACCTCGTTAGGCAGCCACTAGACTCTTGAGCAAGCCCAGGGGGTTGGGGATGGGCGGGCCAGGGGACGAGGGGTAGAACGCTCGTCCTCTAAATATTTATTTTTATTTATTTATTACAAGGCACGGATCATACTCACATGCGGTAAGATAACAATAACACCTTAAAATTAGATATAAGGAGCTGGATGACTGAGCAACGAAAAAACAAAACGAAACAAGCCTAACAAAACCATAGTGTAATTAGACGTTTGAAGGAAGACCAGACATGTTAACCATGTTCTCATTCTCAGAAAGTAAGAAGAACTTCTTCAAGAACAGAAATATAAACATATCATAAACAACATAAATTATTTAGTCAGATAGAGCGAAAAATTCCGAAAAGAAAGTAGCACTAATGGGAAATGCAACTCGAATTTTTACTTGATAATAGACGAATGAAAAATAGTAACACAAAACGCTGAGAACTTTCCGGACAACACACTATTTCCTGCTCTGAAACGCGCTCGAGGCCGCAAACGCTTGTACACTCCCTAGAGAGGCGTTCTGTCAGCTGCTCCGTTTGTGTGACACGAAGGGGGAGACTACTAAGACAAAGATCTCGTGCCAGAGACGCACAAATGCATTAGCTAATCGTTTGAAGGAACTATAAAACTGCTCAGTTATTTCAAAATTGTGTTCTAAGGCTAGGTAAGAGGAGGCGGCCCTGCAGAAGACCTTACGATTGCCTTAAAAGAGCACGGTAGGCTATCTTTTCAGAATCACCAATGGTTACCGAAGACAAAATCTTATAAAACTGCGAAACTCAATGTCCATGATCCCTGATTGCATTTTGAAGATAACGCAAGCGTCTCTCAGCTTCTTGCGCGATTCCAACGTGAGGAAATCAATGTATGTATCCTAGAATGTAACAGAAAGGTGAAACCTGCTCCGAATTTAAGGATTTAGAGAGACATCTGCACATATTGAGAAATCCTGATGAAAAAGTAGCTGGCAACATACGAGTCTCCTTCATTAGATTATCACAGGTCAGGAAATGTAGTGGTGTTGGACGTACGGCGGCGATTGCTATAAAACTATGATGCTCCAGACGAAGTTTTCGGAAGTCTCTAGACTAACCGAAATCTTAAGGTCGAATGAAGAGCTACACCTACACTCATACGTTGAGCTCAATGCCTGCCTCATAATCATGCTCTGGTCCGAAGTGGGTGACGGCGCTCTATCGTTGTCGGTCTTGTCTCGCTACATGGACTCTTTAGTGAACTGTAAATTAAACAAATTATATAGGACTACCCAGATTTCAATTTCTGCTAACCACGTGCTGACGTTGCTCGATTAGGATATGATTACGACTAGATATCTGACCTGCGATTGTCTCAACTGTACGCCCAAGCTGCAGATACGATTAATGTGGGGAGAATCTCCATCCTCTAGTTGCTCACTATATACATGTATTATTTTTAGATGGATCCTTGCTGCAGACGAATAAGAACCATACAGTGGTTTCTATTGTTAACTGTTCCTAACGTATACAGGCTTGGGCACAACAAGCGAAGTGTTGGATCTCTGGACAGGCCCTACGGAGGCAGGTGTGCTGCGTATTGGGAATGACTTCGAGGGTTCGATTCTCTGACTCTGCGTCTATTTTGCATTTTTGCTGTTCTATTGAGCGTCCTTATTGAAATGCCACCTTTTGGAGTTTTCTGCGCTATGCCTTCTTTACTATTGGATCCCTTATCTGCATTCCGTGGTTCATTACCGGCACCCGAGTGCGTAGAATACGACGATTTATAGAATAGTTGTGACTCTCCTACTTAGGCATTCAAAGCAACCTGGATGCGTTGTCGTAACCGTCTTTGTGTCACGTACAAAGTATTCTATAAAAGCTCGTAAAAAGCACATTCCACGAGGTCAATCAAGCTCATAAAATATTTGTATTAGAACAGAGTTATGTAGCTGACGAATTCCTGGGATTGTTATTCTCTTCTCTGACTTCTTCTGAAATAGACAAAAATAGACAATTGGGTAGAAACAAGTGTGCTTCAAAGAAATAGAAAGGGAAGAGAAAAGAAAAAGCCTGAATTTTACTGCGAAAAAGCGTGAAGGAGAAACCATGCAAAACGTTTTGCGAGCACCACTGTGCAGAGCTGTGCAGTCGTTCAGACCAAAGGAATCAGTGCTGAAGAATTCTGTTCATTTGTTTCGCTCTGTGAGTTATATTTCAAATTGGGCCGATTTTGTTCGTTGGTACCCATTTTTGTGCGGGTATGTTCTTGTAACAATAGCTACGATGCACTGTGGAAATAGTTCCTGAACAGCGAGCAGTTTGTTCGTTGTTAGGAAAGCTCTACACGTTGACAGCAATCATGGATTAGCATTGCTGTGGCAATAAAGAGAGTGGAAGAAAGCCTCACCAGAATACATGTAAAGGAGACCATCCATTGAGCAAGTCATGTCCCGTTTTCCGATAGTCGCAGTGAAAAAAAAATGAGTAGAGATTTTTCTTCTTCAGAACGTTGACGGAATTATCAACGGGCTTTTATTCATAGAGTTATCATTCTTTGCCCTCCCGATTAGGAAAGCGCCGGCCTGAATAGCCTTCGAGTTCAACAAGAATCTTCAAGAATAATGAGTCTGGCGCGTAACCCCAATTGGTGGCAGCAATTCAATAAAAAGTCATTGACTCTATTAATGGATTCAGGTGATCCCTATAAAATCTTCCTATCCTCGATAGGCACTTACTATGTACTAGAAAATACTCCAAAACATTTTTTTCTGGTACCTCCCAAATAGAGAGTATTTTTTACTCACACTGGAAATATTTTGGATAACTAGCGAAAACGCGAACGGACATTTTGGAGGGTCATTTAATTTGAACGTCAACAGCGGCTATCGAACTTTGACTGATATTTTTATTAACAGGCTGCATAGAAGGATCTGTCTGGTTTCATAGGAGATATTCAGGAAACTCACAGTTGCAGAGTTGCACCTTTTTACTCAAACGAAAAAGCCTTCTGTTCGCCACACCTGTCACAGTGTGATACATGCCACAGGTTCAAGAATAATTTGCTTCAAAGTTACACTCAATTCATTGTTCTGTCTTGACTAACTATGCGGGGTTACTACACCAGAAACGGAAAAACAAATCGATCAGATTGCGGATCTTCAGACTGACGCAACCCTTATCCTTAGTGAGCCTTGATCAGAATCTCCATTCACGTTCATAAGTATTTATCCTTTGTTACAGGTAACAGTTCATTGAGGGAGGGTTCCGCGAGCGTAATCCTAAGGCTGCGACTTTTACCCGACAGTACTGATCCGCTTCCATCTTTGGGTGGGATAACGTGGCACCCTGCTGTTGCGCTTTCTGTCGACCTCCGTACAGCGGTCAGCAATAGCGAAACGTCTACTGCTCTGGCTATCTTGTGAATCCATTGCCGTAGACGCTCGTCTCAGATGCCCACTTTATTAGGTTGGTGCATAAGTTCTCGGGCATTTGGGGCATGAAATATTTATTATCACAACATGCGAACAACAATATCAAATCGTTTGAAGTAACCACCCTTTACATCAATTGTCTTTCGCCAACGTGCTGGTAAGTCATGGATGCCTTTTCTCCAAAACGTGGCCGGTTGTGATTCGAAAAATGTGAGCAGTGCCTCCTTGACATCCTCTCGGTTCCTAAATTGCTGGCCGTCCAAATAGCGTTGAAGGCTTGAAAACAAATGATAGTCAGAAGGAGCGAGATCTGGTGGGTAAGGTGGATGTGGAAGAACGGTCCATCTGTAGTCCGCCATCTCAGCCGCCGTCGCTCTAGCAATATGCGGTCTAGCGTTGTCGTGTTGAAAATACACCTTCACTTGCTCTCCTCGCGTGGTTCGAAGGTGGGCCCTCAACTTCCTCAGTTAGTTGATGTAAATCTCTGCTGTCACTGTTATCCCTTCGTCCAGCAGCTCCCAGTATTCTACGCCAAGAGCGCTCCACCAAATGCATAGCATCACTTTTTTCACGTGAAGGTCGGGTTTCGGAACGTCCTCTGCCTCTCCAGGTGCGGCAACCCACTGTGCACGCCGGTGATAATTAGAGTAGAGTATCCACTTCTCATCCCGGTGACAAGGTTGTCCAGCCATCCGTGGGTACGTCTGAGGGTAAGGAGAGACAGAGCGACATCGGCTCTGCGATCCATGTCATGTTGTGTCAAGTCGTGAGGTACCCAGCGACCCAATTTTTACATCTTGCCAATCGACTTCAATCCTCGAACGACTGTTGAGTGACCAACACGAAGAGTGCTTGATAGTTCGCGAGTAGTTTGGTATGGGTCCGCTTCCACTCTACTTCGGAGGCCATCCAAATCCAGTGTCATCGGGCGCCCTTCTCGTTCTTTATCTTCAACGGAGAATTCGCCAACTGCAAATTTCGAGAAACTCTCGTTGTAAACATCCTTCAGGCGACGATACGATTGAGGCCAGATTGATGCAGGAATAATATGACGTGTCGAATATGCGTCTCAGTTGGGATGAATTGTTTAGCCATAATGGCTGACGTTAACAACGCAGAAGTAAATGTTAGGAACAGTTTTGTAGCCCTTTCCTTTCTTTATCGAGCGATCATTTACGCGTTGATACATGTGAGAAATTTGGCGGGAAAATGCGCTTTCAATTCAGGAAGGATCAAATGTCCGAGAACTTATGCACCAACCTAATAGAAATAGCAAACGTTGTTCTGCTGATTCGCCGCTTTCGGTCCCTTGTCAGAAAACGTCTAAATCGGAGGTAGTAAAATCTCTTTTCAATGCAGTGTTGTGTTCTCTGGCACTGTTCACGTTTTTAACTTCCACCGATACTTCCATTAAGATATAACCCGTTAAACAAGGTGGTGCAATAAACTTGGTACTCCAAAATAAGTGTGTTCATTCGGAGATATTAAGGATTCTACAGGGAAATGGGATTTCGAAAGAGCACGTGCTTAGGTATCCAAAAGTTGTGATATGTTAAAAGGTCTTTAAGCTGTTCAAGTTTGAGTGCGTTTAATTCGCAAAGGTTAGGAGGTACTGACAGAACTTTTGCTTGCGACCTAATCATTTTTCACTTTTAGGTTTAGTGAAATCTTTATGCAACGTTGTGGCGGTCAATGCTGCCTCGTTGAACTTTGGCTGTTGACCTGTCGAGATTGAAAATCGAATATTCTTTCCTGATGTTTTTTCGTTTAAAGAAATACTTGTTTAAACTTATTTAAAGCAATATTTGAAGCAGCTGTTTTCTTTAACAAAGTTCAACGAGCTGACGGAAGTTTAACATAGTTTGAAAAAGTCTTAGTTTAAAAATCGCTAAAGAACTTTAACGACCAGAACTCAACGCCAACCCTAGTTGGTGCGCATATTTCGGAAAAACGTGGAAAGCTGTGAATATAACGTTAGAGATGCCTGCGCATAGAATGCGAAAGCCTGAAGCGGTTTATGTGCTCACTGTTCGAAGTAGTAGCAGAAGCTATGAAGGCATGGCGATGAGTGTTTGAAATCAAGTCGTAGTTTTCCGGGTACTACACTTATAAATCAGTAATTGTAAACGCGCATGCTTTCTTTATTGCAATCAGCGAAAGTACTGAACTTACGAGGAAGGTTAACAAGGTGACCGTGGAGATTCCCAAAGCGACCTATATTGGATTCTAGGGAATTCCCAAATTCCCAAATTGCAGTGCGCAGTGCTTCCCAAATTTTCTGATGACCCCTGGGTAGGTCAAAATGGCAAAAAACTGTAGCGCTTCAGTGCGGACCGAAAATGCAAAAGTGACGCCTCGGTAGGCAAGCCATTCAGTTTCGACGTGCGTTTATTTTGCGAAGGTGAGAACACTGCTAGAACTGTCTTTACATTCTATTAGAGCACGATTGAGCGCCTTGTTTCTTACTTCCAGTTTCCCTTGAGAACTCGGTTTAGTGTCCCTATATGTAGGTTCAGCTTCTATTTTTGTTTTATCATGATCCGTGTAAAGGTACACCTCCTGGTCCTTATTTCCGCTGGTGTCATAACTAGCCCACTTTCGGTTTGATAAGGTCATGCGGTACTTCAAGGAACAGGTACGAAGCCGGTTTGAACCACTTGGAAGCTAAGGTAGGGGATACCACGCGTCAAGGATTCTTGAGCATAACAAAGGTCAAAATGTCTCTACCAGTTTGGAAGGCTAGCTTTGGGTGTTTTCAACATTGTTAAAAGTTAATCAGTTTGCTAGAAGTGGGAGCCGCTGGTCAGTTCGATCAGCACGAGGGCTAAACTTCTGTGGTGTTCAGAAGGCAGAGAAGCCACGTATTCATGTCAATTGTGTGCATCATCATCGACCAGCGACCCGTAGCATGTGCATGCTGAGCACGCACCAGTAGTCCCTCCGCGGCCGGTGCATCCTAGAACAGATTGTCTAGCGCCGACTTCTGCCCTTTTCGGCGTCTAGGCCTATCGGCCCGTACTGACCAATCCACCAGAACTGATAAGTAATCAGCTTCCACAGGTGCCAACCGTCAGGGGGCGTAATGCGCAATCGGAGGTGTTGTCGGCTTTCGCGTTCACCTCATAGTTCTGAGTTCGGACTCCCCGCACAGGCCAACCAAGCCTTCTATCTGTCCGGGGTCGGCGAATTCCTACATAACAGACTTATCTGGGAAGGACGAAGCACTGACTTCTTGATCGACTGGCCACCACAGCTCATTGTGTTGGCCAATTACGCATTCAAATCGCTTCCACGACATTTGGCAGAAGTAGAATGCGTGGCGCATCCAAAAAAAGGATTGAGTGACGCTGTTTTTTATTCTTTATTTTTATTCTACCCAATCGTTTGGGGTGAAATGACTCGGAAACATAGGTCCTTCGACGTGTTCTGTAACAAAAACTTTCGAACGAAAGTTGTTTGGTGACAGACCAGCATAGCAGCTTGTTTCTTCGTTCATCATCTCTTCGTTTTTGGAGTAGCGTTCCCTAAGCACTGCATGTTCAAACCGCTGACGTCCGAACACGGCTGGGTGCTTCCAAATTCTACGGAAATCTCGTAATTCCCAGGGAATGTGTTTCAGTGGGTGATCGTCGATGTGAAATTGTGCTTTCCGAACGCCCTGTGGGCTACCTAACGTTTGGTGAATCCGCATCGTTGGAAGAAATTGACGCCATTGACCGTTTAAAAAACGGCTCCAGTTCTGCGATTCTAAGCCAGGACATTTTATTGTTTGAAGGTGACTTGGCAGTATGACGTAGTTGTTACCGTTTGATAGCAGCCTTGCAAATGGCCTTAAAATTTTTTCCAAAGTCGTTTAGTAAACCAGCTGATGACAAGCATCGATGAAGAAATGAAGCTGGTTAGAATTTATGTCGACGCCTTTGAAATAGGGAACCAAAGAGAGCGTAATGATACAGTAACAGTAGTTCACGTGGATTGAGCGAGCTTCGATCATTCTCTTCCAGCAGAGTGCTGCCGCACCTCTAAATACCACTGCCAGAAGTCGCTGGATTATGCCCTAATTCGGAGCGAATAATCATGAGATTTCAGATAATCAAGACTGGCCCGTTAAACCATTTCCGTTTATAATTTATTCATAATTCTATGACGATATTCGTCTCGTGAGGAAAGCAACGTTCTTCACTGCGGAAAGAACGACCCATTTTTTATTATGTTGGTCCAGCAGTAATGTAGGATTTTGTTGTTCTTCCTTCAAGTGCCTGTCGTATTAAGATTTTGAGAACTTCTATGAACACGTGCTATGTAATTAATCGAAAGCGCAGGATGTACTATAACAGACAGTTCAAAATCACCTAAGACTTTTTGAAATCCTCCAATTTCTGAAGCGTTTCTTCTAATGCATACAATGCGGATTTTCGATGTTTGTTCATTACAAAAGTATTGGTTTGTAAGCTTTAGTTTATGACTTTGAAGCGAGAACAGGTCGGTGAACCCACAACGCAGTCGTACAGGATTCCCTTAGCGGTCAGTTATCTAATAGAAAACTCAATATTCTCGTTTACATATAGACCAGTTGCGGTCGCAAATGTGTTGCAGACATTGACGAGTTACTCGTGGAGGGAGTACTGGGAGTAGAACCAATATGGATCGCAACTAGACTGGGCAAGAAGCTGATTCTCAGCCATAATATGTACTTGGTCCGCCTTCTATGAAACGAAAGGGCGAAAAATACTTTACAGTTGTGACGTTCGTGGCTATGCCGGCCAACTGAACAGCTCAAAGTGGAGAGAGCAAGATTCGTTCTCATTTCGAACAACTGCGGGGGGGGGGGGGGGGGGAGGCAGTTCTTGGCTATGCTGGAAGCTTATATTAGAATTAGATCTTGTACTGTAACGTGGGCAGTTCTGCAAAACACGGTAGCTTTACCCTGGCAGCAGCTGTTCAATTCATCGAAGCGTTTTGTCAGGAGACATGGTAAAGTCCATTGGTACGTACGGTAATGCTGAGCAGCAGGTTCGGAAATCGGCTCGGGAGAAGCAACTCGAGAGCCGCGGGGAAACTCTCGTCTCCTTGCTATATGCTCCGGACCTCTGCAAAACTAATTACTGAGAAGTGCAGAGAAAAGGAAAACAAACAAACAAGTGTTTCCAAGAATGTCTTCCTAGTGATATGTTGAATGTAGAGCCAATGACGAAACAGACCCCTATGGATGACCAACCTGAAAAGTGTAGGGTTTCGCGTAAGAGTAAGACATGCAGATTGTGACATTTTTTTATTTGGGTCAGTGAGCTTAGCAATAAGTCCACATGTTTGAGCCTGAATGTCGCGGGTGAAATCCGACATTATTTCAGGACAAATCTAATGAAAGGATGGTAGGTAGTACTTTATGAAGGTCGAACAAAGCAAGCTTAGCAAATCGCCGCAACTTATTCCAATATTTTCGGCCATCACGGGTTGTTGCCGGTCTGACATTTTTTCTTTTATTTTCTTTTCGACTACCTTTTGCCTGGACTCAGCTTACACGACAGAGACGTTTTGTCAAATCATGGAGGATATTCTAACCTCGTTTCCGGGAAACCACTAAAAAAATCGTAGCTAAAGGTGATCGCATTAGGACGCTTGAACCGATTCGGTCCATTTGGCGAGTCCTTCATCTGCTAACTAGTACTTGTTTTAAGCGTATGACTAACATTATCTTAACATTCCACGATTGTAGTTGTTTATTTTGTTTGGTCGCTTTGTTTGTTCTAAATAGTTTAATCATTTCCCTTCGGTTTGTCCCATTGCGTTCTTTCTCTTGTTGTTGAGCCATGGATCACTTAAATTTAGCGTGCCCTTCATGGGCGCATAAATAAATAAATAAATAAATAAATACAAACTAACAAGGATCGTCTTGTGAAAATTGTACGAAGCCTAGAGCGAATATAGTTGTCTAACCCTAACATAATCCTTTCTTCTCGGATGCCATCGTATGGGGAGTCGCCTCCAGTGTTTTCAAACGCCGTATTTCATCAGATTTTCAAAGGAATGCGATCTCTTAATATCACTCACATTGTCGGGTGAGTGCCGCATGCAACAGCGTTTAGTTTGAGTGAAAAGGCGCTTTCTGAGCCGACTATGGTTTTTTGAACACAGGGCTCGTAAACTGACAGAACTACCATTATAAACAAACAGCTCCCACGTTCACTTACCGAGTGAGGCCCAACCTGTAAAGCACTGTCACGTGGAAATCCAGCTTCTTTATTCCCAAGCAAAATGGTAGAAACTTTTCTTCGGAGGTTTCTTGTGTAGTTCATTTTTGTTTACAACTGTATGTTTTTCTTCACGTGTACATAGATGCTTAAACCGAGGCACGAAGCTATTTTGCTCGCATCTTTAATTACCAATTTTGGTGACTGCTAATAGAAGTTTGTGCAGGTAACGGCGAAGAGATAAATGTAAATGTGATGTCTGTCGAGCAAGCAGGAGTAGGCAATAAGGGGTCCTGTCTGGTGCAACATTGACCGCAACAAAACATCATTGCGGCAGCTGACAATACATCGTTATGACATCTGTGGGGTTATCACATCTATCCTTACTGATCGACCGCTACGAGAATTCTATGTTAGTTTCGTTTCTAGCGGTTCTGGAGGATAGCAAATTGACAGGTATAGCTAATTACTTTCACGTAGTTGGGGTTAATGTTTCTCCATAAGTTCTGAAGAACAAAATCGCAATCACCGCTAACCGATTTCTCTTAGGATGAGCGACGCTTTTTGTTCTGCTGGTTGTATCGCTTCATGTTCATGTGAACGACAGCATTATATTTCTATACTCCTATATTTGGTATATCTCCATACTCTTATAAGGACTGTTGTACGGTGGACGTTTATTAAATCGTTAAAAAGCTGTCTTCACCTTACGCAAGTGAAGATCTTCTTCGAGTGGATCACCGAACTTCGAATTTAGGTCACTAGAGTTTCTTTTGGATTCACCCTTTTTTAGGAGCCCAATACTACTTCAACCTACTTCATCTCCGTTGTCTCACCATTATAAAAGCGCTAGATGACCTTCAAATGTAGAAATAATGATTCAAAGCCGACAAAGATTTTGACAATCAAGCATTATTTTCTGTTACGAATTATAAAATACCTGAGGCGTATTCTAAATCAAGCATGTATTTTCTGTTACGAATTATAAAAGTACTTGAGGCGTATTCTAAATAATACTATACAATCCACTAGAATTATGTAGATGGATAAAGTAATGGATAAAGAACAGGGTTTAAAATTTACGACTGCGATGGCGTCACGCATTTTACTTCCATGTGGTAGCAGTCTCAATGCGCATTTAGCATGTATCAGGCAAACGTAAAATTAATGGCCGAAACGGAACGCTTACTTCAAACCGTTATAACTCAGCTTAAGCACAACTTTATTAATCGAAGTATAAACCACCAAAATCTATACATACGTTTTTGCCAACAAAAATATAATGAAACTAATGTTTTACAGTAAAAACTGAGATCACAAAAATTAACGAAATCAGGGAGGGCACATTCAACATCGGCCAAATTAGTGAATTGTTTCTGAGAATCAAGGGCTCGGAAAAGTGGTAGTCAGTGGGGAAAAGGTCGGTAGAGTATGGTGGGTGAGGGAGAACTTCGACACCTATGTGGGTGAATTTTCGCCGAGTGATCGGTGAGATTTATGGCCTTGCGTTGCCCTGGAACAGGAGCGGCACTCCGCTATTCACCCCTGCCGACCGCAATTTTTGCAGTTTCTCGCACATTTGGTCTAAATCTCAGCAGCAAGTCTCTGCTGTGATTGCCTGACTAGGTTGCAAAAAACTAATGGATCACACCTTTACAACACCACCACAAACTAGGCATAACTTTTTAGGGTGAAGGTCGGGGTTAGGAAGGAATGTTGGAGGAGCATCCTTGCTCATCTGTCAGCTCATGAGGCACCCACTTCAACATCTTCTTTACCTTGCCGATTCTCACCAAATGTCTTGCTACCGTACTATGATGTACGCTAAGGTACGCTGCGAACGTGCGTGTATTCATCTCCGCATTTGCTTCCACGGCTCTCCTCAAACCTTCATCGTCAGTCGACGACCTGCGTCCGCGACCGGGCTTTTCTTCGAGATCAAAGTCGCCAGAATTGAATTTTTTGAGGAAGAGCCTCACCGTTCGCAAGGACAGTCCGTCCCAAAAGCGCCGCTAAGATTACGGGATGCCTCTTTCGCAGAACGTCCCAGTTTAAATTCGTAGAGCATGATGACTCGATAGTCGCGTCGATTCATGATTTTACGGGCCCAGGAAAAAAGTTTAAAGCGTTTAGGATTAGAGCGACAGCGACATATGTTTTTTGAAAGAGCTAAAAAACCTACCGAACGCTATGTGTGGCTTTCCCTGAGACGGAATGAATTAGGGTAAAAAACGCATTTATTTTTTGCATAATTCGAAACGGAGATCATTTTTGCGACAGCCTAATACAATGGGTGGTTGGACGAGTCTCTCGTCTTGGTTGGTTAAGTCGGCTTTTTATCCTTTCAAAAGAAGCCTACCACTAATTCATCTCTCCAGGAGAAATTTACGGCCTGGTTTACCTAGGCAGGAAGCGATTCGGGTGCACGCGATAGTGAGCGCTTCTTCTGAGTGGCCTACCACGCGCCCGATGAATGAGATATCCATGCAAACCTTGTCTCTCTACGAAGTTATATGAGCTTTTGTTCCTGTGCAAGCTATACTCGTTGCTTTGACGAAAAATCCTCGACGGTTGTGAATGGAGTGAAAATGTGTTTTTAGTGTAACGGTTGTTAGCAATGGCGGCCATTCCGTCAGTAAGGAGATGAGTTCAAGTTCAGACTGCTGAAGTTGAGAAATGAAATCGCCCTTAACCGTCACGCTCTGTTGCCGAAGTTCTCTCATGCGTAGGTGGATTCCTTTAAGAGTGATTCCATTAACGAACTCTTATAATTTCCTCATCGACGCTCATCATGTTTTTCGGATGAAACCTTACAGCTAGTGGAATTTATTTTTTATATCTGCCTCACACATCAAAGTGCTTTCCCCCTCGTAGCTTGTCCCGAATCATTAGGGATGTCCAAGACTTACAATGAACTCCCGTGACGACGTCAATAAAAGGGTGGAAACCTCGTCTGAGCGTTACATCCGACAGGCCGCTTCTTGTGCATAGTCCACCTCATTTCTCCACAATTGCTGTCATCTTGACTAGATTTTGCAGCGAAGACATCGAGCTGCGAGTAACAGTTATTTTTTGGCTGCAGAGCTCGGCTGCCACATTTCAGTAAATCGCTCTTCACGAGGCTGATAGTGGCGCAATCTAGTAAACAAAATTAAATGAAGAAATAGTCTCTTAACTATCCCAGGAAATGCAGGCACAAGTGAGTCCCGTCGAGAATGGTACGCAAAAACCAGTTTCCATTCCCTCTATCACGATAACCAAACATCATATCGTGCATAGTTAATCTCGGACCTATCCATTGAGACAATGGTTATATAAATAGTCTACTGTATTCAACGAAAAAAATCTTGGGTTTGAGTATTTGTCAGTTTGTGATTCAAAGTTGTCGGAATTGAAGGAAAGCAAGGAACCTATGAGTTGTGCCAGATGGAATGCGCTATGAGTATTGTAAATCAGTAGGTGTTTATTACTAAGTAAGTAGTTGCCTTCACGTCTTTTCTGCCTAATCTTAGGGAATTCCTTGAGGTGGAGACCGCAGCTTAGAGCTAAAGCACCCAACCAGGCATTTGCAAAGTCACCGTTTCTGCAGATCTTCAACGGCGTTTAGTGTTACAATCCGAATTATCATACCGCTCAATAAGCTCGTTAAAGATTTTAAATCTCTTTTCATGGGAGCCCAGTTTTCATATCTTTGATCTTTACGACTTGGATCCCGGAAACCTTAGTGCAGAATTGATCGCAATTCTGCTGTTACATTAGAAAGGAATGGCGTAAAAAATGAGCACTAAAGCACTGCCATAAGGCGCTTCAAACAGCCTTAAAATCGCCTTGCACGGAATAGTCGATTGCTCAAAAGAAAAGGTAGAATCAAAGTCCAGAGCTTTTCCATAGTTCAAGCCAAGTAGTGACTGTCAAAAAGTACTTTGCTAAGTCTTCTGCCTGCACAAGGGAAAGAAAAGTTTTTTAGCCAATGCTTTACGATCCTGCCACAGGTGCGGGTGTTTCCGTCAACCCCTAACTTGTGTCGTTGGAAGAAAAAGCGGACATTTTTCTTTTCGAAAATTTAGATATATGTACAAAGAGCGAATTGGGCGCAATAACATAAAATGTTTTGTAACTGAAGTTTAGAGAAAAGTAGCTTCCCGGAATCATTGCGAGACTTCTGGTCACTATGAAGGGAAAATTTTTTGGCTCGCGATGATTTATTGCTCGCGTAACTCGAATAGGAATCCAAAAGGCAAACTAGTAGATTTAAGCAGAATATTTTGATGACTGGGGCTTCTTGAAAACCCTTCAGGCGAGAGATCACTGCGTGTGTACAAGAGGGTGTAAAAAATGCTTTACGACACTTCGTGATATCTAACTCTCAATGGTTCTCAAATAGAAAACAGCTTCTTAACGCTCCTTGATTGGCAAAAACATGCCAAATGGAAGAGTTGTTAGCTTAACTGAAAAGGTTAGTTCTGGCTGAAGATAGGAGTATTTGTATTGAAAGCCCAAAACGGCGGAAAAAATCCCCCCCGCTTAAATATTAGGTTGACCGGAAATTAATACAGGTTTTCGACCTCCAATTTAGAGCAGGATTTTTTTGGCAAAACTTCGCCTTGAAATAGTGCATAATTGTATACTGTTACAAAGCTGGCTTCGTACGCTTTCTCACTTTGCTGTTCGTTTTTATTATACATAGTTTACTTCACTGCGGATTTTGTAGGCTATAAATGGACGCGTCAAAGCAGCAATTTCGGCAGATTTACTACTATGAGTTCAAGTTCGGTCCTACTGCGGCGGAAACAACACCGAATATCAACCAGATATGGGGCCAAGGAAGCGTTAACGAATCCAGGGTGTTCCCCTGTTTCAAAAATTTCGTCGAGGTGAATTCGATCTTGAGGATGGGGCAGGTTGCGGACGTCGCTCTGACATTGATGACAACGAGTTGAAGATCTTGCTGGAAGTAAATACACCTGTGACCGTTCGAGAACTGGTGAAAGAACTCTGCGTAAGCAAATCAAATCAGTGTGAGCTTCTGCGGAGAATTGGAAAAACGAAGAAGTTAGATAAATGGATACCACACGAGTTGAACGACCATCAAAAAAGTCGTTGGTTCGAAGTGTTGTCAGCACTGCTTCTTCGCAACAAGAACGATAAATTTCTCGACCGTATCATAACTTATGACAAGAAATGGATCCTCTACGATAACAGGCGACTAGCGGCTCAGTGATTGGACCGCGACGAAGCTCCGCTGCAGTTCCCGAAACTGAGATTGCAGCAAAGGAGAACCATGATATCTGTCTGGCGGTTTGCTTCTGGATTTATTTACCACAGTTTCTTGAAATCGGGCGAGACAATGACGGCAGAGAAGTACGTCCAACAGATCGACGAAACGCACGAAAAATTCCGACGTATGCACCCGGCAGTGGTCAATAGAAAAGGGCCGGTCCTTCTCCACGACAACGCGCGACCACATGTTGCTCATCCGAGGCAGCAGAAGTTGAACAAGTTGGGCTGCGAAACTCTGCCAAACCCACCATATTCACCGGACCTTTCGCCAACCGACTGCCACTTTTTCAAGCATCGGGATAAGTTCTTGAGCGAGAATTGCTTCAATAACCGAGCCCAGGTGGAAACTGCCTTTGACGAATTCATCCGCTCCGGAACTCCGGACTTCTAGTCAGCAGGGATAAATAGGCTAGTATCTCGTTGGCAAAGATGTGCAGACTCGAATGAGTTTTACTTCGATTAATAAAGTTTTGTTTGAGTTGAGATATGTCGTTTTAAAGTTTGAGGTTCAAAACCTGCATTAATTTCCAGACAACCTAATATTTTCACTTCGGATTGAGAGGAATTTCGCAATAGGAAGCTAATCTTGGGATGTAGCTTCGAACCATGCTGATGAATTGCTACATATCAGAGTTGTCTGGGAAGGATAAACCACTGACTTGTACATTGGCTGGCTACCGCAAGTTATTGTATGGCCAAATGCGCATTCAAATGGCTTCCACGACATCCCGTAGAAGTAGAGTGTGTGACGCATCAAAACGGATTGAGCAGCGCCGTCCTTTATCCTTTGTATCTGGTACGGACATCGGCGAGTGGTGTTGGACACCATTTTCCGCTTTGCCTTGTCTGCGCTCTGAATCACACTCGGCGAGCCTAAGTGGGCCGCAAATGAGTGCTGGCCGTCCAGAAGTTTCGTTACGATCTCATACGGAGAGCCTCGATTGACCATGACGGATCCTTCTTGCGATGTGCAAAAATGCTGAGTCGTCGGGGTGTCGAACCGCAGAAACTTGTTTTCCACCATGCTCTACCCACGGTGCCATCTCAGTGCTGCATAAGAAAGGGTCATTTATGGCCTACTTGAGCTAACTGTGCAAACAATGCATGGTGGAGCGTGGTCCACAACTCCAGCTGATAATTTCCGGATAAACGAAAACGAAAGGATGAACGACGGCGTTAACCAATCTTTTTTGGAATGCGCCACGCGTTCTACTTTCCCGGGACATCGTAGAGTTAGTTTGAGTGCGTATTTTGTCTATACAATGACTTGCGGTGGCCAACCGATGTTCAAGTCAGTGTTTATCCTTTCTAGGACGAGTCTGACACCAATTCATTCACCCCGGAGGGATGGAATACTTGCTTGGCCTAGACGGGGATTCCGAACTAGCAATCGGTGCACGATCGACACCTCCTCCGCGACGGTCGACGCCTCCTCCGACCGCGCTAACGCCTTCAGATGCTGGTAAAGAACACATATTAAGAAACGATGTTCGAGTCATGCTCCCATGATATACATCTCATCTCAGCAGGTCACTGCGACCTAGCATCCTTCCACCTTATTCCTTACGTTAATTCAATCAGAAACAGTTCCTATTCAAAGAGTTGGTCTTCGTCATACCAATCGAACAGTTTTATTACACTGAAGTTTGGTTCATCAGAGCTAACAAGTGAACGGTGGCTCAGAGCTCCATTTTGGTGATCTGTAAGGCTGTTATGGAAGCCGCAAGCTCTCGCATGCACCTCTAATCAATCCATGGCTCGAGTCCCGCTCAGTAGCATCAAATCCTTCGATCCCTTCGGTGTTCGTCTGATATGTTCATATAGGACAGTGCCTTGCCTATGGGCTCCCTTAGCAGTGGGATTGATTGGTGCACTTCACATAAGATTTCATGTACGCCGACCCCTTGTGTTTTAGCAGACTTCTTCAACTTATGCGATGGTCACAATGGTGACTCCGGTGCTATCTGTCCGAATCAGTTTTATAGGGCCAAGGGATGTTGAAGCTAAATGAATTTCGGAGAAAGATTGTAGTTGAAATGCGGACTAGTCTAGTTTACGACCCTGTTTTTAGAGATTATCGCTGGTGGGAACGGCGCAATTTGGTGTCACTAACAGTAGCTCGAGTTCGGCCCTGAGTTCTCAAAAAAGGCAAAGAATTATATCCTTCTACGCAATTCCAAAAAACACATTCAGATCTACTGACACGTAGCAATTCAGATGGCTGTGATACATAGTTACGTTGCCATTTTCACCCATGGGTGATAATTTTGGAGGAACAGGGCTGCTCTAGTCCCTTTGGACCAGGTTGCTGCTCTCGTAATAACGTTGGTTCGCTAGCGTGTGCACTGCAATTATGACAACCATTTGTTTCAGTAACTTTTGCCCTTTAGTGCACCGCACTAGAATTACGTTTCGAAAACTTGAGCTGAAATTGGAAGTCATGGACGCTCCGAGTTCTTGCGTCATCTCCAACGAACCGCACGTTAGAAACTATGTGGAGCAGATATAGAAAGCAGTTCCATTAATGATCCCAAGTGGGGAAATCTCGAAGCTTCGTGGCATGAGATATTTCTGTAAACTTCATCTGCTACTCTTCTGCCTGCCGCTTCATCATCGTGTGGATTAGTGAAACTATACTAGGAGCACAGGCCTGAACATCAACCCTACGTATATGGAGTGGAACCTTAAATCGCTTTGTATAAGCGACTGATCATTTCGGTGAAATTTCTATATTAATTTGCGAAAAAAGAATATGCGGTAATGCGCGTCGTTAGCCGCTTCCCGCTTGGGATATTCTACTTCCTCGTTTCCATGAATGCCAGTAAAATTATTTACGGTCTCCGTCCGATGTACATGTAAGTATTAGGTTTTTCGAGCCAATAACGACAAAGTCAACGAGCAAAAACCGGAACAACTCTATTATTGCGCATGCATTAAGAAATAAAGGCGTCTTGTTAGAGGAACAATTCTTCTGTTGCCTGAACACCTTATGGTTCAGGCACTTAAATTTCTATAGGTCTCCAACATAGGCGCTGCCAGCTAAGTTACTTGTTTCGCATGCTCTGCGGCCTTATATGCAAGCACGAAGTTGACGGAGCCATTACTGAACGAACCCGTTGTTTCGAGGACCTCTTTCAGCTGGTATCTAGCCGGGTTCTTACAAGCCAGTTGCGAGATGTAAGTCCTCTTTTCGTCACTTTTTATGCACATTGAAAAATCATTGTTGTTATCAACACTTTGATTGTCTATATAAGCCATTTCCCTTATAATACTTTGAGTTCAACCTTTTTCCTACTTACTTTTAATCTTACTATAGAAGGTGTATTGCCTCTTTCTTGTCCATACTCTTACATGCGCTAAATATACTGAATACATTATAATGTTCAAATGTACATATAGTTGGAAGGCGAACGAGGGTAGTGCATAAAAATACTACGCAGAATGCAGAATGGGATGCTCCTGTGAAGATCAGCTCAGCTGCACTGTGGTTTGTACAAAATTTATTAATTTCATAGCACTTTCGAGCAGGACTCTTAGCTGGTCAGCAGCTAAGAGCTGGATTGTCGTCTTGTGTACTTAGGCGCGGCAATGTTCCCTTCAGTGACAGTTTCGTTGCTTCCATTGCTGCAGACGGCTGACCATAAAATTGCAGTGGGTAGATTGCCAAAAATTTTCGAAATAAGTCGTGATCAACGCTTGTTTTTTTTTTGCTATCTAACTCAATCATTTAAATGACACTAAAATGTAGCATCTCCACTGAGAAACAAAAAATTAGGTGACTTCGCTTACCAAATATTAAAATTGCGGCCACGATATTCTTTCGATGTAGAGTGCTTGCCGCAAGAGTTTAGCATTTAGGCATGGGTTACAACCAGTGGAAGAGAGATGAGGAGAGGCTGATATCCCACTCTTCCTCTTCATTCCCACTTCTCAGGCCAAATTTGGAGCTGAAACTGGTTTGCGGCCAAAGATGTTCGCTTCATGATTGTCCGCTCATTCTCCTTGAGAGACAAAGACAGACACATCACTGCGAATCTTGTTGTTTTTTTGGAGGGCAAAGTACTGAGTTTACCGCGAGCCCGTTCACTCTATCCCATACGACATTCATGACGGGGTCTCACACGAGCAAAATAGCCAACTTCTTTAAGCACTTTTCACTGAATAAAATCAACTAGAACGATTTCACGTTAGTGTCTTTAAACGGAAAAGTAGACGTTTTTGAAGAAAGTCATGTCCGAGATTCCTGCAAAAGTGCACAATCAATATTGGGATAGATGCTGAGGATGAAGCAGGAAATCTCCTGAATGTGAGAAAGGTCTTTGCTGTATCCTTTTAATTTTTTTTATAATCTGAGGGAGTGGTGCGAGCAGAAACTACTAAGAGATGTATACTAATCACACCAACATTGCACGTGTATTCCACAACATTTATTGATGACGACCGTAATTTATTTAAGAATTCAAGAACATGAAAACACGTTCACAGTGCTGCTTAACAGAGTGGTAGTGAAGTAGTGCAAAGTACCTTCTACTTGTAGGGAATTCTAGTAATGGTACCACGTTGTCAAACACTGCAGATAGGGCGCTGCTTGTGTGAGTGTGACGCAAGACGAGGATGTGATAATGATGTCTGTTCAGTAGTCGAAGTAGGGCTGGAACGAAGATGTTCGCTTGCCGAACCTGAAATGCAAGTGCTTCTGAAGAGGGGTCTCGAGAACGTTCCTCATGGGTAGGGCTTTCAACTGACCGAATCGGCTCGCGTGGTACGCGCTTACCGAACCGAATCGGCTCGCCACGAAACCGCTTAAACTGCTGGCGATTCTCTAGGACTCCGTCTGCTTGTGGTGACATAGCGGAGGCCTGCAACAGAAAAATGAGCTCGTTAGAATCACAATTGAGCATAAGAAAGCAGAGCAACTTACAAGAAGGGTGAGGACAGCCAGAATAACAAGGATCACCAGGGGCTTGCCGATCATTATACCTGAAATGCACATAGAAACAGCCACACATTGGAGGAAGCACCCACACAATGGAAACCAGTAGGATGGGCTGGCTGGCAAGCTTCATCGTCAGATCAAAGAGACTAGTATTTATGGGGAGTGTGAGTAAACAGAGTGAGATGCTATCACGAGAGACGATGTCACTCGTTATCGAGAACGGTGTAGCATTTCCACCGTGGCGGCTCACGCCGACTAGCTTCGTGGCAAGGCGGGGCGGCGGCGTTGAAGGATGCTACCATCCAGCAGCTAGGCCCTCTAACGATGTAGTCGCTGTGAACGGACCCGATGGCGGCGTTGGCGTTCGTGCGACAAGCTTCGCATGGTGCCTCGGCGGTGACGGTGTGGCTGTGATTCGGTTTGCACTGGACCACCGCCGTCGAAAAACATGAACACAACACGATTCCACATTGAGTAGACTGCGTCGAGTCCACTCTCAGAACGGCGCAGAGGGTATGCCAGGGAAGGGAGATCAGACGACGTCTAGGAGTAGCCACCCTTGTTAGCTCCTCACTAGGGTTGGATACCATCCATGAGTGTTTGGCGTCTCAGATTTATGACAAGCGCATTTCAGTAACTGTAGGTTGATGTCATGAGTCACTTCCTACTAATATCTTCCATTTCAGGACCGACTGAAGCCTGGTCGAATGCTCCTGGTGGACACCCATGAGCAGAAGATCGAACAGGATGAGGACCTGAAACGTCGCATCGCACAGTCGCGAGCTCACAAAAAACTGACTTCCAGACGAGTGTACTTGGATTTACTACGAAAGGATGACGTTGTGCGTGTCGTGCTTCAAGGAGGGAGGAGTACAGCCTGTGTCGAGCCAGAGCTCACCACTGTCATACGAACATTGCAGCTCTCGCATGGTGCCGTGACAAACGAGTTTCTCATCAAGTGTAACCTGGAGGCGCTTGGAATCGAGAGCATGAAGAAGAAGGATGTGCACTTGGACTCCGATCGACGTCTGTCGCTATACGCATATACGCACGACACTTTCAGCCTGCTTCTCGTGCCGATGATCAAAGAGAAGTGAGCAACTGTTATGGGCAATAGGCTGATAATCCGTCTAACACCAAATTGGGGAGGCTGGGGGGTGAGAAGGCTTCATGAAGACACCACTCCAGCAGTGACAAAGCGGATGCGTAAGCAGCCGGTGAAAACCTGAGAACCTATTGGTAACCATGGCCTAGTGACATCGAATGTTTCGCGGGGTTCCAGCCATGAACGTGCCGGAGAGCGAAGTCACTGCAGGAACTCGTGTTGATGTGGCCACGTGTTTTGAGCTCCTGGTCCACACGCTACGCATGATTTCTTGCCTCAGGGGTGGATTTTAATCGGCGTAAAAGCCACTACTTTCTGGGCGTTTTCCCATCCCCATGTTTGTACAAGGACACTCGTTCGGGAGGTTTGCTCACTAATCATTTATTTTGTTTCGAAGAAAGGATTTCAGCAGCTAGGTGATAGCTCTTTTAAGTCATTTATAGCGATGATGTTGCTTAGAGCCCCTACTTAGACCATATAGGCGGAATTTTTCCAGTTATCACCCTCAATAGAGCGAGGCTTCTGAGTTTGAGTTTGTGATAAAGAATTCGTTGAAAGGGGAGGGGGGTGGCTAGGGCGTCATCTGTGACGATATCAGCTGCAGAAGAAAGAGAGTTAAATTACAAAGATAGGAGCAACTAGAAACGTGAAGGTGCATTCACTGTTTTGCAGGAAGGAAGCGCTGGGTTCCATGGGAAACGATGCCGCTCTGGCTTGTCTGTCGGATTTCAGTCCACTGATGTTCAGCTACTTCCAGCAGCTCTTCGCTCAGGTCAGAACACTCGAAACTTCCGCGCTAATGTTTCTTCCTCTTTGAAACCTATCATAAGGGAAGGAGCGCACTCTTCGGCGTTACCGTGTGGGTATTGATGCAAAACGGACGATTCGAATGGGAGTTTGAGCTAGGGAGGTGGTTATACCGCCGAGGACGCGCGACCGCGCGCTGGCCTTCGTAGAAGGAGATGCAATGAGAAGGGGAGGAGCTAGCCGAATAACGTCACTGTGCAGGAGCGGAGCAATTTGACTTCACAAATGCAATGAGTGATGCGACCTTAGGAAGGAGATGCAGGAGCTGGACAAGAGTTGAAAGGGCGATGTCTAACAGGCAGGACAAGGCGAGCTGCAAGCTACTCAGCTCTCCATTGGGAACGAGGACGCAATGCATTGAGTCCCAGCTCAGAACCTTTGCTTTGCCTTCCGCCGTTTTGAGAGCGATGGCGATGATCAGAGATCGAAGTAATGCGTTTTGGCAAGCACAAAAACATACACACAAGCGAAGGAACGAGGTCATCTCGATCCTGCACATTTGAAAAGCTGAGTCTCTCACACTGCCGCAACTGGCGTGTTAGACGTGGCGAAAATAATCAAGGAAATCGTTCTGGAGGATTAACCAAGAAAGCCTATTTTTCCCGCTTCTCTACATGTTATATTGCAGCGAGCCGAGATGTGTGTCGTGGTCAAAGCGCTGGTTAAGTACACGTCGTTTCATAGATATACGACGCCCGGAAAATTCAAGTTGGAGCACGTTCAATTCTCGGAAATGCTTGCTGAATGTTCGGCGCTTCAGAAACTATGGCGCTACTTTTATAGGTGGCCCGGCTACATGGTTATACAGCCGTGAATATATGTAGATATTCGAGAGCATAGCTATTTGTAATTCTGAAAAAAAGAACCGGTTCTGCAGGTGTTGCATAAGTATATACGGAGACCTGATGAAAATCGAGTTTCATATAAGGAAAAAAGCACAAGTGTAGAAATATGCAAATGAGTTTTAGCGAAATGAGTGAACACCTTTCTGATTTTCAGATACCTTCAACATTCTGTCAGGGACACTGAAACTGAGTTTCTTTAGGAGTGAGAGTCCTAATCTTCTCTACCTGCATATGGTGGTCTTCTTAAATTTGACCAAGTTGCTGGATAGCCTTCTGCTGTTGAACATTATCCAGACTTTTCAACGGCTTCTGTGAAATTTGAGTCAGAGCTAAGTGCTAGTCAACGAAGGGACTCACGACAATGGCTCTGAAACCACGATTTAACGCACATGGCGCGCATCCTAATAATCCTGGGTATGCCAGGAGCCCTCACAAATTCTCATGTTGTGATAGAACACTCTCGGTGGCTCCTCGCATCTCGCATTCCTTTCAGTTCATATCGTTCAACGCAAGGGGGGTCCAATCGTATCCACTCCGCAAATACCGAAACACTTCTTGTTCGAAAATTGGTTCAGTTAAGATGACTTTCTTCCTGAGAGTTCTTTAGTATTCTAGAGTTGTATCTGGAACGTGTAAATCAAAGATTATGTTCTCCGGAGAGATTGCTTAGGAACTTGGTGTTCATTTAGAGTGGAGGAGTACCATACTACGTAAGAGCCAGAGCCTGTCATTTTGTTCCTGACTGCTCCAGAAGAACATCCTATAATTTCATGTCTTCGCATCATGACAGCTCTACAGCATGAAATTGTTGTAGTTCCCGCCATAACATAAGGGATAATAAGATGGCGATGTACGCAGCTTCTTTGGCTGAGTAGTTTATTTGAAGTTGTCGTGGGATCGTCGAACCAGGCGCAATGCTTTGGAAACCCGACAAGTTTTCTCTTTTCGAAGGCTTCCAGAGTCGTGCTACCTTGGTTGGCTTGCTTTCGCTTGCTGTAGAGTCGGTATCACGTATAAAAGCATGGAACAGAATCTGCTATGTAGTAATTCCGCTTCATGAGCAGTGTTCCAGGTTTCCATTTTCAGCAGCATGGGGAGCTATCATCTAAAATTGGCCATCAGAAGAAAATAAAATTTCACATTTCATGAACGTTTATGCGTCTTCGGGTTGAGGTTTGTTACAGCATGCGCTACTTCGACGATTGAAGCAAAGTAGTCATTAGCACGAAGACCCTCGTTAATCTTACCCTTTTGTGAGAGGAGTTACGCATTCTTTTCCTGTGGAATGGGAATGCGTGTTTGCCCACAAAGCGACCTGTAGCAAGCAGCCGATGGATTAGAAAGCTTTTTCGGCTTGATACCAATTTACTGGTCCCGCGGAAGGAAAGGCTTGGTTGGCCTGGGCGGCACCCGGACCTTGAATCTGTTTAGGGTCTAGTTGAGAGCCGACACCTTCTCCGGCAGTGCTACACGCACTGCAAGGCCAAGCCTGAAACGTCTCTGGCATCACCTGAGCTAGTGGGTTTAGGCCTGGTCTACGTCAATCAAGTCCTCCATCACTCTGGGATCGGTATTGTTAGCATTCCTGCCTGGGAAGGACAAAATACTGGCTTCTCCCTCCAGCTGATGGGCTCAACTGCTCAGCTACGTACGCATCCAAATTGCCTCTATAATCTCATGTGGAATTAGAATAAATGGCGCATCCCAAGCAGATATTGATTAGCGGTGCCCATCATCCGTTGCCCTTATCCCAATTCGGATCTATCCTAGTCCGGGGAGGGGGCCACATAACTAAAGCGTATGTAAAAAATCGACTTGGGACTTACTGAGCGACTCCTACAGAGCACGATAGAATCTATTAGGTTGTAACGAATTAAATGGCACTGGCTCGCGCCATTTTTTGGCGCGTCTTTACGCGTTTGATCAAGAACAAACCGTAACATGTGGCATATCATTTAGAAGCGCAAACTTTGCTCTACCGGTGAGTACCAAATTTTCTATGTAAAATTGGGAAAACTTTAGAGTTTTATTGACTTTTTGCAGATGGACAAAAGGGTAATCCGAGGCATTTACTTGTATTCAAGCTGGGCACTACAGCTAAGGAGGCGGACGAGAAGATCAACGCCGCATTCGGTCAAGGATGCTCCACAATTTGGACGGCGTATCGTTGGTATCAGAAGTTCCGGAATGGAGATGAGAGCTTGGAAGAACATGAAGGTCGTGGGGAGGCATAGTGATGTTGATGAGGACAAGCTGAGAGATGTGGTAGAGGAGGATCCACACAAAGGTACCAGGGAGATGGCGAAGGTTCTTGGCGTCAGTCACAACACAGCTGCCCGGCATCTGAAGGAAATTGGAAAGACCAAAAAGCTGGAAAGATGGGTGCCTCACGAGCTGTCTGAGGAGCAAGGAAACCGACGATATGAGATCTCGTCCGCACTGCTTCTACGGAACGAAACGGACCCATTCCTTGATCGCATCGTAACCTGTGACGAGAAATGGATAATGTACGACAACAGGCGACGATCGGCACAGTGGGTGGACAGCGATGAGAGCCCCAAGGTTTTTGCGAAGCCGGAATTGCACCAAAAGAAAGTAATGGTGACAGTATGGTGGTGTTCGCTGGGAATTATTCACCACAGCTTCCTCCCTCCCGGTGAATCCATCACGGCAGAGAAGTACTGCATTGAAATTGAAGAAATGATGAAAACGTTGAAGGATATCCGGCCGGCCTTGGTAAACCGAAGGCGAGTTCTCCTTCTGCACGACAATGCTCGCCCCCATGTAGCACGAATGACGTTGCAGAAATTGAATGAGCTGAGCATTGAAACTCTACCACATCCTCCGTTTTCTCCCGACCTCTCCCCAACAGACTACCATTTCTTCAAGCATCTTGGCGACTTCTTGATAGGGCGAATATTCAAATACCAACAGGATGCCGAAAGTGCCTTCGAAGATTTCGTCAATTCCAGAACTTCTGATTTTTATGCTACTGGGATAAAAAAGCTTGTGTCACGTTGGCAAAGATGTGTAGAATCAGAAGGTTTTTATTTCGATTAATAAACTTGCCTACAAGCCGAGATATTAACTGTTTAAATTTACAGTGGTTCAGTGCCATTTATTTCGTTACAACCTAATAAACCAAAAAAATTCACGAACAAAAAAAAAAACGAAAAAAAAATAAATGTTTTCGCCGCGGTTATAAGCGGTGAAGTTATATGCCCTCCTCACCATGTTAGATCCTGGTTATAACATGTCAGGTGGCGGTCAGCACGCGCTAGGTGGCTTTATGCGCCCTCCTCACCATGTTATATTCTGGTTCTAACATGTCAAGCGGTGGTCAGCACGCGGCACGACTCCATTGCGTCGCTCTTTTACCTCCGATACGGTTGTGAAACCGCGGCGATTTTCTTTTTTCTTTTATCCGTTCGTTTTTTCCTTGTTTTAGGTTCTATCGTGCTCTGTAGGAGTCGCTCGGTAAGTCCCAAGTCGATTTTTTACTTACTTTTTAGTTATGTGCCCCCCCCCCCCGGACTAGGATAGATCCCCCAATTCGTTGCACTAAGCATATTTCAGACCTGTTTATGATCTCTACGAAGGCCATAAAACTCTCTTTCGGATCTCAGTTTTGACTAGCGTCATTTCTGAATGACTTTCTTTCATAAGGTTTACGGTCATGGGAACAAGCAGATATTGATTATCCACAACATTCGTTACAAGTGCGAAAATCCCTAGCCTGCTTTCCTGAATTCGATCGGATGGGCATCACAACGATTCTTGAGTACAAACTGTTCCTTGGAACTCTTGATTGTGGATTCATCACGAGGCTATTTTCACATCAACAGTCAGCTGTACTCAGTGGACATCTTTCACGTGCTAGCGTTTCTGACCTAATGTAATGAGCCTAATAAGGAACTCTCGAATGACAGACGTAATTCACAGCATGCTGCTTTCTCAAGGGTTAGCGAATGCGCATCCATTTAACAAAATTAGTGACCGGTTGTTATTTTATTACGTTTCGCTGTTCTATTACGTTTACAGTAGTTACACAAATTTTCAAGGTTGCAACATCCACAATGACGCAAATATCCTAATCGGTAATCCCAGGGTCTTTTAACAATCCAGAGGGTAGGATCCAGCTTTGAATGTGGGGTCGTCATCTGTTTACTTCAGTTTGCGGGTTCATCTTCAGCTTCGAGTGCTCGATGGCGTAAGGCGTGCCATAGGGAGTGTTTTAAGCGCCAAACTGCGCATCAGCCGAGCCTCCGGCTGCTCTTTCTAGGATGTACTGGAAGAGACTGCATATATCAAGCAAGAACGGTATAACTCTCCCCAACCTCAGACCTCAAACCTCATACCTTGCCAAGTTACTTTCCAGAAAATTTGCCCTTGGATTCTGTTAGTGGTTTAAAAGGTTTTTAATACCATTCCATTTTTAGGTATTCAATTATGGTGTCTTAGTAGCCTTGCTCCGTCGTTAAAATAAAGGTTAATGGGAAATCTACGTGTAAAGGGCTGTCGCTGCTAAAAAAAAATCACAAGCGGCTATTATCTTAGGATGAGGCCGTCCGTTACTAGAAGGTATGATTTTGTTTACGAGCAATTGAACTTAGTTGTCATCCTCCGAACTAGAGTTTACTGCTGACGAGGAAATATGTACATGCAGTAGAAAGGAAGGAAAGAGAGTATTTGCGTTTGTGTATGTGTGAAAATATGCATTTCTAGGAAGAAAAGTCACAACACATGAGTTTTGAATATATGTTTAGGGTAGTGAAACAGTAGCGGAGATTTTTGTTGCTTCTGCAAAGGGTCAGGAGTAGGAAGTATGTAACGAAATGGCTTCTGTGTGGTTTCACAGCAGCAAAGCTCCTTGTGAAGAAGATGCTGTTGAATTATGTTAGGGAGAAGTGAAAGAGTGTCAAAGCGACGAGTTCAGGCATGCGCTGCTCGGAGTGCATTCAGAATTTCAGGTCACCAATCCGCCGATTGACCCGTTCCGTGAGCAGATTGTGATGAGCTTGCGCTGCCCAGTGGGCCCGGAGTCGAACTTGCTCGAGCCAAACGAGGAGCTGGACAGCCGCCTGATTCTGGAGCAGCCCGTGCTCTCAATGGTCGACATGGAGGTAACCATCGTTTCCAGTGTTGCAAAAGAATACGGGGCAGTAAGGAAGCCGTCGGTCAAAGTCAACCCTTTGCCTCGTACTTATCCCTAGATGAGCCCATTTACGCGCGTGGCGAGGGTTGTCATTAGAGGATTATGACCTCGTTAGGGCAGGACTACTTCAGCGAAGAAATCGCAAAGCGCCTCGCACTGACGCATTCAGGCCAAGGAATGTCTTGCTTGCCAATGATACCCTCTCGGTACATTCCGCAGCCTTCTTCTTCTTTTTTTTGCATCGGCCCATTCTGAGGAAACGATACCTTTTCCTTTCAGGTGATCAAGCGAACCATGTATAAAGGTTGGCACAGCAAGACAATTGACATCACGTTCCCGGTGAGATACGGCGTGAAAGGTGAGGGCAACAGATCCGCTGCTGTACTTTTTAGGCCTCAGATAGATGCCTTTGCTGAGGACAGGAATCTATCTCTACTAATGTCTGTGGCCATAAAATATGCATAATTCGTTTAGGCCTAGTACCCGGTTTGGATAGAATCTGCTGTGAAGCGTGCACAGCAGCTCTGGATGGCTATCAAATTCTTGTGCTGTCTGACAGGGCAGCTAGCAAGGACAACGTTCCCATTTCATCGCTTTTGGCTGTCGGAGCGATCCATCAATGCCTTATACGACACCGTTTAAGAATGAAGGTGAGCAGATACTCATGAGCACCCTTAATGGATTTGCAGTCACCAAGAAAGAGACCGAAAACCTTTGGAGGATACTATGAGTCGAAGAGGAACAATTGCAGGAAATTCGTAACATCTGTAGGAAACAGACAAGCACCAGAAGTCAGTCGTTGCTCTGTAGATGATTTGAAATTCTTGGATGATGAGAGCTCGCGATACGGTTTCGACTCGGTTTCGTAGGGACTTCACAGAGCTGCAGATTTGAGAAATGAAGACGAAATTACACAAGAAGCGTCGGCGAAAACCCGCTGGAACAGGAATGTATTAGCCATGAGAGCCCATGGCGAGACTGACGACGAGCAAATGCACTTTGTCAGCGGCATGTTTTGGGCAACAACTAAGACATAATAAGATGAATCTCTTCGTGCGGGACAATTAGGAAGAATTCGTTCCATATTCAGGACACCGGATACTGGTTGGTTCAGTCGAAGACGTAGGGCAAATGTGCTCACAAGTCGCATAGTCTTTGATGCTATCTAGGCAGGGTGTTGTGCAACCCTTCATTGGCAACCCATTTGCGCATGGCGGCGTTGAGGTGATTTCTCGCTCGAGGCATGGTGCTTAGTGAGTTATAATGGGTGAAAGTTAATAACGAACAAGAAGGTCCCTTTGCAGCTCGGATCGGTGGTCTTGGCCGACAGAGCGTGATGGTGTGTCCTTTTCGGAAAGCTGCGGTATTCCTCTTCGTTCTTACGCATTACTGCTCTGAGCGCTAATCAAAAGTACTTACAAGTACGTGCTTTTCCGAAGAGAGCCTTCATCATTCGAGTGATGATAACATTTTGACCCTCTAGAGACACCTAAGGAACAAGTCGTTATAATACATTAATTCAACGATGCAACGATTCTTTTCTTCGCGGAGTTTGCTGAGGTTGTTGAGGTGCAAAAGTCCCTTTCCCTGAACTCTGCAACTACGAGAGGCATATTTTTTTCGCTGTGACTTACTGGCAAAAACTTTTAAAAATTCTTTAGAAAACTGTATTCTTTGCTAGTATTGCTATCTGCTGGTGTTTCCAGGTGCGCATAAAAATTGACCGTCTATTTTATTTATTTTCTGATCAGAGAACATACCCCATAACGGAAAGTCTCGAATTTTTAGCAGGTTAGTAGAGCTGTGGATATGTCTACCGTTAATTTGTTTTCAATTTAGATTTTTTCGAGAGACTTATGGTGTGACAAAGGTGTCTAGATGCTTCAGTGTCTTCTATAGAATAGCTAAAAACTGGAAAAAACTGGAATCGAGGCAGCACCAACTTTGATTGAAATGTTTCGAAAAGTAATCATTCTCAGTTAATTCAGTCTAAAAAGTGGAGCTGTGGATCTGAACGCGGAGTTCTAAGGCAATCCTTAAGTGAGTGGGAAAGAACGAGACCAAGCTAACAAAATTGCTCAACTCTGGCCACTCCTGCGAAAAATAAAAACATAGCAGCTGGGTAAACTGAAAGCATTGTAAGAAGCCAAATTAAAGCTTGGACTTTAAATTAACTAGTGCTAAAAAATCACATAACGAAAGGAAAAAGCCAAAGGCTTCACCAGTTGTGATCACTTATATTACAGCTAATCTATTTCCCGCCATGCTGCAGCACAGCTTTGCTGACTGCGTGAGAAACCTGCTTACTCACTCCTCCTTGAGAAGCAAGATGACTTATTCCCATGGCGCAAAATGCCCATGTCTGGAGGTTCACTGATTTTCTTTTTAGAGTGGTTGCTTCAGTAAAAGATTTTCTTAAGCGGGAAGTTATTCGGTTGCTTGCACAATGACCTTGGGAAAAATTACGCACTGTAGGAAAAGAGAACACTCTATTGTTCCGCACGCGGTGTTGAGTAGGTGACCACAGAAAGGAACTCTTCATTTCTTTCTATAGTAAAGATGGCATTATATAAGAAGTCCGGTTCGCAGGAAGAAGTCGTTTACAAAAAACGGTTATCGGCATGAGAGTGCATGAAAGAGGTGCGAAGATAAAGGTTCTTTCTTATGAGGGCTCCTCTATTCTGCGGAACTTTAGCGTGATCTTTAGCCAATGATTCGTGGAACTGTCTAAGCATTGTCGTTGAAAAATGCAGTACTTGTTTAATCTTTTGTTACCACCCACAGCCTGTTAACCGAAACATACACTACTTAACTCTCGTCATAGACATTTGTTGAATGCTTTTCGGTTTTCGGGGCCTGAACTTCGCTCCTCAGAAAGTGAGTGAACGATGTTCAAAAACACACGTTTAGCAAAAAGCAACCGTAAGCAGTATTGGATTCTGGAAGTTCGTCGTCAAATAATCTATAATATTGTATTGATAAGGAAAGTCGTCAGCCTTTCTGTTGCTCCAGTCAGTGCTGCTCTGAAGAATACCGCGAAGGAGGCAAGGGGCGCAATAAATCAGGAAGCACAGGAGACTCGACTAATGACCTCCATCTGTCACGTGGACCGTGGCGAAAAAAATCTCGGGGCGAAACCAAACGTGCGACAATGAAAGCTGCATAAACAACATGTACTGCCGATCCAAGAGGAGGAAGCCAGACTGGAGACGCAAGCATTCCTGGGCGAGGGGCGTTTCTTGAGGTCGAGTCTGAATGCTAACCGTTGATGAAGTAAAGCAAAACTTGAAGGGTCAAAAAATATGACACTGGTTATCATGTTTGTTCAAGAATCGGGTGCTCCTAAAGAGGTGTCATGTCCCGTTAGATAAACCAAGACTCTTCGTGTGGTTTCCTTTCATATCCGGCTATAGGCTCCAGCATTTTGTCGCTTTCTGCCCAAAGCTTGTTGTGACGAGGTTCTTGAAAAGCTGCTCGCCTTCCCATAAGGACATGCAGGATACCTGGGTACATGTCGCCAACATGGGCAGCATTCGGAGATGGGAGCGCACCAGCCAATCAAATCGTACTAAAATGGCAGGCCATTCAGAGAGGTTGTGGACGATCAGCATTCTGAATGGTTGGTGTGATTTCGGCAGGCGCCCCGCTTAGTTGTGATTGGCAAGCTCGCCACCACCTCTCAACGCTGCCCATCTTCGCGACATCAACAGATACCTGCAACGATTATCGGCAAGTTCCCAATTTGCAATACGGGAAGCGCTTATAGCGGCATCAGGCTCCTCTGTGGAGCCTTGCAGGCGCCGCAACATATTTACAAACAGCGTAAACCCATGTTCGATGTACGGCCACGAAAGCAGGCTTGTGCAGGGGAATACTAACCATGGGTATGGGTCTGTACTACGTTCTAAAAAAATGCAAACAACGTTTGAGTGATCATAAAATTCTTGCCTTAGCAGCTGCAATTAGTTCAAAGGTTCATAGGCGTACACTATTGCACCGCGAGGCAAAAAATTCAGTTGATATCGCAGTAATTACATAAGCGCTTATTGGGTCGGTGATATATATTTCATCCACATGGTATTATGAGGCAGAAGACTTTTTTCAATTGAAGTATCATTTATTTGATGCACCACCTTGAACTAGTGTTGTGGAACTGTGTGGCTTACATAATAAGTAATATTACATAGTTTAAGCCACTGTTCAAGTTAAAAGTTCAAGTAGGCCAAAAGTAAATGTGGAGTGGGGAGAGGGTGGTGCGTGGGTCAACATGTACACACGTCGGATCATTTTCGTATCCTCCCGGTCGAATATGATGTATTCTGTAGTCAAAGAGAGGGAAGTTCTATAATTACTCGAAAATTGTGTAATTTTTTGACGCCCTCTACGACCGTTGTAGTAAAAAAACGCAGTGACAAGTTTATGTATTAGGAATGGACCTTGCTGAAAAAACTGAACAGACTGCACGTTATCATGCTGTAAAACGGTTTTTCTACATCTGTACTTTTGGAAGCAGAAATGGGGTTATAAAAGTAGTTCCCAAAGCCGTTTAGTATGCGTTTGTGAACAATTTGGTTTTGTAATACTTTTGCTTACGCGTTTTGCGTTCTGAGTTCCGGCCATTTTTCGCACCTTCCGTTTCACCTTTTGTCTGCCGATTTTTGCAACAACAAAAAAAATCACTCATTCTTGACCAGCATGAATTTGCCTCAAACGTGAATCTTTATAGGAGAGTCAATCTGCTTCTGGGAGAATGAAGCACAACCACTCCATTGATGCTCAGACTGGAATTTAGTGTCGTGGATTAAAATTATTTCGCCATTGTGAATGGCATGTGCATAATACTATCGTTCCAAAGCTCAATGAAGTCGGTTCGCTTGCTCGTTTAAACTGCAACATTGCCATCTTTTATGCGTACAAGTTTTCCTGGCGAGGACAGACTTCCTCTTCAGGAATGAAGGTGATTTGAACGCAGAATACAGGGCCAGATTCCTGGGAACGTTATCTGCTTCGACCATTGGTAGTTGTAGGAACGTGACCGGCAAGAACGAAGAGAGTTCTAGACATGCGCTGTCCAAGAATGATTCCCGTAGGATCGGCTCTTCAACTGAAGCAGCAACATCGGAGGTTGTTACGCTTATTCGAAAAGTGCGGCGTTTGTTGGCCAAGCATTCATTAGCCAATGGTTTAACCTAAAATTGGGAAAGAGGATCAGCCTAAGTGCACAGCGATTCTAAGGCGATTACAAACTCTACAGCGGGGCAGCAATTACCGCGATGATATCAGGTTAGGCCTATGTTATACTTTGGCGATGCTGTTGTCGGCCGACGTCGCCGACAACAGCGTTGCCGAAGTATAACGTAGGCCTTACTCATCTGAAATGCTGCCCAATAGACTTCCTCCAGTTTACCTATTTCGATTTATTAGTTCATTTCTCGCATTCCACTCGACCACCTGCAGGTTGCGATCATTGTGGAGACTGGCGAGGCTAAGGTCGTTCATGACTTCTGTGTCCTACTCGGTTTCGGAGCTGATGCCGTCTGTCCCTACATGGTATTCGAGACGATGTATCGACTTCGATACCTTGGTCTGCTTGACAAGGAGCTCAATGACGATATGGTATGGAAGTGTTTATCAGGATACGTCAAAAGGGATGATACCCGAGCTGCGTCCCTGTGTTTCAGGTGTATCAAGGCTATCGCCAAGGAGTTGAGCGTGGCATCTTCAAGGTGATGGCGAAGATGGGCATCAGTACACTCCATTCATACAAGGTGCGCGATGGGCATGGCAGCGGCCAGCCGCTTCAATACCAATACGGACACGAGAGGCCGTTGCATTCGAACCCCACCGTTTTCAGCACGCCCAGATATTCGAGATCGTTGGACTGGCGAAGGAGGTCGTCGACATGTGCTTCAAGAACACTGTTTCGCGGCTCGGTGGCGCGACGTTTGAGATTTTGGCGTCAGAGGCGCTAAAGCGTCACAGGGCCGCCTTCCCTGTCGTCACCAACGCCGACAAGCACGTCTTCGGTGAGTTTTCCATGACAGGTACTTCTCATGTCGTCCACCGTATCGCTGCTTGATCAGGAGTTCGCTAGTTAAGGTAAATGTTTTCGTTCCTTTTTAAAGGCCAATTTACGTCAGGCTGAACTTGCACTAAAATGTGGTTCTTCTTTGAACCAAGCAAGATTGTGAGCAATGGAAATTAGGTTGTATCACAGTCCTAGCTCTCTTAGGTCTCAGCTGTCTTAGGTTTGACTCTGTACAGGAAGCACCACACATTAAAGCTCCACACTGTGGTTGTGTCTTTTGGAGTGATTGAGTGGACTGTACAACTTCTTGCTATGTAATTCCTGACTTTCAGTGTGTATCGGTGAATATCTTGATCCCCTTCACGATCTTTAGTGGTGTTCACTATTTTTAGTTGATGAGCAGCCGAACGGTCGCAGAGGAGCCTATGGTAAGATGACTGTGAACTTGGATGTGGAATATGTGATGTGGCGACAAGCATGCGAACTACTATACGCTTGAGATTATGAACGTAGCTCTGTGTCTGGAGCCCAACGACTGCTTTCTAGCCATGAACTCGCTTTTAGCACGTAGTCGGTTTCTTGTGCACTTCAGATTTATCTTCTCTATGGAACTTTATTGGATTGAACCAAGAGCAGTGTCGGGTTCCATGATTTTACGGCGGCGTAATCTAGAATGTAGTATCTCCATGGAGTGGAATCATTCAAGTTACCTTCACATTAGATTCCAAGAAAGCTGAGCAAGTTCTTGCACTCTTCGGGTATGTGGTAGGGCGGTTCTTCGGGTTCGGGCAAAAGGTCAATAGAGTGAGGTGGGCACAGAAACAACATCTCAGTCGATTTTTTTTTCAATTTATGGTCTTCCCTACAATCTATAGCAGTTGTCTTCTTCCCGGGGAAAGTATCATCTACAATTGGGGATGCGTGAGATCTAATTTCAGTAAGTACTTACAGGCTTTGCGCTAGTCAAGGAAGGCTGCAAGTGAATGCCAGCTCAGACTCGTCTTCTTCTTGTGCATCTCTGATCTTGTGCACAACATTTGCCGTCATCGTTGTCTAGCCAGTCTGGAGTCAGACTGCTTCCGGTTGCTGCCCAGGATACGCTATTCAGCGCAGGTCACATTATGATCCAATAATGACTTGTTTCTTTGCGGAAGAAACAGCGTGGGGCAGACATATGTGGCATCGACTCCAGTGCTGGGTGACAGTTCTGTTCAGACATCGAAACCCTACAAATGGAAATCCTGCGGCTGGAGCCTTTCTTGCTAAGTGCGACTGCATATTCTTCAGTGAATACCAAGGGTAATCGAGAAAACTCCCAAGTATCCTGCTTAGTAACTCTCATCTCCCATGTTGTCATCATCATCATCGTTATCATTATCATCAGGCACTCGGAAATCACTAGAACCTGCAAAGTAGTGTGTGCTCACTAGAGAAACCTTGGCGAAATGCAACATTTAGTTTGAGATTCCTTTTCACAGACGTCGCTGCACAGAAAGTGACTGAACGAGCGATTATTGTCCTTCTTCTCAAATACAAGGGGCCATTTTCATATTCGCCTACGAATGCCCGTGAACGGGCATTCCTAGGTGAATATGAAAATGGCAACTCTCATACGGAAAGGAAGGTGCAGCTCTCATACAAAGCATTCTGCTCTTTTAAACCTACCTATCTGATATTCATCTTTGGTTTTCTGAACGAAAACTAAGCTGCGAATTATCAACTTGTATTAAATAGAAAATCATAGAAACCGACATTATTCTTGGTTCAGGTTCTAGTAAAGCATTAGGACTACGTAGGTCACATTGCCACAGTCACTTCTTAGAACCGCCTACAACAACACTACTTCCGTGCTGCGACCGACAATAGGGGAGAAAACAGATAGAAAGTATAACGGAGCAACTTTGTCTACGTATGTGCAAAATTGGCGTAGATCTGACCGCAATTCTACTTTTACTGGGCTTCAAACAAATACTGTTCAGAAGTTTTATGATTTCTAGTGTGAAGAGTCTATTATGCTGCTTATATTCTCATTGCTGACCAGCCTTGTTGTCCCTGTTTGTTTAGTTACTCTCTGTCGGATTTAGCAACTGCGTTTCAAATGAATAATGATATGCTCTATTCAGGAGATTCCCGCGTACTAGTCGCATCTGGTACGTACCATTGGAGGGCCGGAGGTGAAAAGCACATCAATGAACCGGAGTCCATAGCGAAGCTTCAGGTTCTTCTTTTATTTCTGAGCAGAACCCGACGAGAATTTGCTTGAACGGTGAAATGAGAGTTACGTTCTTCACCAGACTGCAGTCCCATGACAGTGCTGTAGGTGATGTGCGCGAAAAAACCGTCACCAGTGCTAGAATGCGTGACCATCAACTGCGAGAGTCCACCTTTCCCTATGCTATCTTTAAAATGGTCGTGTGTAGCGTAGTTGGAGAAGGTGCCGGCTGCAGCGTGCATCCGATACCACGTTCTTGGCTTGGATTTCCCGCCCAGGCCAACCATCCTAGTTGACGGTCGCCTTTCATGAACTCGACGATTCAGTCAGTGCTGTCCAAGCAGAACGCGATAGTAACATGACAAAACACGTGACGTCCCTCGTTTGAGGACAATGGCAGAATCGGTATCCTGTGCACATACGGCTGATGCGAAAAACCTGCTTTCAATACTAATACTTGGTCGAAAACGTTGATTAGTTAAAGGATAAAAGGATAAAGGACGGCGTTACTCAATCCCTTTTGGGATGCGCCACGCATTCTACTTCTACGGGATGTCGTGGAGGCGACTTGAATGCGTATTTGGTCATACTTGCGGTGGCCAGCCGATGAACAAGTCAACGCTCTGTCCTTCCCAGACAAGTCTGGTAGCAATTCACTGACCCCGGAGGGATGGAAGGCTTGGTTGGCCTAGGCGGGAAGTCTGAACCAGGAACATGGTATCGGGTCACGCGGCAGCCGGCGCCTTCTTCGACTGCGCTCGTGCGTGGCACGATTTTTACAACAAGCACAAAGATTTTCGCGTTCTGGCACTTTGAAGGAAGCTATGAAGCTTTATGAGAGCGTGGCAGCAACCCAATTGGAGGAGGCACCGACTCTGTGGTTCACCTCTCATCGAGGCTCTCGGTTCGAGCTCCGCTCATACCAACAAAGCCTTTTATTTCTCAATGAATTGATATCATGCCTGTCTAAGAATGAGATTGATAAAACATTAGCTTGTCCATCGGCTTGCCACCGAGCGCTTTTGTAGGGGCGAAGTACCCGTTCACATGGCCTCAACGACAACCCATAGATGTTGAATGCGTGGCATATCCGACAAAGAGATGAATGAACGCTGACCCTTATCCTTTATCTCCATGGAATTTCACTCTGGGGTAAGATTTTTTGTGGTCATCCGAACAATAAGCGACATTCGTTTGAGATACCCAATATTTCTTTGGGATCGCTTCAACTATGAAGGTGTCGGAATCGCCCTCCTTTCGTAAGGAATTGCCTAAGAATTCCTTGATTTGTGAATTGTGCAGATGAGATGAAGCACGAAAAAAGTGGTCCAATTCATTCATGGCTGTAGGTGCTGAAATTGTCTCACATTTTAGGCTGCAACTCGGCTGAACAACTCGAAGACATTCCACGAATACTCCCAGGCGTCAAATCTCGCTCAGAGATGGTGTACCTTGCGAGGTCAGCTTGAGATTAAGACGAGTTCCAAACTCGAGATCCCCATGGACCAAGTAGAGCCGGCCAGCGAGATTGTGAAGCGATTCGTCACTGGTGAGTGCCGCAGTTCACAGTTCGCATTCGAGTAAACTCAGGACAGAGAGAGATAGAGAGGTGCGTCGTTGTAGGGGCAATGTCGTTCGGGTCCATTTCCTGGGAGGCTCATACGACTCTCGCCATCGCCATGAATCGCATCGGCGCGAAGTCGAACACCGGAGAGGGCGGGGAGAATCCGGAACGCTACGTGGCGAACCAGGATGGGAACAACAACCTCCGATCTGCTATCAAGCAGGTTTGTTGAACGAAGACGTTTGGGTTTTCCTTTTGGATCAGTCCACTTCTGGGACTCCTTGTTCCAGCATCCATCCTTGTTCCATCAAGGCTGTTTTCCGAGCTTCGCCTTCAGATGTAAGATGCCGCAATATCACTAACAGCAGCGTTTTCTGTCAGGTTGCTTCCGCTCGATTCGGTGTTACTTCGGCCTACTTGGCAAATGCGGACGAGCTTCAGATCAAGATGGCTCAAGGTTTGATCTCTTTCGCATCATCCACTTCCTGATTTCCATTTTATTTTATAAAACATTATTGACGAAGAAAACAACGAGGAAATTGTGTTTTGACAAATCCAAATATGTGATCATTAATGCTTTACTTAATGGTAATCGTAGTAATGGTTCCAAGTGATAGCAGGACATTTCATTATGACCAACAACGTTAACCAGGCTTGGTTCGGGTTAGGTTTTGACGTAACCATCTCCATCAGTCTAGGAGAAGGCAAGGGGAATTTGAGAAGTTCTCAGTTCAAGGATCATTTCAAGCTATGACATTTCTCAGGGTCATGGGGAGTGAGACCAAGGGGTGTTCAGACAACTCATTTAGCCCTGTATAAGCACGCGAGAAACCGGTTAGTTACCGGTGAAGGCAAAGTGCATCACCAATGCGACCCTCCATCTTTTAAAACTATTGTAGCTTGCAGTGATTCTTGGACGAGTAATTTCTCAAACTCCTCGAGTCCATTCTACGCGCTAAAATACCCTTCTACTCCTATACGCTAGCTTAAGGAGATCCTGTTGACAATCGTGGTCCTAGACCTGGTACTGAATCATTTGTTGCCCGCTATCTTTACTCAGCCTCATTATAGGATTTAGTGGCAGTCGAAAGTGGAATATTCCAGCTCTTATATCACTTAAATGCACTGAAATTTTCGAACTTTTTCTACAAGCTCATGCGAAAATGGATTCAGCGCGTCGGTAATGGCTAGAACGGTACTGTCATTCAAACCCACTCCTCAACTATCTCGACCAGTTTTTGGCTCGAAAATAGTTTCAAGACAACGAAAAAATTGTAGTTTGAAGGGAGGATGAAGGTTCGGGGAGGATTTGGTGGTGTTTCCGACACAATCTAGTGGGGCGTGTGCTACGCGGTCCGTACATAGGAGGCATCTGCAATCACGCGCACCCGGAAACGGCTTTAGGACCGTTCCACCTCTCCTGAATTGGACTTTTGGTAGCAGACTTTTCCGGCAGCAGTAGAACACTATCGATGGCTGTTGCAATTCGTTTCTATAGCCAGGTGAGTATCTGCGATATCTCACAAAGGTTG
The DNA here is from genome assembly GCA_947359475.1 of Heligmosomoides polygyrus bakeri. Taxonomy (NCBI): domain Eukaryota; kingdom Metazoa; phylum Nematoda; class Chromadorea; order Rhabditida; family Heligmosomidae; genus Heligmosomoides; species Heligmosomoides polygyrus. Next base: position 25,267,815 of record OX375870.1, read on the forward strand.
AACGTGTGGCAAAACCCGAAAGATCGACTTACGTTTAATGTATCGCTCATTTGCTAACCCGGAATCAAATGTAACGGTTTGGCTTCAGCCTGTTCTTTGTAACATACGTACACAGCTTCTAACAGAGAACTTTCGAATTGTTGGACATGTTGTAGCGGAAATTCATGCCATTCTGCGATCTTACTGACCCTTCCGCTGGTTGCAGTGGCACAATTGGTTGCGTTGATATCGCCTGCATGTCCAAGCTATTCCGATTTGCCGCATCGTTCCGGCTGTTTAGCACTGCTTCACCTTCAGCAAGGTTACTGTGATTAAACGCTCCTCTGCTCCTCTGCTACCACTGTGATAATGGTGTTCCTCGTCACATTACCCTTCTAATGTTCAGAATTTTTTCATACGTCCAAGAGTACATATTCACAATGTCCAGCTGTGTCTTTCGAACACTATAAAAATCGCAGTACCTACTATCTCAGCTGTTATCTTCTTCGTCTCCTTCAATTCGAACACCGTCGCGAAATCATTCTGCATACTCGTCACCTCGATCCTCCTCGTTCTATGCAGCAAGGCAATCCATTTCAATCCGCTTTTCCCTTCACTGGTAACGAGACCATGAACCTCCCCGACTTCTTCGATCTAGCGGAAGGATTAACCAGTACCTACGTTGTCCAAGAACTAAGTTTCAATGAACTTCCTGCTCTCCTGCCTTGCGACAACCACTAGCGGGCGAGGGGACGGTGGAGGGCGGTGGCTGCGCAACCTAATTGAATGTTTTTTCGACAACTCGGTTGCCTCACTGCTGGACTTCGACATTTCGCCCATTTAAAACATTTTCCAACCAATAATTTTCGGTGTTCCTGTGGATAAATTCTCATGCATAGTTCTTCTCAGTGTTCGGTTTCAAAATATTGAATTCATCTGTACACCATTCAAAATCACGCCTTATTAAAAGATTGCTAAAAGGGCATTAGCCCAACATTCAGCAAGAATCATTCGTCGCGGACAGCCAAGGTTTCATTTAATGAAGAATATCCTAGCTATCAAACGTCTTGGAATGCTTCTACAAGTGTATTGTACACTTTTGTATGATACTTTTCGAAAAAGTACAGTTTTTGCTTTCACCGTCTGCACCCTGTTCCATAAACCAGACGGTCCCATCATTTTTCATCGTCAGTTGCTGTTTCTGCTTAACGAACATGGATGCAAATCTCAACTGTCCTTTTCAGGATTGGAGAACTGGTAAATATATCTGGTTGTTAGTGAGTGCCAGCAAGTTTGGATGTTAGACTAACCAAAATAGGATGATAGCTGACCAGAAGCTGACGAACTGACTTCATTTTCAGGTGCAAAGCCTGGCGAGGGAGGGGAATTGCCTGGCCACAAAGTCACGAAGGAAATTGCCGATACTCGAAAATCGACTCCGGGTGTGGGCCTGATCTCACCACCACCACACCACGACATCTACTCAATTGAGGATCTCGCTCAGCTGATTTATGATCTCAAATGTGCCAATCCAGCTGCTCGAGTCAGCGTGAAACTAGTCTCCGAAGCGGGTGTCGGCATAATCGCTTCAGGTGTCGTGAAAGGCAACGCCGATCATCTCACCATCTCCGGGCACGATGGTGGCACTGGAGCGTCAAGGTGAGCTCTGAAGGTCTTCTAACCCTTTCACGACACGCATGATTTTCGCGCGACTGCCGCGTGGGAGAGCGCGTATTTTTCACGCGCCGAGTGAAAATGATTAAATAAAATAATAAATAAATATGAATAAAACAGTAGCAAATGACGTTTCCCATGTACCATCTTGACCGTAAATATTAGTAGACACAATGATTAATATTGTTCTATTAAATGTTTGATATCCTTCCATGAACTATTATTTATACTTTATATTTTTATGATGGTGTCCGACGACATCGTCGGACAATGTCGTGAAAGGGTTAAGGGAGGTCCAAAAGAGAGTCGCAAAGAACGGCGCGATAGCTTTTCGACACGCTACCCACATAGGCCTTCGAACAAGAACCTGATCTTCGAAGACAGACTCCGCTTTAGTCATGGCTTTTCTGTTTCAAAGTTGAGCCAGCTTGCGCTGTTTAATCCTGGTCAACCTTATATCAACGAACGAACGGTTTTCAGCTGGACTGGTATCAAGCATGCCGGTTTGCCGTGGGAATTGGGAGTCGCCGAAACCCACCAAGTGCTTACGATGAACAACCTCAGAAGCAGAGTGGTTCTGCAGGCCGACGGACAGATCCGCACGGGTGAGCTCGCCTAATCGCTGTGAATGTGCTGAACTCACCAGGAAGCGCAGCTCTAGGTCGTGATGTGATGGTGGCTGCTTTACTGGGTGCAGACGAGTTCGGTATGTCCACAGCACCGCTGATCGTTCTCGGGTGCACGATGATGAGGAAGTGTCATCTGAACACCTGTCCCGTTGGGATCGCCACACAGGTATGTCGCTCGAGCGAACTGAACAGCCTTCCAGCTGGAGCGGCAGTCTAAGCCAACGACATTTGGAATGCGAATTTTCCTACAAGGGTCCCGTTGGAATGAATCATCTCTTATCGTAGGATCCTGTTTTACGCGCAAAGTTCGAAGGCAAGCCGGAGCACGTTGTGAACTTCATGTTCATGGTCGCTGAGGAAGTTCGGTATTTCCTTGCAAGGCTTGGGCTTCGCAAGTTGGACGAGGCGATTGGTCGGACCGATCTTCTTTACGCAAGCCCTAATCCCGTGAACAAAAAGGTGCGCACATATTTTCCATAAGTAGAGCCTTCTATAAACGCATTTTTTCGGTTTGGTAGACCCTTCTGTTCCTCACAGACAGTTTGGCTTTGAAAACTAGCATCCTCAGGTTCAATGGACACTTTTCAAACCAAATTAGACACTCTTCTAAGCAGGCGTGACGCTCTCGGAATCAGACTTTACATCTTCCAAATCAAAACGAGCGTCTTCCAGGTTAAACTGGAGACTCGCCAACAGGTTAGAATAATGTGTTTTTTTTTTCAAAAAAGTGCACTATAACCTTCTTTGAAATTTTTTGAATTCATCTGCCCCGGCAAGCGAACAAGCGAGGCTGTTTGATTTTTTTGCAATTCTCAAAGGAAAAATAGTCGCTTAAAATTTTTGAAGCGGAAGAAGGCTGCAATAAAGCATTCATTGTATTAAAAGAAGAGATCGCGCCGTGCATTCGACTAGGTCGTCGCAATTTCTATTCGATTGATAGCAAAAATTGTTTTCGTTATACGGGACATTAAGAGCTGTTATAAAAGCACACACATACATGTCTTCACCCGTGTTTCACGTTAGCAGCATTTAGCATTTACCCTCGAGAAAGAAAATCACGATGGTGTAGTTGAGTGCTCAGTGCGATTTCTTCTTTTAATACACTAAATAATTGTGTTCAGCTTAACCTGGAAGGCGCTAGGTTGGATTTGGAGCTTGGCTTCAAAAGCTTGCTCAGAAGAGTGTCAAATTTTAATGTGAAAAGTCTCCAATTTGACCTGAAGATGGTGTATATACGCATATATGGTGCTACATATGTATGTTTCAGGCGACAATGCTCGAATTCGGATCGATCCTTAAGAATGTTCACCATATATTCCCCAATGTGTCCACCAAAGGAGGATCAGTGAAACAGGTACATTACTTCTTCTTTCCTAGTTTAATGGGTTGATTCGTTGCTTCCCTAAGCTGCGATGTGTTAGTCCTAGAAATCCCCTTGATAGAAGTTCTTTCGTGTTTCCTTTCAGACCATCGAGCTCGGTGAACTTGAACAAGAAATTCTGAAGGAGATTCCACGAGTTCTTGATGATCCCGGTGAACATTTGGAGATAGAGGACAAAGTCATCACGAACCTCGATCGAGCATTCGGAACCAGAATCAGCTACGAGGTTCTTTTGTCTGGATTGATTACATTTTCAACTAGCATTGATTTCCTCCCTAAAAGGAGCTATACCAAGTTGAAGCTAGCAACACCTTGCTCCAGATATCGAAACGATTCGGTGAAGAAGGCTTAGAAGGCAGCCGATCCATCAAGATCTCCGTAAAGGGCTCAGCTGGTCAGTCGTTCTGTGCTTTCCTCACGAAGGGAGTCACTGTGGAACTGGAGGGTGATGCAAACGACTACGTCGGCAAGGTTGGACAGATACTTCTTTGGCGCGTATTTGCGCTCCAGATGCGGTTCAGTTCAACTCTCTGCTTCAGTGCCTTTCTGGTGGCACCGTCATTGTCTATCCGCCGAAAAACGCGCGGTACAAGTCCGAGGAGAACTCCATTATCGGCAACGTAGCGCTCTACGGTGCCACGTCAGGTTAGTATTTTGCGCTTGTCGAAGTACTGCGATTTCGCTCCACTTACAGGGACCATTTCCAAGCTAATTTTCCAAGTTATAAGGCTCTCAGCGAGGGAGTAGTGGCAGTTTGTTTCCAGTTTGGTTTCTCTCGATGGTGGTCGTCCTCATCTTAAGTAATTGTTATCAGAAATTTACTAGAGGAAACCGCACCAATTAAGTTCTACACTCCAATTTGGAACAAGGCTTCTTCCTTCATTAATTTTTAATATTCTTTTTTATTGGCGTCAATCAAAAACCAACAATGTCTATACTGTTACTTTCGAGACCAACCCTTTTATTCGAAAAAAACACATTGTACCTCCGGAAGAGAAGTGACTACGACAACAAAGTGGCCTGCAGTCGTTTGAAGTTTCAGCAGTTTCAAAAGCTAAAGGGAGAAAGAAACGAACCCTGTGGAAAACAACCGAACTGACCTTATGCAAGATTCGAGCTATAGTGGTGTTGGTGAACAGTCTTCCGGTTGGGGCGCTCGAGAATTTCATGCGTCAGCTTCACCGTTCAGGGTCCTGCGTTAGCATGGGGAATGCCGTTTGAGATGTATTGCGCCACGTTCACTACCGCATCGGCCAGTTTTTGGAGCTGTTCCATCTAGAATTTGTTGCTGATGTACTGGTTATCCTCCAGTATGGAACAGTCTGCGAGTTTCCGTAGTTTCCCTTCTAAAACGGAGATTATGTGCTAGGGGAAATTCAGTCGAATTGGTCGCGCTGACTTCTCTCTAGCTCCTGTTGATTTTGTCGTCACAGAAGAAGATCGTTTGGGTGCCAACTGATCATAACGAAACATTCTTAAAAACGTACTTCATGCGGGCCGTCGAATCCGTTTGTCGTCTTGCTTGCAGGGTCTTCCTTACCATTCGATAATGTATGTATGTCGAGCCGATAGAAAAATTGTTGTTGAAGATTCCTGCGGCAAGCAAAAATATTTTCTGTCCCATTCCACACGAGTTAACCTGCGCGACGTAGAGGCGTAAAAGGAGCAGGGACCTCCTGAGAGCCAAATCTACTGTCCGAATAGGGGGGGGGGGGGGGGGGTTCTTGTCATGTGTGAAAAGTAAGAACTGGCATTTCAAATGTCTTCTTTGCGGCCTGTGGTCGGAATTCAATCGGAGGGCTACTTTTCAGAGGTGACATCAAGCTTAATATACTGGACGACATATTCTTCTATTCCCTCCACGAATAGCTGTTCAGTCAGGATTAGCAGAATTAAACTTTTAGGCGACTGCTGGTTCCGCGGGGTGGCCGGAGAGCGTTTTGCAGTCAGAAACTCCGGCTCTGTAGCCGTGGTGGAAGCTGTTGGAGACCACGCCTGTGAATATATGACCGGAGGTCGAGTGATCGTCCTGGGATCCATTGGACGAAACTTCGCCGCGGCGATGAGTGGAGGAATCGCTTTCCTGTTTAACCGGCACGTCTTCATGGACATTTCATACTCATTCTTCTGTGCCTATGTTCAGTGTTCTCCTTCTTGCAGAGGCGATCCTTTTGTGCAGAGAATTAATGTCGCTACAGTCGATTTGGATACACCCACCGAGGAAGATCTGATCTTTGTTCGAGACAGGATAAAGAACTTCATCGAACTGACTGGTTCTGAACTTGGACAGCGCGTTTTGGACAACTGGCAAGTGGAGCACGAAAGAATTATCAAAGTAAGAAGCACATCTTCTGTTTCAAAGTCGAAAATCCTCATATGCTCTACCGGAGGTTAAAGTTATGTGATGTGATCCAATTTATGTAGAAGCTAACGACGAAACTGTGATAGTCTGCGTTACCTAGACTTGTAAACATGTGTAGGTAAAATTCGCTGGTTGGCGTGTAGATCCAGAATCTCTCTTGAGGTATTCCCTCGGGACTACAAACGCGTTCTGCAAGAGCAAGAGGAGGAGAAGAAGCGAATCGAAGCAGAGAGAGCGGCTGAGGTAAGAGTGGTAGTTCCTATCCGTGCCTTTCCACAAGATGAATGGAAGACCACCTGTATTTCGTTTGAAGGAAAGCGAGAGTGTGGGACGTCCACGCGAACGCACACTTTCGATGGACATGCAGATTGCTCCGACTCTGATTCACAAGAAAAAAATCCTTGCCAAGAAGAGGCTCAGCGTAAGTGAATTGCAATGGTTGTCGCCTAATGTTTCACGTAATTACGACGAAGGTTGTACTCCCATATGTCGTCGGTGTGTTTCTATCAGCAGAGATTTTAGCGTGATGGATCTTCAAACGTCCATCTTGAAGTGCCAAAGGTGGTTACAAAGTGCCCTGCCTAATGCGCACAGTACATGGAAGTAGTGGTGGTTGTAGCAGCACTACTTGGTTGAACTGGTCTAGACTGGTGTGTGCAGTGCAGTACACAACGTGCGGTCATTCTCGCTCGCCATTAGTGGAGCATGACTAGTTCTTTGATGCGGACACCCATCCGAGCGCTGAATTCTGCGAAGATTCAGGTTGCTCAGCGCAAACGACGATCATCGAAGAATCCCCGTCCACAGGACATTGCTGGATTTGAGGATGAGGAGGATTTGCAGGATGCAAACGAGGAGAATGAGGAGGATGACACGAAGTCTGACAACGACGAGGAGCTCCTCTCTGATGACGAGGTTTGTTCTATTTCTAAGACGTTTCGTAGGGAAAAGTTTGGCAAGGATGTACAGAAATATTTGCTCAAATGGTCGAATTGCGCAGCCGACGCTGAGATCTGGGCCATACGCAACTCCTTATTTAGGGAAGGCTTTTTCATGTCGTATTCCGGTTCCCAGGATAAATAAACCAAACACACAATGTCATCATATAGGCGAAATACGTATTCAAATTTAGAGCGGATTTTCGGAGCGCGTGATGGTGCAGTGGGATGAGGCGCCACCTGTAAAGTGCACCCGATTCCAGATTCTTCGTCCGGTTTTCTAACCTAGGGCTACCAAGCCTTCCATTCCTCCGGGATCTGTAAATTGCTATCAAACTTCTCTCAGAGGGATAAAATATCGACTTTTCCATTAGCCTGCCACTGCAAGTCATATAGAAAAATACGCATTCAAATTGCCTCCGTGATATTCCGTAGAAGTAGAATGCATGGTGCATTCCACAATAGATTGGTCAATGCCGAAATTTATTCTTTATTATTCGGATTTTCGAATTCGATCTACGGGAATTAGCAGTCCATGTCCAAAAACGCAAATGGGTAGTTATAGGGCAGAGTATCCGTGCGCGAAAAATGACGGCTCCGGTTCTGTCCTTCCCTTGCCAATTCTTCTCAATCAGCGGAGCAAAGTACAGGCTGAGCAAGAGAAGGACATGGAGGGTGTGGCCAATTTTGACGATTTTGTGGGAGATGGACAGCATCTTGGAGTTGTTTGCATGCGCACGGGCCTTCTGCCTATAAGAACTCGCAAATTTCTGAGAAATGCTGAAATGATATGCACCTGAAAGCTCGCTTTCCGGGCTCTCTTCGTGAAATCACATACTTTACTTTGGTGCGCAGGAGGAAGACACAAACGTGGAAGCGTGCCACAGTTTGCATTTGCGACTCTATCTAGGAATTTATCCGAGAACACTAGGAACACCGTTTGGAAAGATCGATGGCCGCAAATCCTATGAATAGCTGAAAGCGCGGCGTAGATTCTGAAACTGTCAGAAAGATCATCTGGAAAAGTTGAAGAAAGAGGAATCTGTTGATGAAGAACCAGACAGTTGTCCCTAAAAGCTTCGCATGTGACGTTGATAGTAGGTCGTAGATGGGGGTGCAAGTGTGAAAGTGCAGGAATCCAAATCGTTAGGACTGCTGAAGGATCTGCATTATCCTCCGAACGCCTTTACTCGGCTTCACGCCTCACGATTCGTAGCAAAGCTTTCCAGAAGTGTTTATCGGTGTTACATATTTCAAAAAAAAAACTGTGCATATCGGCACCAATGATTCCCTTCATGGGGGGTGCACTACGCGTCCCTGTTAAACGTATTGCGGATCGAGTGTTTGGAGTATAAATGTCTTGCAATGTTGTACAAGCTAGTACGTTATCGCTCTCAGACAAATCTGGCACCAATTCACGAGCATCGAAGAATTAGAAGGCTTGTTTGGCAGGGCGAATCCCGAACCTTGAAAAAATTCGGGGTGCAAACGACAGCTGACGTCCCCTACGACTTCGTTACCTGCACCATTTTCAGAATAATCTCCACCCAATGATGCTACCTGGGATGCAGTTACTACGATTTTCCTTTATTTATGTGTTCCTTTATTTATTTATAGTAACATTTTATTGTAACAAGTGAGAAAGTTTGTGAAGAAAAGAGAGAAGATCAAGAAAGAGCGACACGCAGTATTATTTCTGGCCAGGTGGCTAAAATGGTAGTATGGTAATGGTAATTAGGAAAATGGTAATTAGGAAAACGAAACTAGATAAAAGCGTGGATAAGCACAATAATGACGCAAGTATAAAGCATGAGAAGTTAGTAAGGATGATGCAAACAGCCGTAGTGTGGGTTTAGAAAAGGGCATCCGAAAGCAAAGATTTACGCAAGGCTCTCTTAAATGAAGAGAGGATCGGAGTCGTGTCGTATTTTAATATAGGAGGGATATATAGATTAAGGGTTTTAGCAGAAGTTGGTGATCGTCTTTGGAGATACACCCAGGGCGAACTGGAGACAATTATGAGGTCTTTCCTGAGCAGGAACTGAAGAGCTTTCCGTAATATTAGGCTCGAAAGCGTAAGCCATAATATACCGTCTAAGGTGGCTATATAGTTTGCCGGTTCAGTTCCCAGCCACAATAATACTTAGTTCGGCCAAGGTCAATGATGGAGTGCCCAGCAATCTCAAATCGCGGTTGCAATCCTGGCTGGCGAGGTTGACATCGCAGCACGCAAGACCTTCGAGGGGTTTGGATTGAGCCTCCATTTGGATTGAGCCTCCATCCATAGCAGCAGAAAGCTCGCAAGGAGTTCAGAGAATAGGCCACATGTGAATCACCTGCGGAAAAGCAACCGAGCCGAGCGCTCACCGCAATGTTGTGAGGTTTTTCCTTATCCGGCAGAGTTAACGCTTTCTTTCCTCTCAGTGCCGTTATGATTTTCAATATCATGGTCCTCGTTTGACGTATTAATATTGGATTTTGACAATTCTTTTCAGATCTTCCACACCAACGACTTCCTTCGAACTATCAAGAAGAATCATATTGACATTGAGAACATTGTCGTGCCACCTCACTTGAAGAAGAATGATGAGCCTCTCGACAAACTCCAGTCAGTCTCATTCCTGTGCTCCATTTCACGCATCTTTCAAAACATTTGATCGCCTTTCCTTCTGCAGCTGGTGAAACATCGCTCCATCAATATTGCTTTGTCTTTTACGAAAAATTCTTCTCAACTGCAAACGTTGCCTTCCACGACAGGAACTGCTCCTTCACATGTTTCCGTTGTTGCTTTTTTGGGATTTAGTACAGGCGCAAACTTTTTTTTGCCTGTGAGGACTCCGCTTGTTTGGCGCTACCTCGCATGGCCTTATGCGCAACCGTGCTACATATATACGTAAGAAGTACTGGTAGAGAATGCTACTAAAATGATGAGGTAAAGAAAATGATGGAGCAGCATAGAGTACTGTATCAAACCTTCTGAAGACCGTGTCCTGGAGGCGTTAGCATTAGCTCTTGAAAAGAGAAGCAGGAACTAGGGCCTACTTCTCGTGTAAGCGTAAGCATAATGCCGTTGTATTTCGCCCTCATCGTCGAAATGTGTAGTACTGGGTGTAAACCGAATGCATTCAGTCATGCGAGTGGATACATTGTTGGAGCTCTTCTTACGGCTTGTTCTGACCGTATCATACTTATACGTTCACTTGAAGGAAAATACAATTTCTTGCAATAAAACCACCAATTCGCAAGAGTTGAAAATAAATTAGCAACAGTACATCTACATACATAATAGGCCCTTCAAGAACCTTGGGCAAACTTTGCTAGGTACACTATTGCCCAATTTATTCGCATCTACGCTCTAGTTTGTGGCGCAGTTTATGAGGGGAATCTGAACAGCTCATTTTTATGGAACCAGAACTGAATAGTTCTGCAGCGGCTTTCAGGATCGTATAGGAATTGTTTCAAACTACTTATCAACTTTCTTCAAAAGTTTTTTGCTTAATTACGACCATTACCTTCATCAGACGCCGTTGTGACTTAGTATGGAGTAGATTCTTCTTCTTGTCAGGTATCAAATAACAACTTCTGGTCTAAATGCTTCCACGCTTGTCCCAACCCTTGCTCATGTCCTAGGAACCGGTACCCACCATCAGTGGAGCAGGGGCGATACCTGATCGAATAAAACTCTGCCAGTTGTTAAGTAGATCTTCACAACTTCGTTTAAGGCGATAGCTGGAGTCTGTTCTTGTTCAAACACATCGAAGTTCCTGGTGTATCATAAACTCTACATGGGGCATGTTTGACGCCATTGGTGGAAATTCCTTGTTCATCCAGGCCTTCCCTTTCATACAGGTTTCGGAAGTGGGTCTATTATAGTTATGCATATTTTCGACAAATCGCCTCCACGACATCCCTTAGGAGGAAGATGTGGCACATCCCAAAGCGATTGAGTAGAACCTTTTAGTTAAACCTTTACCGCTATCTTTTTTATTTACTGTCAAAGTTCGTAATTACATGCAGGGTTTGAAAATAAAACCTGTACTTCTGGTACGCAGTGTCTTCTATGTCATCTGCTTTGCTATCATAACTGGTATGTGCTTTCAGCGGTTTCATGAAGTACAACCGCCAGAAGAAAATTTATCGTGATCCTGAAGAGCGTCTCAAGGATTGGGATGAAGTGTACGACTTTGGAGCTGTGCGTAGCAATATCCGGGAGCAAGCTGCTAGGTACTTCCATTTATTCAACATAGATAATTGCACGACTTTCTACAAGGTTGAGCTGATTCTGCAGATGTATGGATTGTGGTGTGCCTTTCTGTCAAGGACATACCGGTTGTCCACTCGGCAACATTATCCCGAAATGGAACGACTACGTCTTCAAGAAGAACTGGCGACAAGCGCTTGAGCAGCTTCTGCAAACGAACAATTTTCCGGAATTCACTGGCAGAGTCTGCCCAGCTCCTTGTGAGGTAGGAGGCGTTGTCCTTTTTTCCTTTGTCCGCCCTTCTGTAGGGTTGTAGTTCACTATAGATAATTCTTCATGTTGCTTGGAAGCCTTTTAGGACTTTTTTCTTTGTAATGTGAACTGCAAGGAGACTGCAAAGTACATGTTAAACCTCCATACCCTGCCGTTGCGTATTGTAAGCAAGAAATAAGTCTTATTTCCTGGAGTTGGAAAACTTTCATTCTTTCGAGATTTAATGAAGGATCTTACTCAGGGTAGGTATCTAATATATGTATATCCAACATTGCGCTCACTTGATCGTGACAAACAATTAGTACAACGAAACCAATCACTCCTGAATTCCCAACACACTTAACACAGGTCATGTACGCTACTGATTTCACAAATTCAGGGAGCGTGTTGCCTAGCCATCGGTTCCCCTGCGGTTACCATCAAATCCATCGAGTGTGCCATCATCGACTACGCTTTCATGCAAGGCTGGATCCACGTACATCCGCCAGCAGAGAATACTGGCAAACGCATCGCAATAATTGGTTCTGGACCTGCAGGTGATCAGCGACGGGAAGCGGTGAGGCGTACAGGTTTCCTCTAATTTTGAACTCTACAGGGATGGCCGCAGCCGCGCAGCTGATCAAAGTTGGCCACACCGTTGTGGTGTATGAGAGGAAGAATCGTGTTGGTGGCCTTCTGAGGTAGGTGCACAGGAGAGAGTGACATGGGGTCTTGTCAGTTCCCCGTTTCTCCGTAGAACACGATATGATACCCCTTGACAGCGGATAGATGAGCTAAGTTGACCATCTTGCCTAGCCTTTTTCTTGGAAGCATGGTTTCGACAGTGTAGCACATTAAAGTCCATTCTAAGCCGAGCACTTTTTGTATATACCGGTTAGTATCAAATTTGACATTTTTCAAAATAAATTTGACTTTCTTAAAACAAGCCAGACACTTTTTTTGAGCAAGTTGGGTATTGCTCGAGATCAGTTTCAAATCAAATTGACTACCTTTGAAATCAAAACAAACGGCTTCCAGTTTAACACTCTTTGAAAAATACTAGCATCTAATATGTAGTTGGATTGGGTAGAGACCTGTAACTGAATCACTTACCTTTAATTGCTAGTTGATAATAGCCTTTTAGTTGCAGCTGGTACGGCACTAAGATTTTTTTATATCAATCCTTTTGACGCTAACCGAATAATTTTAAGGTATGGTATACCAACAATGAAATTGGACAAGTACGTGGTTGACCGACGAGTGAAGCTGCTAGAAGACGAAGGCGTTCGTTTCCTCACAAATACTGAGATCGGAAAGCATGTTCCTGCCGACTTTCTATTAAAGGTTTGCGGTCTAGTGACCATTCCAAACTTTATCTGATGACAAAATGAGAATTTGCCTCAGGACAACGACGCTATTATTGTCTGCACCGGATCAACTACGCCACGGGATCTCCCTGTATGTTTTGCCGTAGCTTTTTCGTGCCATCATTCGTTGACCAAGTTCGAACACTGAATGATTTGCCGCCAGGTGAGCGGTCGCGACGCCAAGGGTATCTGCTTCGCGATGGAGTTCTTGGAGAAGAGCCAGCGTCGTCGCGCTGGTGACGACATTCCCTGGGAAGGACTGGACCCAGCCGGAAAGCGTGTTATCATCCTCGGAGGGGGTGACACCGCCACTGATTGCATTGCCACCAGTCATCGTCTGGTAGGTTCGCCATCGTTACTTTGGTGTACATAGCTGGGAAGACGTCTTGTTCGTACATACATACATAGGGTGCGCTGCGTTAGATGTCTCTTCTTACTGTAGAAGGCGGAGCGACGCGCTCGATTATGGTAGAGTGGTCGGGTGAAGCGTCCGTTTCGGACCAGATTTCATGACGAATGACGCGAGACGAACAGGCAGCAGGGGAAGCTTTCAAAGCAGTCGATCTTTTCACTTGAACTAGAACTTCAAAATATTTGTAAGTTAAGTTACAAAGGCGAACATCGCAGGAACAAGTCCTTAAATTTCCATGGAGGCGAAATAAGTAGGAAAGCCCAAAAATGACATTGAGTGCAACCTTAGAGGAAAGCAAGAGCTTCCCCTTCGTTGTCGATGAAGGCATTAGCTAGGCCATGTTCTCTTTCCAGCTTTTTGTCTGTTCCTTAGTGTTTTCGTCTAATTGTGGTCATTGTTGATGTTTACTTCAGGTTATTTCAATGCATAGAGTTTTCATTACCTGTGCGGCCTACCGTAATCGGGGGCGGGCGATTGTGCTATGTACCGTAGTCGAGAGAGATACTCAACATTCGAACACGGACTCACGTGACGCTGACTGCAGCTACTGCTATAGTCTCTTCCCCATGATGCGAATCGGCGTTCGTATTCAGCACTTGCTGTAGTGCTTAACAAGTGTAAAGTGTGCATGCAAAAGCCAACAGTCCAGTGCGCCGTGGAATTAGTCGTTTTAACCCATGAACGGTGAATGTGTAATATCGGTGAAGTAGTATGTAATAACAGGAACACGGCTCAGTGTAGGGTATTGAATTTTCACCTGAAAATTCCGTCTGTGCAGTAAAAAAATAAAAAAGCTAATGTATGTACTCCTAAAAGCAGTATCTCAGACCAACATGTAGCCACTTCTGTTCCTGTTTTAGGCTTGGGTGCAGGGCATATAAGCTCGGACCAGATACTCCACTTACTTCCTGTCGTTTGCGCATAACTTCCATGAGTCGTGTGCGGAAAATTTGTTTATTGGGGAGCATTTTCGTCGGCATATATGCGCTGTGATGGGATAGATCCACTATACATATAAACGAGCTGGAGCAGAGGTCATGGATAAGGGTGGACTTTGTAAATAGAATGCGAGCCGTAGAGGCGACGGCATTTCGAGAGCATATTTGGGTCAAAAAATGGTCTGCGAAGTGTTATACAGTATTACATTCTTCTCAGCCGCGTATGGTGCATACTAATCCGCCTACCTCACAAGGAGGAAATCTTGCTGGGATCCGAACCTTGAATCGATTCCGGATGTATGCGATAGCCAGTGCCTCCTGTGTCTGTGGTGCACGTGCCTTCGTACTCTTTCTGGAATTCACTCGTATTTGTTCTATTATTCTGCAATTGCCAGTTGGCTCAAAACTTTCGTATCAGTGATTTTTGACTGCACTACTGGTCTTTCTTCAAGTCTCGAAAACGTTTGAAAAAAAAACGCCTACAAGAGTGAGTAAATTATGTCTGAATTGAATGTCCTCCGTGAAATACGTACATACCACAAAACGTATGCATTAGTGGCTTTAAAGTGCCGGCACAAAACGGCCCAATAGTGCTTTGAACTGTGGATTCATATTAAAGGGAGCCAAATCTGTGCGGGCATTCGAGATCCTGCCGAAGCCTACCGACTCTCGCCGGCCTGACAATCCGTGGCCAGAATGGCCGCTCATATTCAGAGTCGACTACGGTCACGAGGAAATGCAGGTGAAAACTGGAGAGGATCCTCGCACCTACTCAATCTCCACAAAGGTGCGTACTTAACGTGCTTCCGACAAAGCGGGTGTTCTGGACGCTCTCGGTTCTTCTTTATAGGCTTTTCTTTCCACGGAAAACGCGGCCGGTGTCAAGGTGCTGACTGGTCTAGAGATTGTTGAGGCTGTGTGGGAGAAGGACGAAAAGGTGAATTCCTTGCTTCACACACCCTTTTGTCCAGCCTGGATGAACAGTTAGCATTTGCAACGTAGCTCTGCTCGCTGTGAATGTGTGTGAAATTCTCTGCACTACAGCTCGTAACTGATACAAATTTAGGGTGCCTGGAAGCTGAAAGAGAAGGCTGATACGCTCAGGACAGTCGACTGTGATCTGTGCATACTTGCCATGGGCTTTGTAGGCCCTGAAAAGGTAAGATTCGGTTAATATATTGCCACCATCAGGCACTGCTGGAGCAAATGCGAGATTTCAGACGGTTATTGAACAGCTCGGTCTGAAGTCGGATCCGCGCTCGAACATCTTGACACCCAAGGACAAGTACAACTCAGATGTGGCGAAGGTATTGAGGCAAACATTTTGTGCATCTGGATGCGTATGACTTACTTCATGTGGGCGTACTGCCTAATATACATTGGTTCCAAATGAATCATTTTCTGATATCCGACTCGGATATCCCGATCCGAATCATCCAATTATTCGGCCACTGCAAAATTGCCTTATCCGAATCATCCAAAAATCCGGGGTCCGCAAAACCGCCCATATCCGAATCGTCCAAAAATCCGGGGTCCGCAAAACCGCCCTTATCCGAATCGTCTAATTATCCGAAGATTTTCGATTGGATCCAGTGTATATTACCTAATCACGACCATTTGAAATTAATGGTGGACCAGGTTAGGTTCGCATGCCAAGATGATCTCTTTTTGTAATGGAGGAAACTAGTGAAACTATAACAATTGAGAAGACCGAGATATGGAAGATAGGGGGTGTAATTCAGAAAGGCCGCTGCTGCAGCCAACGCTTTGGCATTAAAATACTGACCTCGAATGCGCAAGGATGCAATGGAGCGCATATGATGGCTGTGGCTGTGTTTTCGCAGGCGCTTTTCGCCGTTAAACGCGCAAATGTCGGGAAAGTGAGCTGCACATGCATGCAAAATCTGCTGTTAAGGCATTTCCACAGCATCTTCGCTTTTCCGGAGTTCGACTGAGAGACCCTAAAGCATGTAAAGTATACGCGTCAATCATTACCGTTCGATATTGGTTTATCGTTCCCACAGTTAGCCGTTAAAGATGCGCATGGCTCACATGGCCGTGCCTTTGGGTGAACTTCACAACAATTTAGGGGATTCGATCAACCGAAAATTATTGCATTACTACCTTATGATTTACAACGCACTATCGACCGCTTTAATAATTTTTTGCCGGAGTTGACTGATTAAAGTAGGAATCACGTGAGTATGTTGTCTGAAAGATTTGTTTGCTCGGAGCTGAACGTATTAAGTGAACATCAAGTATATGTGTATGGTGAAGATAGGTGGGCCTCAGAACAAGTAAAAGATATCGATCGGTTTCGCTTCTCCATTGATTTTCTCAGCTTGTGCTCGGAATTCGCGGTTTGAGGTCGCAATTGTGTGATTTATGTAGGCCGGTGAATAGACTTCACAAAAAGTTAAGAGTTTCGTGTGACCAATCAGTAACGGGCGATATTGTCGGTTTCTGGTCAGAATTGTCTTCTTGAAGTGTGAATGTCATAGATAGGTTGATAGTCATTTTTGGGGCGAGACTCTCCAGGAGATCTGCAGTACATAGGTACGAACAGTGCAATTGTTTATGATGAGAAGCGTCTCTGCCTCAGAAATGTGGAAATGCGGATATTTCGATCCGAGTCCTACACTGAGCATAGTTATGACCGGCGAAAGGTAGTGCAGTAGATTCTCGCGAGCAGAACTTCACTTTCATTTTACTTTCTTTGGCCAACTTTTCTTTTCCGGAGTACTTAGTAGCTGCCTACTGGTAGAATATCCGCCGCACTTGAATGGTGAAATACAAGCCAAATTAGTTGCTGTGGTTGCCACCAGGTTTTTGACGAAACACAGGGTTACATTGCATCCCAGATCAGGGAGCAGGGAAACGAACGGGTTCCGATCAGGGGTGTGCGTAATTACAATAACTGGTTTTACGATTTACGGTGATTTTTGACAAATTTTTTTTACGATTTACGTTTTACGATATTTTGGTTCGTAAATCGTAAATTTTCGTAAATGTGATCCTTGATTCGCACAAAATAGAGGTCCACATGACGTGACGCAGCTTGGCTTATGACAAAACCGCTTTAGAGTTCACCCTCACAGCGCATTTCCCCTTCCTGTTTCATTCTGTTCGTTAATATTCTGAGGTGGAATCTAATAAGTAGTCACCGCCTTGTTTACAGGCGGATTGAGTTCGACTTTTCTCTATACTTAGCCACTTTTCTAACATTACAAGAGCTAAGGAGTTATCTCAGAACTGTTCTCAAGGAGAAGCAAGGACCACAGATAATTCGAAAACAACCCCCTCATTACTGTGTACCGATTATGGTCCTTGCTTTTTTTGTCGCTAACCTCACATTCCGATTGTTGGAGATAGTCCTATTTTAACCCGCAGAAAGGAATGCAAGGTCATCTTGTACATGAAAGGAGACGACCAATCCATATTTTATTCTTTAATCGCCGTCTAGTTGACTTGATCACATTCTATTTAAACTAGCTAAACTGAAATGAACTGTAATGAAACCGCGAACACTCATGGTTGAAAGTGAGCTCTGGACAAGTTGCAAGACCAACATGATGTTTCCATAGGATTATCAATGCACGTCATAGTGTGTCTACTATAGAGACAGAGATTCTGAATTCATGTATCCCGCTGTAGTTATTGTTAGGTCACCACTCATTGGGCGCGTGTAGCGCAGTCGGAGGAGGTGCCGGCTGTCGCGTGATCCGATACCAGGTTCTTGTTTCGGATTTCCCGCTTAGGCCAACCAAACCTTCTATTCATGGCTGGATGGCTGGTCACCGCAAGTCATTGTATGCCGAAATGCGCAGCCAAATCTACATCCCGTAGAAGTAGAATTCGTGACTCCAAGAGGGAATGAGTGACGCCGTCCTCTATCATTATCATTTTAACCACTTATTAAGTAATAGAGGCTTAAACACTATCCTGAATCCGTGTGTATGCCGTTCCGTCAATGTACTTTGAATGGACTTTTTCAAACCAAAACAAATACTGATTACCTTGAAATACAGTTAGCAGAAAAACTATAATAGTAATACGGCTACACGTCAAGTTCCTCTTGCGATTTACGGCGATTTTCTCGTAAAATTACGACTTACGAAATTTCGTATTTCATTTACGCACACCCCTGGTTCCGATATTGTTGCTAGAGGGCGAACGGTACAAGAAGTGAAAAAAGATATGCAGCTGATGTCGCCCCCCCCCCCCCCTTACACCCTTTCGAGCAGAAATTCTAGATGTACCGCAACTGGTTTACCGAATACCGAGCCCAGTCCACCCCATATGAAAGGAGGCACCAGCATAGAAAGTACGCGAATTTTCCGCATTCAAACAGATGTAAAGACCTTGCAGTCTTTGTGAAACGTTTTTGTGAAACGCGAGCTGCGTTTCCGTATCAGGAAAGCCAGTCGTTCCAGCATGTTTGGAGTTTGCTGGCTTTTTATATTTATTTTTTTTTCAGGTATTTGCTGCGGGAGATTGTCGTCGCGGCCAATCGCTAGTGGTTTGGGCCATACACGAGGGAAGACAAGCCGCTCGTCAGGTCTGTCAATTTCTTTTACCTATTGATAATACCCGTTCCTAATTGTAATATATAATGAATAAGTATAATAATGTAATAATAAATAGTGATTAAATAGTATGAAGTTTTTTCTCTTCGGGAAAAGTCTTATTCCATTTGAACTCGTGGTTTTGCTTAACAAGTATCTTTAACACATTGACCACAACGCGTATTCTACAGTGTTGCGCGCGACAATCGATTCTTTAAGCTGGCTGGTGCGTTCGCATCGTTTATGCTGCGTATCGTCCCACAGGATCGTGTTTTTGCCGCGTGTGCTGGATTTTCAAGCTATTTCGGGAATATTGGCTCCCTGTATTTCGAGAAATGGAAGGCTTTATTCTAGGTGTAAGATAAAAGCAAAATGATAGCATTGACAAAAGTTTGAAAGGCTCTGATTAGGGATGTGCTTGCGTTCTGGAATCTGCATTTCCGTGAAAGGTTTTCCGGCTTCTTGCCATTTCTTTTCCTTCCGCTCCTTGCTCAGTGTCCCCATTTTCCAACCGGATCGCTCCTAAATAAAAGCCGATTTTATTGCAGAATTTTTACGTCTTGAAATGAGAATATGCATAGCAAGGAGAACAGTTGTATTTCGCCTAGCTGCAGCTTTCCTTGGAAAAAACAAGTGCATATCTGTCCCCATGCCGTTATGGAAACAATGCTGACAACCACACTGAATTCTCATAGTCTTGGAAGTATGTAGGGTTCCAGATACTAGAAGAAAACTAACTGCTACGTACCAAGGGTACCCCGCTAGGCAAGAGTACAGGAGCCCTCAATAATGAGTCTTTGATGAAAGCTTTCCAAATGATCGTGGAATTCGTGCTCCACTACGTTTGTAAAAATCTTTTTTGCCCCCGACTGATGATGCTTCCTATAGATGCGTTCTATAACGTCACTATAAAAAAATCCGCATAAGATTGCTTCACTTTGAAAGAAAAATGAGTTGAAAGTTACGCAGCGAATGTGATGCGTTTTGTCCGACGTGGTCGCTCGCTTACGCAGCATAATTGCTGCGTATTGTCGTCAACGTGTTAAATTGACAAGATGTGGATGCCCTATTTTCAATGCCAACGTTAAGGTTGTCATTCCAATCTTCTTACAAGGAAATGATACTGGATGACCATGAGACTTTGAGATGAGACGTATATCAGTGGATGCGACTTCGAACGCTCCAAATATGTGTTTCGTTTCTGCTGTGCGCATCTGTGAACGGAGTTATGGACCATTTTCATAGCGTGCTCCTTTGCCCTCTAAGTCCACGCAGAGCGGGCCAGTCACAAAAGAGCGAGGTCAGGTAAGGTTGAAGCTGCGCTGCCAGCCGAGCGGTGGTGGCGCGCAGGGGGTAGAGGAGCCACGTGGAGAGACAGGGTGGTTTATGGTTCGACTCCCCTGTGGTGCAGGATCTTTGCACTTTCTAAAAAAGATCTGCCACGATCAACCAAAGCTCTCTATGTCAAATCGCAACGGAAAAGGTCACCAGGAAGGACTCTTCTTCATAGTTACATAGTGACAACTTCGTACTGAACTGTCGTATTTATAACTTGTTCAAGCTGCTCAAAACCAATGATTCTCTAGCACTTCTTCGTGCACATAAAACGTATGTTTGACCTGTTTAGAGAGCGGTACGTACTTCAGTGTTTAATCCATTCAAAAAGAAAGACATTGCTCTTCTGGAAAGCGTCCAGTCCAGAAGAACTTCACTCGGAAATTATTTTTAAGATGTCTTGGAACCAACTATGCGACCTACCTAGAGGTCCAAACAGGGCCAAACAGCTTAAGTTACCTGTCCTCCGTAGTCGGAGAAAGATAGTCGACATGACCATGATGTTTAAACTTCTTACAAATAGAATTTCAATAGATCCCACGATATTTTGTGTGGCACCCTACTACGAATAGGAGAGGGTACCTAAAGCCATTAACTAATCAACAAGAGACAACAAGCAGTGATTAGGAAACTGGTGTGCTCGAGCTTTGATAGAGATTTGAGCGTTTCAGAATTGACAATGGTGCCCTAAGCCATGGCACAGCTAACAAGAGAAGGTAGGTGACCATAGGACTTTAAGATGAGACGTATATCATTGGATGCGGCTTCGAGCGCTGACTCCAAATATGTGTCTCGTTTCTGCTGTGCGCATCTGTGAACGCAGTTATGGACCATTTTCATAGCATGCTCCTTTGCCCTCTAGGTCCACGCAGAGTGGGCCAGTCACAAGAGATCGAGCTCGAGTAGGGTTGAAACTACGCCCACCACCCGAGCAGTGGTGGCGCAGGGGGTAGAGGAGCCACGTGGTGACACGGGTGGCTTGTGGTTCGACTCCCCTGTGGCGCAGGACTTTTGCACTTTCTAAAAAAGATCCGCCACGATCAACCAAAACTCTTTATGTCAAATGGCGAAGTTTGGGCGAAATCGATTACCATGATCGCACCACCCATACTTAAAAGTAAGTGATCAGTGCCTTAAATAACCTCCTTAGGCGAATTTTTTAACGACACACGGGGTCGGTAAGGACAATACTGCCAACTTATCTTCCAAACTACTTTCTCACCAGCGAAAGTGATGAACATTCCAGCAGGAACAATATCACAAATACAACCACTAGACGTATATTTCTTCTTGCCATTCAAAAGCGTGTACAAACGTCTCACCTCTCATGTAGTGACACACGGTATAAAGTTCTCACTTCACTCCCACGACTCAATTCTTCGAATTGTATCGCTGATTTACACTCATTTTTCTGCCCAAGATTCAGAACTTTTCTCATGTATTCATGGTACGCTGCAGGATACCTGCACAGTCGCCCTGGCACGTTTGATACACCAATTCAATATTTTTTCCCTACTGACATCGTAGAGCACTGCTCTTATTGCGGCAGCACTGATGAATTTTTTTTCCGCTGCGGTCATTGCCAATAGCTT